>MTQE01001134.1:3860169-3874853 GCA_014337955.1 Aspidoscelis marmoratus | reverse complement strand
CCCTTAAATGGGTGAGAAAAGCGGAGTAGAAAAGCCAACTCTTCTTCTACATTGAAAAGGTTGTATAAATCTCACGGTAAGTTCCACTAAAATTCATACATAGCTAAAAGGGCAACCAAGGATCAAGGTGGGAAAATGACCATGCTCCAATGGGGAAAAACACAAGGATCTATCATACATACACTGACAAAGAATAGCTCACAATATATAGATATCTCTAGATGTATTATATTCTTTTTAAAAATAGTGTCATAATATTGACATCAATATGCAAATACAAAAATAGACCACACCAGATGTACAGCATCAGAAGAAATAGGTCTCTGTTGGAACAATTAATGAAAAAATAAGCAACAATATACATAATTCATGTGAATCTCTTCTGAGCGAGCAAATACACTACAATGCAAAGAAACCAGTTAAAAAAAAAGAAAAAGTAATTGAAGCCAGGCGTGTTTCAACTATTCTTAGTCATCTTCAGTGATTTGTGTTAGAACTATTTCCACAAAACTCTCGCCAGTCTTTTGAAGTGTGGCAGCGTGACAAATAAGTTTTGAGTAAAGGGTCCTGAATATAACGTTGGAAAATTAACAGTGCTTTGCAGCTGTGGCTGCTTGAATATTCAGTGTACAGTACTTTGAAGCATCATAGGACCGATACATTATACTGAACAGTAAAAATGAAAACCATGGATATTGAAGCAAATGTATAACAAATTCTCAAAAGATCAAAGTAGAATACATATCATGTTCACTTACGAAAACACAGTTGTCAACCAATTCACACCGTACTGTTGGGTTGTCAAATAGGTCAATATCATGTGCTGTATAATTGCACAGAATAGCTACAAAACAGTACAAAAGGACCTGATATTGAAAAGAGCAATGCATGGGGACGAGATAAAGGGCTGGTTGAAGCTAACGGTTTGACTTCTTCATTCAAGTCTTTAGGAGCTGACTTCTTTAGTTTGTGTGTTATCTCTTTGATCTATGGGTGTTTTTCCACTAGCACTAAGTACCCATTAAGGACCCATTTGGCTCAGAGCAGGAAGACCACATTTCCACTGCAGACCCCATTAGAGCCACATTTGTTTCCACCTGTTCTAGGGAAATCCGGATCATATGGGCCTTTCAGGACATATAATCCGGATTCCCTGTAGACCCCATTAAAAGGGTCTACAATGGGGTCCTTAGACATCAAATCCTGATTATACAGAGCCTGTTTCCACCACAGTTGGGCAATGGGGTCTAAGAGCTGCTCGGGGGGGGCATCCGTGGAGTGGGGGGTGCCACAAAACTCAAAAGCTTGAGAGCCTGTGCACATTCTCTGAAGCCGGCTCTGAAGTTCCTCCAAAGTTCCCTTCGAAGAATAGCACAGGCTCTGAAGAGGACCCCATGTGAGAGCAATGCCTTTGTCAAAGGCTCTGGAAAATCTTCGAAGTTTGCTGCAGATCATGCCAGAGATTCTCCGGAGCCGCTCTGGAAGATCTTTGAAGAAACTCTGGAGCATCTATGGAGATTGGACCCCCTGTCCCCCCAAAACACTTGGAGTGACAGGCAGACCCCATGTGAGTAGATCCAGATTCGCCACATGGGTGTTCTGGCGTTTCCACTGCGAGCAAGCTAGCACCCATTGCTATTGGGTGCTAGACCACCCGTGGAAACGCATTGGGTACTTCCATTAATCTGGATCTACTAGATTCAGATTAAGGGAAGTACCCATTCCTTAAATCCAGATCATCTTAGATCCAGATTAAGGGACGTCAGTGGAAACCCCCCCCCCCAGATATCATTCCCCAGTGTCAGCCAGTTCCCATCCCAAGAGCCAGAAGTGAGAAGTCCTTCTCTGTCACACCCAATCTTTAAGCCTACACGCAGTGTACCATGCTGGACCACATAGGCTTGGGTGGTTGGACTTCCAATGGATGGTAAAAGTTGTCCTGGGGCTTTTACACTTACCCACAAAAATTGCTGAGCTGCCAGCAACAAGCTATTTCTTTGTGTTTTTTCGCATTTAATGTTCTTTGTCCATAGTTAGAACTCTGGCTTTCTGCCTGTACCATGTGTGTGCACAAAGAGACCTCATGTTAAATTAAGTGATATTTTTATTTTCTCCCCCCTCCCCTTTGCTTCTTTCAAGAATGATTCAGGAGAAAAAGCAAATTCTGAGCTAATGGCCCTTTCGTACACAGAAAGCAGCCTTAGGTAAGTGAAGAATGGATTTTCCATCAGCATAAAGATCTGCAGGTATTTCTGTCGTATCAGATGGCTGTTTTTGTTTAAGCTTCAGATGAAAATCTTTAAACCTGAGATCTTGAGATGGCATGGTGTAGCAGTAAATGTGGAGGGTTCGGGTTCGGGTTGGTGTGCTTTGTGAACCTTGACTCTGTCCTTGTAGATCAATGGTGAGGCACAGCGTTGCCTGTCATTTGCTTCTCCCTCTTCCAACCAAGGATGTTTCTACTGGATTGGACTGATAGCCCATTTAGCTGAGAAGCAGTTAATTTGGCCCTTTAGGTAAGCGTGGGCATGTGCAAGATTTTTTTTGACATGCTATTAGAGCCAATTTGAATAAGAAAAAATTCGAGTCGATTTGAATTATTTAAATTTGAATTTAACAAAATTCAGTTCAAATTAAGCAAATACGAATCTATTCGTTTGAATTTTTTATTTTTTAATCAGCAACATGTGTAGATGCCCGTATGCATCTTCCCGACATCCATACACATCCGTATGCATCCATACACGTTTGTATGCATCCCGTAGTTATCCCGTACGCAACCTGTTTTCATCCTATACAAATGCGTATGGATGTGGAAAGGTGCGGATCTTCAAGTACACATTGTGTACTAACCTGTACACATACGAATGTCCAGATAATTTGAACGAATAGTCCCAAAATTCGAATTTTGGGACATTCTGTTCGAATGTTGAAATTCGGCACATTTGATCGAATTTCGAATGCCTACGAATATTTGAGCACATCCCTAGGTAAGAGTGACCATACTAGTCTGTGTCAGGACATCAAACTGAGGAAATATAATAGGAGAGGATTAACAAGTAATTAGAGACTAAAAGAGAAAAAGATGTTGGAAAAAGTATGACCAAATTGAAGAGGAGCAAAGATAACAAAGCAATTTTTCAAAAAAGCAAGTAAGGTTCCTGCTTTCCTTTTTAAAAAATGGAAGCTCACTTGAATAGATGGCTGAGTATTTAGAAAGGAGATGCCACTCCAGCTGACTAAATGATTGCACTAACTGTGTAATTAGTGAGGATATGCATTTAATGAACAATTAGTAGGAACCATGAAGGAGGAGAGCATTGCTGTCTTCCTGCCTGCATTCAGATTTCTTAGAATCATCATTCTCAGGAATTTCCTTTTACCAGTTGGCTTAAAAACTACTCTTTTGGGAGTTTTTTTTTTCTCAAAGCAGCTATCCCCCTTTTTCCATGCACACAGATCTTCAAGATCCAGATCTTTGAGATGGGGTCCTCCTGGAGATCCGGATCTTGAAGATGCCTGAAGACCCCATTGTGGACACCTATAATCAGGCCCACACGAAATCCAGATTTAAGGGCCCATTAAATCCAGATTTCCCCTGCCCTCGTGGGGACAGGGCCTTGCAGATGGGTCCTTCAATGGGATCCAGGTGGGAACAGGGCCTTCCCGATTGGTACCAATCAGGTACTAATCGGGTTCCTAATGGGGTCTTAGAAGGGTTCTAAGCCCTAGTGGGAAAAGGCCCTATGTTTACCTCTTTCTTTCTTTCTTTCTTTCTTTCTTTCTTTCTTTCTTTCTTTCTTTCTTTCTTTCTTTCTTTCTTTCTTTCTTTCTTTCTTTCTTTCTTTCTTTCTTTCTTTCTTTCTTTCTTTCTTTCTTTCTTTCTTTCTTTCTTTCTTTCTTTCTTTCTTTCTTTCTTTCTTTCTTTCTTTCTTTCTTTCTTTCTTTCTTTCTTTCTTTCTAATTGAGGTTTTGGATTTTAGAAAGGAGTCTATTTCGTGTAAGCTCAGCTTCTTCCCATCAAATTCCTTCTAGTATAGTAAATGTAAGCCCCTTTTCCCTGAAACTCTGTTTCATCTATGTGTTGTGATAGGTTGTTTCCGCACATATTGTTGTAAATCTGGATTTAGTATGTACAGATTGTCAGGATCAAGTTTTGGGTTAAAATCTGGTTCATGTAGTTCTGGATCAAAATGGAAATGGGATGCTGTGTGGATGAGACCCATTCCAGAAGTGCTGCATGTAGTGCTGCATGATTGGTCAGCTCACCTGTCACTCAAGGGTCATGTCTGGTTAAAGTGGGTGTGGCAGAGAGCCAGTGGCATAGTTGCTTACACAGTGTCTACATATGGCTATGTGGGTTGTGAGTAGCTACTTAAACTGCTATGTAGGATGTGCAAGGCTTCATAGGATGCATGGTGGCTTCTAGGCCTGCTCTTGGACCACATCAATCATGTAGATGCTCACTGGGAAATCCAGGCTTCAGAGCAGAGGAACAGATTGCAGAGCTCTTTTTTAGGGTCTGCAGCTAATCTGGATTAAGGGGCCTGAAAACCCAGGTAGATCTGGGTCTCTGCAATGCCCATGCGGATGGCGCAGTCTTAATAGGGTCTTAATGGGGCCTGCAGTGCAGAAGGTACATAGCATATGTGTTGCCAATGCGTAGCTATGCTTAATGGGGTCTACAAAGCCCATGTGGAAACACCCATAGATTTTCTCACTCATCCAAAAAGCCAGAAAATTCGTACAACCTGAGGAAGATTCTTTGAAACTGATCCTCATCTAAACACTAATCATGTCTTCAGATCCATTTCTAGCTTTTGACTTTGTAGCATTTTGATTTTAAAAACAAAAACAAATTGGAAGTCTTGTAGTACAGAATTGAATCTGGTCTTCTACTCTGAAACTGCACAAATTAAAGCAGTTTCCTGATCCTGATGTCCATACTGGTTGTTTTTTAATTTCAGTATTTCCTTGTGTATTTCAGCAGGAACTCAGGGAATGAAATACAAGTTTATTATGTTTCCCCACGCAACTACCAAGATTTCTTTGAAGCAATCCACAGAAGAGGAGACACATTCTATGTGGTTTCATTTCGCAAGGTAAGTGTGTTCTTTTTAAATAACAGGATTTGTTGAGACAGAAAGAAACATTGGGTATAGTTTTTTTAGATTTTGAAATCCTCTCTACCTCCTTCAGAAAACCTGGAATTCTTTCAGGTAAGAGTAGATAAGAACATAAGAGGAGCCCAGATGGATCAGGCCACACCCATCTAGTCCAGCATTCTGTCGCACATAGTGGCCCACCAGTTGCCCATGGGCATCTCAACAACTGTGAATTTGTGTTATAAAATTGTCCTGAGCTCTCTGCTTTGGCTCGAAAGAAGATACTTTTTATTTTAAAGGGCTTGAATACCGATAATAGTTCTGCTAAGGGAAAGTACATGCTGATAGTTTTACCAAAGGAAGATAGAACAGCCCCATGTGAGATCAAAGACATGAACATCATTATCAGGTTTGTGCTTGCTAGGATAGGTTAACATAAGTAGATAGTTATCCTGTCTTACATTGAACAAACAGATCTGTTACAGACTTCTTGAAATCTAAAATGTAACACCTTTTACAGAACTCTTTATTGCTAATTTCTAACTTAGTTCTAGACACAGGAATATTCTGCTTTATACTAAGGGTTTTTTTCCCACTGACCTCCCTTAATCTGGATCTAAGATGATCTGGGTCTAAGGAATGGGTCCCTCAGCTAATCCAGATCTACTAGATTAAGGGAGGTACCCAATGTGTCCCCACGGGCGGTGCAGCACCCAGTAGCAGTGACGAATCCGGATTGACCCATGTGGAGCCTACTCATCACCCCAGGTTTTTTGGGGGACAGGGTTTGCAATCTCTGTAGATGCTCCGGAGATTCTTCAAAGATTATCCGGAGCCTTTGACAGAGGTCCATAGGATTGGCATTGCTCTCACTTGGGGTCCTCTTCAAAGCCTGTGCTATTCTTCAGAGCCAGCTTCAGAGCTTTGGATTTCAGATTTCCCATGGGTGCACTCCCCCCCCCCAAGAGCCCATTGCCTGATCACAGTGGAAACACGCTCTGTATAATCCGGATTTGATGCCTGAAGACCCCATTGTAGACTCCTTTAATGGGGTCTACAGGAAATCCAGATTATAGGTCCTGAAGGACCCATTCAATCCGGATTTCCCTAGAACAGGTGGAAACAAATGTGGCTCTAATGGGGTCTGCAGTGGAAATGGGGTCTTCCTGCTCTGAGCCTAATGGGTCCTTAATGGGTCCCTAATGGGTACTTAGTGCTAGTAGAAACCTCCGCTAAGTTTCCTTCTGTATAGATCAGTGGTGAGTAACATACAGATCATACATGTATCTCCAAAATGTATGTGTAGCTTCCAAAAATTTGCCCTTCCCTCTTCTGTTAATGAAGCAAGCTAAATATATAGTCATATTAGAGAGCAATAAGGGAAGAGCATTTACCTTTCTTAAGATATCTCTCTGTGGAAGCAAGCTAAAGAAAAATAGCAGCCGCTCTAAGACTCTTAAGGATAATTTCAAAAATTCACCCAAGAACATCCGACAAAAACAAAATATGGGAAGGGAAGAAGTACATGAAAGTAGAGAATAATTAGAAGTTAGAAGATGTTACGAAGAGTGAAATTAAGAAATAAGAAAGTACAAAATCTTTCGACCAGTAAAGCTGCAGAAATTCTTGTCCAAATAAGCCAAAAATTGAAATAAATAAAAGAAGTAACTAGTGTCCTAAGAAACGTTGTTTGCTTTTCTCATGCACCACTTCATTCACTTAGATATCTAATCTTCGGAGGGTTGGCCATCGGCCAGTTTACCTCTTGGCCTGGAACAGCTCTGGTCACCCCATGTAGAACATGCACTTAAGAGAGGTGTTGGAGAGGAGGGGCTGCAGAACAGGTTTTAAGAAATCAAGCAGAAATTTGTCTGTAAGCAGCGGAGCTTGTAGTTCAGCAAGTTGGAGTGCCAAGTCGGAGCTGAGAAGTTTATGGATTCTGACAGGCCTCCTTCCAAATGTGGTTTGAGTGAGGGGAAATCCAGGAGACACCCTAAAACATGACAGTTGTATTTTCTAGTCATGTGTGACTTTTATAGTGCTGGTTCTCTTCCTGATTATTATGACAATGAAACTGTGTTAAAAGGTTTTTACACTTTTCTTACTGGAAGCTTGGTTTATCATCTCCAGCAGCCTTGGCGTGGATGGAATAAAAACAGAGGCTAAAAAAAAACACAAAGAATGGCAGAGTTTGTCTAGCATGCTTCTTTATTAGAATAGATATATAGTTCTAAAGAAAACAAAAGTATCAAGCGGTAGCCTTTTGAAGATGCATTGTGTGGTTCCTCTACCTGTCACAAGGTGGGGCAGTTGCTTAATTTTGTACTAAGGCAATCCCCCCCACCCACCCACCCTTAGTCTTGAAAGAGGCACTTCTAACTTTTATGTGATCTACAGAACACTTGCATATTTGCGTGGTTGTTTGGAGACGTTTCTGTTGTGCTCTGAGGGACCATTGGCCAAAGCTTTTGGACTTTACTGTTGTTGTTTTTTATAATATGTATATTTTACAAAACATCCTTTCTCACCAAATGAAATACAAAACACAATTTTTACATTTCTCCCCCTCAAGTGAACTTAAATTAATACAATTCAATTCAACCTAGACTGATAAGAAATTTCTTAACATCCTCTATCAGTTTATTTCTGTCTTGTCTTGTGGTATATAAGTATAACCTTTCCCAAGCATTCTCAGCGGAAATTTTTATATTCACGCCCATACATTTCAGTCTCTTATGTCTATATACATCAAATCTAAACTGATCAACAATGTAATAGCACCATGTTTCCAGTTTTGCATTTATCTGCTGATATCTAGTCCGACCCGAGAGAGGATATACAACTTGATTGAAAAACAAAGTCAGTTCAAGTTCAGAGGGTGGAACAGAATTCATATGCTGGATCCAGACCCAGTATTTTTTCACTTCCAGTGTATCAGCTCTGCCCAGTATTCTTTTGCATGTAGCACTGGAGATTGGTTGTCTGGGAGCCAAGCCTCTTGTGCTCGTTCTTGGTGACTCTTGCTTTTAAGTAAACGTAGAACTGAGCTGTAAATGTGTCTAATTAAATTTTAAGAGACAGAGAAATGAATGAGAACTGCACGCTTTGGGTATACAAGGCAGAAAATGTCATTATAGGTTTGGCATTTCTTACAGCTTGAAATTGCTTAAGGGGAAAAAAACCCTTATATGTAGTCAAAAACATTTCTTAGAATTTTCTGAAACTTAATAGAGGGATTGGCTCTTCTTAGAGAATACATTCTTTGATGTGTACTAACACAAATGCTCTGGCAAAGATGGTATATGGCACTGCTAGCAGATAATCGTGAAGTATTTATCCAGTGTATTACTAAAAGAGTTAAGCCAAACAAGTGTGTTTCTTCCTGGCCAGTTCATAGTTTCTCTTCCTAACAGAATAGCTGGAGTTCCTATTTTTTCCACAGATGAAAAGCAGGCAATGTCCAAGGCTACGTGTAGTACATTTTACATTGGTTGTACTGCAGACAGAAAGTTAGGTTGGTGAAATCATTTCCTCGGCCTCCATCAGTATGAACTGTTGCCTAGACCGTCCGAGAAATAGTCTAAACAGACCTGTACTTAAGGGATACTGTTGCAGGGTTTTGCTGACACGAGTATTTCAGAGCGGGTAAAAGTAGAAATGTGCATGAGCTGGCCGGTTAAGTTTGACCTGAGGACAAACTGAATAGTTCATGAACCCTCACACGGTCCTCTCCACTCTTCCCCAATCGCATGATCCTAAGTCTTGGATCTCACCCAGCCTCTGCTCCTATTTTATTCAGCAGTGTTACTTGCCATTCTGCAGTTGCTGGCCACCTAAGTCTGAGAACGACTACGCCAGATGTCCTCCTTTTCCTTGGTCTGTTGGCCCTTCTGGACTACAAATCTTCCCAGAAAACTATCATGTGGGTGCATCTGTGCCCATTTACTGCTCGGACTTGACTGTGAAAAAAGTTTGCGACTGAGGAAGGAGAAAGAGACCAAAGCAATTGTGGAAGGAGGTATAAGGAGATGGTGATTCATGCTGATGAACCATTCATTGAGTTCTTCCTGGCTGAATGTCTTTGGACAGGACACTCACCTCAATAACCTCCTAGTCAGAATATTGAGATGCTTGTAGACCCAAAAAAGTTGAATATTGAGATACTTGTCTGAGAGAGAAAGTGGGCATCTAATGAAGTTAGTTGGGAATATCAAAGACAATATGATTGAAGTATATAAAACCATGCACGGTATAGAAAAGGTGGTCAGAGAACATTTCTTTTCTCTATCACCGACATTAGAACCAGGGGGCATCTATGAAGCTGACGGGTAGGAGAGTCAGATCAGGCAAGGGGAAGTATTTCTTCACCCAGAGGGTCATTGATCTATGAAATTTGCTGCCAGAAGAGACGGTAACAGCCTAGATGGCTTTAAGGAGGGGCTAGACAAATTTATGGATGGCAGGTGTATTAATGGCTACTAGAATGGATGCCTAAGTACATCCTTCAGACCATGGGGACAAGCAGGATACTTCTAAGGCCATTTGCTGGGATTCGAGAGCAGGAGAAGGTTTGTCCTTGTCTCTGCTTGAGATGACTGTGTGTGACAGGATGCTGGACTAGATGGGCTGTGGCCTGATCCAGCAGGGCTTCTCTTATGTTCTTATGTTCTTATGTAATATGGTACAAAGTGAAGAATTTTGGATTTTAACTTCCAATCAGCTGCAGTTTACTAGATACTCAACTACTGCATAGTCTCACTCTAAATTGCTTCCCACATCTGTAAATAGGAAGCATTCATCTTGCTAAGTAGGGAGAGCATTAAAATTATTTTCTCCAGTACAGTGGATTTTTCCATTGGAACCAGTTTACCAGTTGGATTGACTAAATGTGGAGAAATATGCCTGCATTTAAAAGCCAAGCTCTCTAAAATATGTGGAAGCATAAGATTTAAGTGGAAAGATTGATTCATTCAGGGTGAAATCTTTTCAAGTGAGAGATCGGATTCTATAACTTGGACTCCTTTCACAGGTGAAGACATTAGTTTAAACTGTTTAACTGTATGTGAATTTTTTGGGGAGGCACACAAACTTTGTATTTCTCTTTATTCCAATACTATTTTGATCTGTGACTGAAATAAATTGACTTGAAATCACTATACTTGAGCTTTAAAGTTGTTGGGATTTTACTCCAGAAATGGAAAAGTATGTCAGTTGAAACATTTTTAAAGTACAAAATCAGAGCGGCTTTTCCTGAAGAGAAAATAGTTTCACAAATATAATCTTTTTAACTTATGAGAAACCTCTTCTGACTCCATTATGAATCCTTAAAGGAAATGCTCAGAATTATTCTCCTTTTTAAAAACATATCAGACATTAAGATGTTTTTTATTTTTATTTTACTATATAAAGAGTGATGAATATGAAATAGGCTGCATTCACACCTAGGTACATCTTTCAGGCTGGGGGGACAAGCAGGATGCCTCTAAGGCCATTTTCTGGGATTTGAGAGCAGGAAAAGGTTTGTCCTTGTCTCTGCTTGAGATGCCCATGAGCATTTGGTGGACCACTGTGTGCGACGGGATGCTGGACTAGATGGGCTGTGACCTGATCCAGCAGGCTCCTCTTAGGTCAGTGATGGTGAACCTTTTGAGCTCGGTGTGTCAAAATTCACAAGAAAACCTAGCTTAACTCGGGTGCTGTGTCACATCTAGAAGAATCCATAATTTTGTGCTATTTGTAGCTCTAGTAAAAAAGTTATATTTTTGATAAATGTATTTTATTAAAAGCAAAAACGAATAATTCTTTACATTAGTGACTTTTGTTGCTGACTTTTGTTTGCTAATATTCAATTGAAACTTGGTATTTCGTACACCTCAAGAACAAGCAAGCACTACACGCCCAGGCGCCAGGGTGACCGGGTGTGTCACCCAAAAGGGCTTGGTGTGTCACCTGTGACACGCGTGTCATAGGTTGGCCATCACTGTCTTAGGTTCTTAGGTTCTTTGTTTTAATTCAGGTTCAATCCCCTTTCAGAGGGAGACAAAGCATCGACAAAGTAAGAAAACCCTCCTTTCGATTAGATAAAGTGGATTGGTCAGTTTGATGTGTTTCCTCCCTCTGAAAGTGAACTGAAGCTGGATCAGATGTACAGCCCAAATCTTAAGATGTCTGGAAATGGCAGGAAAGAGAAACTCTGATGAGAAAGCAAGGGAGGAGGAACAGGCTTCATATATTATAGCTCTCCAGATGTCTTCCAGTGCCTTTCTTGTTGTTAGTTAAAGAAGCAGGTTTTTTCCTGTTTTCATTTTGCCAGGTATGTGACGGTTTTATAAGAATTTGTGTAATCCACAGCAAAGTAGAGGACTGGAGACTTAAATTTGGAGTTCAATGTCCCCTATTATTGTGGACAGTTATTCTTCATTTATGTTACCATAAAATGCAAATGAAGCTCTCACAAGGGAAAACCTAAGAAGCTCAGAAGAGGCTCCTATGAGTGCATTGTGAAGCTTAGCAGCTGTTCCTGGATCGCTCTTGCAGTTCCAAATGATTTTCTTAGAATTCACCATCTTTTGGATAGCTTTTGGGGATTTCTGTGCAACAAAAAGGGGAGGAGTTCATATTGTGTTCCTCTCCCCAGACAGCCTTCATTCTGGCTCTGAACAGGATTGAAATAGATGGGTAGGAATAGTTTTTGCTTTTCCCCATTTTTTCCATGTGTGCTCCTCAAGAGAGTTTCGAGAACTGTTTACCCAAAAAACTTAAATTGGTAAGCTACTTGTTGGAAAAATGAAGCCACAGAGAAGAGAAAATGTTTATGGAGCAAGTGCTGTCTCTTTGACGATGTAACATTTTCCTTCCTTTATTTTCCCACCGTGGTTGTTTGGTGGAATCACATCTGTGGCCTTAAATGACTTTATACTTTGACTGCACAAGTGTACAGTTGTTTGTCCGACTGCTTCCAGCTGCATCCAGTTGGATTCCCTTGGGCACAGTTTGAATTATTATTCTCACTGGGGGGATCTTTCTAGGCTCATAGGTAATAGGTATTGAAATATAATGTTCTCCAGTCAATTGGCTGCCTTTAAAACCTCATTCCATACAGATAAAGATAATTTCCTCCTATTTGAAACCATACCTGGTAACAAAATCTTAATAAAATAATATTTGCATAATGACACTCTCAGTGCTTTGTCACCGAGAGTAGATAAGGAGAGGGGTTGATGGTGAGGGGCTGATCTCTGTCCAATTGGATTGGGCTATCAGCCTATGTGAGATGATGTGTTGATTGCCTAGCCTTCAAGGTTTTTTTTCCCCCCCATTAGCACTAAGTACCCATTAAGGACCCATTAGGCTCAGAGCAGGAAGACCCCATTTCCACTGCAGACCCTATTAGAGCCACATTTGTTTCCACCAGTTGTAGGGAAATCCAGATGGAATAGGTCCTTCAGGACCTATAATCCGGATTTCCTGTAGACCTCATTAAAGGGGTCTACAATGGAATCTTCAGGCATAAAATCCGGATTATTCGGAGCACATTTCCACCGCGATCAGGCAATGGGGTATAGGGGGGGCTCCTGGGGGATGCACCCATGGGGAGGTGCCGAAACCCAAAGCTCCAAAGCCTATGCCCAATTTCTGAAGCTGGTTCCAAAGCTGGCTCCAAAGAATAGCACAGCCTCCAAAGAGGACCCCATGCGAGAGCAATGACAATCCTATGGATCTTTGTCAAAGGCTCTGGAGAATCTTTGAAGTTTGCCATAGATGGCTCTGGAGAATCTCCGGAGCTTATGGCAAAGCTCTGGAGAATCTTCAAAGAATCTCTGGAGTGTCTACGGAGATTGCACCCCCTGTCCCCCAAAAAACATGGGGACGCATCAGGTACCTCTACTAGATCTGGATTAGTTGAAGAACCCATTTCTTAGATCCGGATTTTCTTAGGCTGCACTTTGAGATGACCAAATATGGTAGCCTGGACATACAGCAGAAACAGTGGAAGATTCTCATGACCAAAGAGTTAGTGATTTCTCACAATAACATCCTGTTGAGTCTACACTGCAAGGTTTCTGATTATGCAGGTGCCGTTTACTTATTCTCACTATATTGCAAACTAAGCAAGAATACCATAGTGTCATTATGTTACTTATCAGAGATGCTCTGTTAGAATGCAGCACAGCAACCAAACACTTCAATGCTTTGGGTCCCTGTACTCATTTTACCAGTTCTTTTGTTGCAGTTGGGAGTAGGCATAACTAATCCCAAGTGAAATGTATAAAAGCAGTGTTGTTGATGATGTTCTTGTTGTTTAGCCATGGTCCAAATCTTTGTGACCCCATGGACCACAGCATGCCAGGCTCCTCTTCCCTCTACCGCTTCCCAAAATTTTGTCCAAGTTCATTTTCATTGCTTCCATGACACATAAAAGCAACACTGCTTTCTTTTAATTTATACGCCTATAATAAGATCAGGATGACGGGGGAGTAGAATCCTGCAGGTGCTGTGTTTGATTCCTGGCATGCTGGAGTTGCAGCTGGACTGCATGGCTAATCTATTGAGATGTTTGATTGGAGGTCCCAGACTCAAAAATACGTCATTGCTGCTCAGACAGCTGCCTTTTCCTTACATGAGGACAGAGCTGGCCTCTGTTTTATTTCATGTATCTCTGCAAGAAAGGTTATTTTTCAAGAAGTATTGAGCATCTCCTGCTTTCTCTTCCCATCAGCCCAATCATTGTGGCCATGAAGATGAGGAATGTTGAGACCTGTAGTTTATCAGGAGTTGGCAAACTTCTTGTCTGGTGTTTTCAGGGTCTTCGGTAGAAACTGATGTTACTGCCAGAGGTGCAGAGGAAAAAGGAGAGAGAAGAATAGGGACCATCTATGTTTTGCACCTATGTGTTTATGAATCTAATGGTTATTGTATTTTTCCCACAATGTAATACTTTACAACTTCTTCAAATCAACATTTTGCATAGTAGTTCTAGAAGAGTGAAAATGGGCAATTAAAAAAGCCACTGGCTGTCTAGAGTATTTTTATTGCTTTTCCTCAGCTTACTTTTCTGACACTGATAAAGTTCAAACTGATCAAGTTTCCCTTGATCAGTGAGGATAAAGTATCTCTTTTTTGTTGCTTTCAATGCCCAACTAGGAAGAACCTTTTCTTTCTTCCTCTATTTTGACGTGTTCTGATTTTGTGTGTGTGTGTTGTATTTTTCTAGTGCCCAATAACTCAATTCTCTGGACAATTTACTAAAAAAAAAGATTAACTGAAGGAGACAAAATCTGAAGTACAGTAACATAATGGCAGAATTATATCAAAGTAATGTTCAGATTTGTTTAAGTTGTAGAAGAAATCAGGAGGCTTAATTTTCGTTTTGAAACTCTTGCCAATAAATAACTTTGATCCTTTTATGTCTTCTTGGGCTGCGTCCCCGCTTGACTATTTTAATCTGGGTTGGACTATTTTAATCCAGGTTCAAAACAGAGTGCACATTCTGGCTGTTCCCTCTTGCTTGACAATAACACGGGCTCAGTTTGAATACTGCAGTTCCCACTCAAACCGCCCAAATCCCCAGCATGGAGA
>MTQE01001134.1:3839132-3851719 GCA_014337955.1 Aspidoscelis marmoratus | reverse complement strand
CTCCATTAAGGGGTTGCGGCATTAGGAAGGTTGAGAACCACTGCTTTAGAAGGTATATAAAGGAAATGACGGAAGTTCAGTTCTTTCTGCACCATGCATAAGAACATAAGAGAAGCCCTGCTGGATCAGGCCACAGCCCATCTAGTCTAGCATCCCATTGCACATACTGGCCCACCAAATGCTCATGGGCATCTCAAGCAGAGACAAGGACAAACCTATTCCTGCTGTAGAATCCCAGCAAATGTCCTTAAAAGCACCCCGGTTCCCCCCCCCCCAGCCTGAAAGATGTACCTAGGCATTCATTCTAGTAGCCATTGATACATCTGTTGTCCATAAATTTGTCTAACCCTACCTTAAGCAATCTAGACTGGTAGCTGTCACCACCTCTTCCGGCAGCACATTCCATAAACCGATGACCCTCTGGGTGAAAAAATCCTTCCCCTTGTCTCCTGCCCATCAGCTTCATAGATGCCCCCTGGTTCTGGTGTTGTGTGATAGAGAAAAGAAATTTTCTCTCTCCACTTTTTCTATACCATGCATATTTTTATATACTTGCACCAGTATATATTCAGACATCACTGTTAACTGTTGTACAGAGTTTTGAAATTGGCTTTTAAATTGATTGTAGTACTAATAACCTGGCACCTAGCAAAGATCTGAAAGGCCCATTCTTCACTGATAATTTTATTGGCAAATTATGAAGTAAAAATACAAAATGCTTATAGAGCTATCCGCTGCTTTCTGAAAGCATTTGGTTCCCCAATAAAACTGTAGTCCATATCCATGTTGAGTGAGTTATTGACTGTTACGACACCTTGGTCTTTTGTGTGTGATTTCTTTGTATAATATTATCTGAGGTTCATTCTTTAAATAGTGTTAAAAAGTTGATAAATTTTGTTGCAGACAGCTGCAAAACTAAATGTTTTCCTAGGCAAATGGCAGAAAGACGCACAAAAAGAAACAAAATGAAGTATCTTCTGTTGGCTGTGTTAACAGCCATGGCTATCAACAAACCGTATTCCTTTGATAAGGTGGCAAGCAAAATAAAGTACAGGTTGCATGCATATGAGACATATAATACAGATATACAGCTTATTTCTAATGTGAATATAAGGATACAGCTTCTTATATCTTAGCTAATATAAAGCAGGTACAGGAAGCAAACAGCTTCTGAATCACCTAACAGCATGGTTACAAACCTTGGCATAACTTGGCCTAATAGACTACTAACTATATTGTATACTGCTGCTCTCTAATGCTACATATCACACAATAATAAGATGGATGCATAGAAGCAGTGTGAGGAGTCATGATATCATAGGAAAAGGCAGGATAGTGTTTATGCCAGTATTTGGCCGATCCGATAGTTAGAAGTAAACCCAGCAGTTTCTCATGGCTTTACTTGTTGCCTCAAACAGAAATAGCAATGATTATGGCTGAGTAGCAAAATGTGATAAGACAGCTGGTGTTATTGTATTCTGGTGTTATTGTAGTGTTATGCACTGTTATTCAGGCCGATTCCCAAAACACACCTACATGATCTGGTAGAAATACAACAGGTCTTGCCTCCATCCTGGAGCTGTGTCTGCCTGCAGTCCTGGTTGCAATTACACTCACTGACTTTCTCCGTAAAGCTGTAACTTACAGATATGTAACCAAGACTGAGGGTGTTTTTCCACTGTCAGAAAGTAACCATTTTTGCACCCATTAAGGACCCATTCGGGTGTGAGACGGATTATCCCATTTCCACCACGGCACCCATTTGGGACCCGATTGTTTCGACTGCCACTGGGGAAATCCGGATCAAATGGGTACTTTCTGGCCTTTAATCCGGATTTTCTGTAGACTCCATTAATGGGGTCTACAATGGGGTCTTTAGGCAGAAAATCCGGATTAAAGGGAGCTTGTTTCCACACTTGTGTGGCAATGAGGTCTAGAGGAGGCTAGGGAGAGGAGCCCCCAAACCTAAGCTTCGAAGTCATTTCAAAGTCGTTTCAAAGTCACTTCGAAGTCATTTCGAAGTCTGTGCAAAATAGCTCCAGAGCATCTTTGAAGTGTGTGCTGATCTTCAGAGTGAACTTCGAAGTGACTCTGAAGTGACTTTGAAGTTCACTTCAAAGATCAGCACAGACTTCAATGGAGCTGTTTTGCACAGACTTCGAAGTGACTTCGAAGCCACTTTGGAGATTGCACCCCCTGTCCCCCCAAACACCTGGGGTGACGAGCAGACCCCTCATGGGTAGATCCGGATTTCCAAATGGGTGCTCCTGTCTTTCCACGGCAGGGAAGCTAGCACCCATTGCTATTGGGTGCTAGACCACCCATGGAAACACATTGGGTACTTTCCTTAATCCAGACCTACTAGATCCGGATTAAGGAATGTACCCATTCCTTAGATCCGGATCTTCTTAGATCCGGATTAAAGGAGCGTGGTGGAAAAACACTCTAAGTGAGAAAAATGATGGAAGTCCAAATATCCAGGTTCTAGGGGCCTAGATTATAGTAGCCCTGGGTCAGCTGATTTGATTTGCTATTGAGCTTTTGTAGGTTCTGAATGCACCATTTTGTTGCACAATTTAACCCATGCTTCTATGTTTTTCAGGATCACTTATTGTTGCCTGCTACTACTCATAATAAGACTAGGCGACCAAAGATGTCCATCGTGCTGCCAGCAATAAACATCAGTGGTAAGTGTCGAGTCTAGTATGTTGGGAAAAGCTGCTTAAACTGCATTTATTTAGAACACCAATAGTTTCAGCTGTTTTCAAGTTGCTGTCTCTTCTTACGCATCAAGCATGAAAAATGAATTTGTAATGGTGAGATGGTATGATGCAAGCATGATTTAAAACAAAATTAAACAGAATGTCAATAGGTATACAGATTTATTGTGCTGGGGAAAAACAATACTGCATAACTTCCGCTGTTGCATGATATTATGGTCCATGCAGAAATTTGAGGAGCAGGTATCCTGGAGTGAGCCTCCCACCACCCAGCTTAACATTATATGCAAAGGTAGTTTTTTGTTTCTGATTCTCTGTGTATGTAGGCTGCTCCTGACATACATTAGGTAGCTAAAAAATCCAAAAATCTGCCTCTTTCATGGACTTGGGTCCCATCTTTCAGAAAATCTTTCCAGAAGACAATGTAGAAAAATATAAACAGTGAAAGTATCATCAACAATAAAATACATCTGAAGAAATCCAGCACAGATTAAAGATTCACAAAAGCAATCAACTTCAGTTTCTGTGGGATGGAACTGTGCCTAGATGTTGTTATGTGTCTCAATGTTTCGCCTTTAATTCCTCATCTGCTGTCCACAGCCTGGGCAAGCACGTGTGTCCAGTCTGTCAGGACATTTTGGAGCTCTGTCCCACTTCTGGGAAGAAATAGTCTTCATCTTTAGATATTACAGTTTTAATTTTCTTTGGACATCATCCTGGACTTCCCCACATCAAATTACAGGAATCCATTTAGTAAAATTTTGAATTAAATTTTTCTCTTGAGCTTCTTGGATTTTTAAGCATGTCTCTTAATAGTTACGTCTTCCCAAATTAGGTGGCACTGTGAGGACAATAACTGAGCAACATAATAGAAAAATTAGCAAATTGAAAAAATGCTTTCACTCTCTTGGAAGCAGGAATCATTTCTTGGCAGAGCTGGACGTTCACACCTGCAAGCACATGGTTTATCACTTTCAGACTGAATATTATTCCTGAAAATAATCTGGAACTCTTATATTTTCTTTGGAATATTACCTTTGACCGCAAGAGGACAATTCTCTATAAAAGGAGCAAAAAATATTCCAGAGAAAATGAAGAGAATGGTGGTCATCATTCTATGCTAGAAAGACAAGGTTATGGAGAAGTTCATATGGGTTCTGTGGGACCGCACATACAGGTAGCAGTAATGGAGCAGCCACCATGCGGATGATGGTGCAGGTGAGTGCTCGTCTCAGTTTCCATCAGGGAAGTCACTTTGAATTCCTTGGCTCTGAATTCCATAGGTTGGCCAGAATTGTCTATGAGGCATTCAGCAGTCCTTTATCTCTTCATCCAATTTGATCACGTTGAGCGCTATTACTTTTCAGCGCTATTACTTTTCAGTGTAGTTTCAGACTTGGCTGACAAGGTGGGAAATTTGCCATAATATAAAAAAAAGTCTCTACATTGAGGCAGGGTATGAGGTCCTGATGTTGAAGACTTCAAAGACCGTCATTTGGGGTAACTTCAGTATTTATGTAAATACACTACCTCTGCAGAAACAACTCGAGATTTTTTAACCACCTCAATAGCCACAGGCCTATCTCAGTTTGTCATTGATCCAAGTCTTTTTGCTCAGACTGTGAAAGGGTGACCTGAATTATTGTCCTATCCTTGGGCGCCTCCAGATGGGGTCGGAAGCAGCAAACTCCCTTCACCGCTTCCATTGCCTGCAGTATTCTACCCCCTATGCGTTTCTGGCTTCGAAATTCTCATATGAAGTACTTCGAAAAGGAGCTTTCTGTGAGAATCAGTCCACAGAAAGGAGTTGTCTCCATAACATATTCATTTTGTCTTATTTAAAGTAAAACAATGATGTTATAGGGAAACATTGGCAAAGAAATGCGGTGAATGATAGTGAGATGCATACAGAGGACTCGGCGCAAGTGAAGATCAAGCCCTACATTAAAGGCAGAAGAAGGCTTTAAGTTTTGCGAGTTACAGAGTTCAAGTTGCTTATACTGAAGCAGTTTTTTGCAGATTAGTCTGATGATCTGCATATGGAATAAGTTAGCAGAATAAGCTACTGAGTCATACTAGATCAGTGAATGTTAGACTAAAGGTTCATGAAAATCAGAAACATACAGAATAACTAGGAGGTCAAGGGACTGTTGGAAGTGAGTTGTAGAGCGAATGAGCCCTTAGTTTGCCTTATCTTTTCTTCTTTGTTCATGGATATAGATGTAGATAGATATAGATATAGATAGGGTTTTATAGCCTGCCTTGAATTTAACGTGCATCTCTCTCTAGCTGTAATAGAAAATAATGACAGCCATGTTACAAACATGTAGTATAATTTAGATGCCATAATGCTGCTTTGGTTTTTACAGACTGGCATCTTTGTATGCAGCTGACCTTACAGATGCTTGGGGTGTGACTCCGTGTCTGCATCCAGACATTACTTGCTTATTCCACTATATTAGATATTTCACAATTAAGCATGAACATTCAAGTATGCTTTATTCCAGAACATCCAAATATCCCAGAATAAGAAAGCAATGTCTGGGTGCAGCCTTTGTTTACTCAGCTAACTATATAGCTGCCTGTACATTCTTCCAGGATTTGCAAGTTTCCAGAGAACTACGCTACGAGAAGTACTAAAGATGGTTGTATGTGTTTCACAGCAACAAACCAGGCTTAGCACCAGTTAGAGGAGAGTGGTGCAAATAAGCTTGCCACTGATAACATTTTTTCCTAGCATAGGACCTTTTTCCACTAGGGTTTAGAAACCTTCTAAGACCTTGTTAGGAACCCGATTAGTACGTGACTGGTGCCAATTGCGAAGGCCCTGTCCCCACCTGGACCCCATTGAAGGCCCCATCTGCAAGGCCCTGTCCCCATGAGGGCAGGGGAAATCCAGATTTAATGGGTCCTTCAGGCCCTTAAATCTGGATTTTGTGTGGACCTGATTAAAGGTGTCCACAATGGGGTCCTCAGGCATCCGGATCTCCAGGAGGACCCCATCTCAAAGATCTGGATCTTGAAGATCCGGATCTTTGACTGTGCGTGGAAAAAGGGGGTCAGTGATACTCCTGTGCAGAGTCTCAAAGAGCCTTTCCTCTTTCAAGGTATTCAGAAGAACTGGTAGAACTTCAACAAGCAATTGACATCATAGTTAGCACTCTAGTGAGTGAGGATTTTGCCTGTTTATCAAGTTAGAGTTTGAAAACTTGGCTTCAGTCCGCTGTTGGAACATTCTAGAATATATTCTTTTCGGATGCATCCTTTATCACATTTTACATTTGATTCCTACCACAAAAGTGTAATTCCATGCTTGGTTGTAGATGATGTTCTGAATTTTGAAACGATGTGGTCCTTTGTAATACTGTTCTCTTAGAACCTGGTATTGAGACTGACCGGGTGCATCAGTCAAAGATCACTTAGAAAATAGTTCATTTGCTGGGAACACCTGTATTAGTTTTCTATCCGTATGTGTAGAAGTCTGTCCAACGACTTGTGACTTCATTTATTTTTATCTAATATGATTTGGAGGGCAAGTTAATATCCCAATTATCTGGAGCATTAAGCGGTCTTCCCTCCTGCCATTCACTGATGATTGCCAGTTATTTTGATACTGGAGTGAGAGATCTCTCGAGACTGTTACTGAGAAAGAAGGTGCCCTTTGGACGTAGAAGAAGCAGGTAGAACTAGATTTTTGGATGATCTAAATACAGCTCTGGGAAGAATGTGTTTGTCTCTTAGAAAACTGAAAATGATTGGGTTTGGCTGGAAGGTTCACGGTTTGAGAATGCTGCTTTTAAAGCTTAAGTTCCTTTTTTTTAACTGCAGTTACCATAATTTATCTCCATATATGAACAAAGTATTTCCTCACAAAAGGGAAACCTTTAAACAAAGGACTTTTTTTTACTTGAGAAGTTACTGATTCAGTATCACTGGGGAATTCATGTGTGGTTAATCGCTTGGACAGGAAATACAAGAGTAATGAAACATAAAAGCAGATTCCGCTGGGACTCTTCATCCTATTTTGTTTTGCTAACTATGTATTTATTTTTTTGCTGCTTTATAGTTCTTAGTGCTGGACAGAGAATAATATTTTCTTTTCTTTCCTGTTTCCATACTTCCAAATAATGTTGCTTTAAAGATTCTTGGTATCCTACATTTACTTATTATCAGTTGGTATTTCTTACAGATATGTGCTGTTACCAGCTGATAGGTCCAGCATATGAAATGCACAGACAGGTTTAAAAACAGATGAGTAACCTATTCCTTCAGTAATTTTCCTCTTTTTAAAATACTGATTTTTTAAAACGAAAGTTTATGAAAAATCACAATATGTGCAAGTCTTGATATTCACATAGCTTCTTGGTGCAGTGATTAAGGCTTTCCTAAGTAGAGTTAAGACTTGAGGCTCCTTATGTTTTTCATTTAACAGCTGGTTTACACATGCAGCATTTAATACTTATGGGGCGAAGTATAATCCATAGAATTTTGTATAGCTGATAAGAGAGTCAGATGAAGACTATATATTTACCTTGGAGCTGTATGTGAGTGTGATTACATTACACAAGGAATTGATTCTTCCAAGGATATTTCACGGTTATGACCACTGCTGTTTAATTAACTTCCATTTCAGTGAGCAGAAAGTAAAATTATAGCTGAGCTTTAGTTACAGTTCAAATACTGCTTCAGGTGCAGTATCTTCTTGAATATTTTTGGTTATCTGCTGAGGACTTTGATCATGATGGTAGCCCACAAATTCTCCTATTAAATGTACTAAAATGTACTGCTAAATGGCCAACACGCATAAATCACGCAGGAGTCTAGCAGAGAAGTGTTCCTTTATTGAGTTGATAATCAAAGACATTGGCTTATACTATATTACGGCCTTAAAGGGGGACTCGTTACTGATGTCCAAGGTCAAACCTAGAAACAGAAGCATAAGTCTAAACTAATGCCTGGTCAAGAATGTGAGAGGGCAAGCTACTCTTACACCATTTTCATCTTTTGGTAAATTTTTGCAGATTTAATGAAATCAGATTTAATGATTTGATTTTGATGAATACACAAATACATGTCACTAGGAGCAATCAGAATATGCTTGAAGTTAGGACTTATCATAACCGAGAGACCATGTCTGCAAACCTAATGAAGCGGTGTGCGCCAGTTCTTTGTTTTACCCCCTTTTTCCATGCACAGTCTAAAGATCCAGATCTCTTGAGATAGGGTCCTTCTGGAGAGCCGGATCTTGAAGATGCCTGAAGACCCCATTGTGGACACCTTTAATCAGGTCCACACGAAATCCAGATTTAAGGGCCTGAAGGACTCATTAAATCCAGATTTTCCCCGTCCTCGTGGGGGCAGGGCCTTGCAGATGGGAACTTCAGTGGGGTCCCGATTGGTCCTAATCAGGTTCCTAATGGGGTCTTAGAAGGGTTCTAAGCCCTAGTGGAAAAAGGCCCTTAAAATTTGTTTGGTTCATAGATGGATTACAGCTGCCCACTGCTGATGCCGTAGATAGATTTTGGAAAAGCAGTCAATCTCAAGCCATGGCATCTCTTGATCTTTATTCCATCCTTCTACTTTGCGGTGTAAGTACAGACATTTCTTTAATTAGTCCATCTACAACTTTAATCTTTTTTTCCCCTCAGAGTCTCCCCTGTGCTGTTGTAGAACAAGAGCTGAGAGGCTGCATTTTTAGAAGCCTGGGAAAAAGGGCACGTTTGGTGCTTCTAGTTCACAAGGGACAAATTGTGGTTAAAATAGCCTTTTTACAAGAAAATACCAATCATAGCATGTAAATAAATTACCTCATTTTTATATAACCAAGTTAAACAGGTGGAAAATATGCGTAATCCTTGGGTGCCGCTCTCTGTTGTAAATGCATTTTAGCTGCACACGACCCTGATAGCAAGAACTGATAGTGGTTTCAGGCTTCTTATTTGGAGGTGTGTCAGCTGGCTGTGGGTTTAACTTGGAGAATTATGTATCATACCGTTTATTATATGGCCGAATAGAGGATTGCTTGATTTGATTAATTACTTCACTATCTTTATATAAGAAATGACTTTTGAAAAGTATTCATGTGGGTCATGAGTCATGTCTAGGCTTGGCCACTCCCTGGTTGGAATACTGACCCTGTTTTTACCTCCTTTTGGGGGGAAGAGGAGATTATATATACATTTTGTCTGGTCTGATTAATAGCAAATCCTGTCCCTCAAATCAGGCATAAATATTTCCTTTTCTCATCATTTACAAAGAGCTGAATGGATCCTGTTATAAATGTTTACGTTGTATGAGTTGGGGCCACCAACCGAACGGCATTCTGTGAGTGATTTGTTTCTTCAGTCTATCCCTCAGTTTGCAATGACTCCACACGTAGCCAGAAAATGTAAACTGATGCTGAAGACTCAATAGATTTGATATTTGCTTTTTATCTGGGAGTGACGGTTCCACAAACTGAATGCCATGGCAAAAAAGTTGCCATCCTAATGGGTTCCAGGTAGATTATTGTTAACTGACGTTACGTCCAGGAAGGCTTCTCCACAGATCTTAGGGATGAGACAGATTTATGTGAGAAAAGGAGAAAATCACTGCTGTTTTTAACTTTTCTTGTATTTTTAAAACTGCATTTTTAAATTTGTTTTGTTTTGATACTGTTTTTATACATCTGTTTTTAAATGCTGTGAGCCACCCAGAGACCCTCGGGTATGGGGCGGCATATAAATGTAAATATAAATAAATAAATAAATAAAAGGGAAAAGTTCACTAGTACAGAACAACTGATAAGGCTGATAAATGATCCAGTGAACCAAGCTTGGTACTCTCCGGTTCCTCTGGTTTACTGGATGAAGCCAAAGAAGGCGTCTGCCAGATTGTGATCAAATTTAACTGGAAAAAAGCTTGCCAGCATGCTCCTGAATTTTTTGTTTAAAAAGCTAGTAAAGTGAATGTATAGCATTCCTACCAGATACATTTACTTCTAGCTTGAGCACTGTACTCCGAGAGAGACATCAACTGTTCCTCATCAACCTAGCAGGAGGTTTCATATCAGGTGCCACATTTAAGCACTGAGAAATCTGCTAGAATTACTGCTGCCCACTTGATCTCCTTGGATTAGTACCTGGTGCTTCTGCAAAAGATGAGAGCCCAGAGAAGATTCACAGATGTTTTCTTCATAGGCTTCGGGAGGCTACATAGTAGGAGAGATTTGTGTGTGTAGTGACCAAAATTGGCTGTCTCGCTGCACTTCAGTTTTGATCTATTTCCAGTAATATCTTGTGGCCTACACTCTTGGCCTCATTTGTGCTAAACACAGTTTATTCCTGGAAGACATGACAGCACAGGTTTCAGTCCTGGATCCAGTATTTTTTTAACATTATTATTAATGACTTAAAGAATGAGGTGTAAGCAACGCTTATCAAATCTGCAGGTGTCACAGACTTGGAAGGGATGGCTAAAACTCCCTAAGACAGAAGTCAGAAAACTGGGTTGGGAGTAATAGAAAGAAATCCGGCAGAGAACAAATGCAGTGTTCTTCTCATGGAACACCTTGAAAAGAGAAGATGAGGAGTATATGCTAGCATTCTTTACGCATCTGAAAAGGTTGCCACGTGGAAGAGGGCCCTGGCCCTTCTATAGTCACTCTGAAATGTAGAATACAGAATAAGAAAATCCCTCTTCTCTCAAACCTCCAAATATTTGTGTGCATCCAATGCGCAGGGTTATCCCATTTATCTTAACACAAAAATCTGAATGAGTTTTTAGTGCAAACTCAACCCTATACCAAGGGAGTAGGCATTCAATGCCAAGAAAAGCTGAAATTCACAAACTGTGTAGATGCTGCGTTTTTAGGAATATTTGAGTGATGTCTTTAAATTATTTTCATTTTGACCATTTAGAGGTTAGGCGTGGAGCTGTATAGAGAACCGAAGTCTAACACCGAACTCTTGAAGCCTTATTTAGCTAACCCAATGCTATCTGACATAATTAGGAGTCAGTTCTTACACAAATTCTAGCATATCTTCAGAGACAGATCTGGCAGCATGTTCTTTTTTGAGTAAGAACTGGTGATCTTCGGAGTGAACTCCGAAGTGACCCCGAAGTCACTTTGAAGTCACTTCGAAGTTTACTCCGAAGATCGGCACAGACTTCAAAGACGCTCCAGAGCTATTTTGCACAGACTTCAAAGGCAGGGAGGCTAGTACCCATTGCTATTGGGTGCTAGACCACCCGTGGAAACAGATTAAGGGAAGTACCCATTCCCTAGATCTGGATCTTCTTAGATCTGGATTAAAGGAGCGAGGTGGAAAAACACCCTAGATGTATTTCTCCCCACTTGTTTTGATTGGTTGTGCTGAATGTTTTATAGCAAAGGGTATAACAAGCTGTGAACGATCCAAGGCAATAGCGCATTGTGTTTCATGACTTGTGGTGTACAGTGTGCTCTATAAAATTAAGAACACATGGTGAGCAAAAGGTGGGAATCACATATCTCCTAAATATTAGAAGCATCTTATGCAGTGTATATTTTATGTTGTATTTATTATATGTTTGGAGTTGCTGTTGTAGACCACCTTGAAATTAGCACTTTATTTGGAAAGGAAGTATACAAGGAAGTTGATCATGGTGGTGATCTTAAGTTCTAGAAGAATGACTTCTAATTTAGAGTCGTACACTGAAATGAAGCCCGTGAGTTCATAAGGGAAAGGATACTTCTTGTATTAGATCAACAGCTACGGTGCTGAAGAGGGATCTGTCAAAATGTACTGGTATGTGCTTGGAGCAGAATGTATTTTTAGCCTTCTTTTGCTGTTATAGTCCCACTGGTGTTTATAGGCTTATTTGGTAACACTTAGCAACTCTTCTGATGGAAACCTTGTCCAGACAGGCTGGATGGTAGAGGCAGAACAGCTCCGTTTAGTCTGAGTCACGGCATTTGCAGGAATTCAGCTGTGCGATGGGTTACAGCTGGGCCACCGTACACAAACAGTCCAACTCTTGAGTCTGTCATGGCTTATTTCAGACCTCCTTCACGCCTGGGCAGTCCGGAGAAGTAAACATAGGGCTCTAGTGTACGACCGTATTCTATTCCAAAGGATTGCAAATTCTAAAAATGACAATCAGAATCCCAAAATTTTCACCATTTTTCTCTTGACAAAAGGTGTAGGGGAATCACGATGGTGTTGAAGTAAAACAGGATATGGAAAAACGACAGTCATGTCTCTTTTGGGATGGGTCTGAATGCAAATCTCAAAAATGTAGTTCTTGTGTTTCAATAATTGAGGCAAAAACTGCAGCAGAAATGCATAGGGTATTTTCCCCCACTGACCTCCCTTAGTCCAGATCTAAGATGATCCAGATCAAAGGAATGGGTCCTTCAATGAATCCGGACGAATCCCAACTAAAACGAATCCCAACTAAAACTAATGGGTGCTAGCCTGCTCGCAGTGGAAACGCCGGAGCACCCATATGGCAAATCCGGATCAACTCATGTGGGGCCAGGTTTTTTGGGAGACAGGGGGTGCAATCTCTGTAGATGCTCCGGAGATTCTTCAAAGGTTCTGAATGTTTGGAGCTTTGTCCTTCAGGTCAATCTTCTGCAAACTTTGAAGATTCTCTGGAGCCTTTGACAAAGGTCCATAGGATTGGCATTGATCTTGCGTGGGGTCCTCTTTGGAGCCTGTGCTATTCTTTGGAGCCAGGTTCAGAGATTGTGCACAGGTTTCAGAGCTTGGGGTTTTGAGTCACCCCCCCCATGGGTAAGCCCCCCCCGAGCCCCCCTAGACCCCACTGCCCAATCATAGTGGAAATGTGCTCTGTATAATCTGGATTTGATGCCTGAAGTCCCCATTGTAGACCCCTTTAATG
>MTQE01001134.1:3817099-3835348 GCA_014337955.1 Aspidoscelis marmoratus | reverse complement strand
AAAAAAAAAGCAAATTTAGTGCTGTCCCACAACACTTGAACACTCTGTGAAGCTGATGGGCAAGAGAGTTAGGAAGTCTTTTTTCACCCAGAAAATCATCTGTCTGTAGAATTTACTACTAGAAGAGGCGGTGACAGCAGCCATCCTAGATAGTTTTAAGAAGGGATTAGACAAATTCATGGAGGACAGGGGTATTGATGGCTGCTAGAATGGATGCCTAGATACTGCATCCAGTTGGAGAGAGAGGCAGGACATCTCTGAAGGCTGTTTGTGAGAGCCAGAAGCAAGTAAAGTTTTTGCCTTCTTGAAAATGCCCAGAAGCGATTGGTGGGCCACTGTGTAAGACAGGATGCTGGAGTAGATGAGTTGTGGCCCAAACCAGCATGGCTCCTCATAAGTTCTTATGTTCTCTTACATTATGAAATCTGTCTGGTGGTCCTAGTTCTGCAGATGACCACAGAGCTCAGGAAGGATGCCGTGTTAAGAAAAGTGTAGTTGTTAAGAGCCCATTGCCTTTTGTTCCCGTGGAGTGATCGGAATATTATTGACTTAACCTTAGAGAAGGTTGGCAGTGGTTTCCAATGCCTAACTTGTAAGGTATATGCTTTCTGCTTCATGTCTGTCTCACCTGAAATAAAGTGTGCCTACAGCCGCACCTGAAACAAAGACATTACTAGCCAAGGAGGTGTTGTTCTTTCAGACCACAGGGGAAATGGCCACAGCTGGAGGGAGGCATCCTCTGTTGGCTTCATTTCTTGAAATGACAAGGACTCTGGTTTTCTCACATACCTTTGATGTCTCAGGTTGTTCTGCTTTCATTTCTGCCTCCGATAAATTCTGATGGATTACACAGGTGGCTATGAGATTGTGCTGTCCTTAATTATGAACTGTCAGCCTGAATCCAAGTTTATCCAGGGAAGCAGTAAACGTGGTTTAATGTATATCCCATACTCGTGTTTCCATTCAACAGCCTTCTGTCCTTCAGCTTAGGAAACATATTGTACAGACGTGAGCTGATTGGATTTTTGGCTGAAAGAAGATCACAGCTTAGAATCTAAGCTTGCTTTGTTTTCTCAGGCAAAATCTCCATCAGGACACTGGCAAGGACTTGAATGTCACTATTTTAAGCGTTCCGTTCACCAGCCACTTTAAGTACTTTATCAGTTCTTTCTCAAATATGAAGAATGAAAGTAGGTTTAATTTTGGTGTAGGGGATGTGGGAGGGAAAGAAATTAGGCTGACCAGAGATCTTGAAGTGTTGGGCTACCTTGAACTCCTTAGAAGGAAGGAGAGATAAAAAGGAAGAAATAAGTAGCATACGGCTGTTGTTTTCACAGATTCAAATCTGTGGCTTACGCATTTGTTTTAACATTGTGGTGCTCGGTGACCTTCAAAATCATGAATTTTAAGCACTATCTATCTAGTGACAAATACTTAATACGCACATTTCTTCTAACTTTTCTGTTTGAATTAATATGTTGTAAGTATTCTGCAGCTTTTCAATCCCCACTGTCAGGACACAACAGTGTTCTACATTTTTATTTATCTAGAGGCTATTGGCCCCCTTTCCAGGGGAGTGACCTGCCTTCCCCCACATTGACAGCAAAGTGCGACTAAGGCTGTTCACTGACCTTTGGGGCGACCATCAGAAGGCTTCATACTTCATTCAGTCATATCTGATCTTTGTGACCCCATGGACCACACGCGTCAGACCCTTTTTTCGCGGTCTGCTTCAATTTTTATTTGTCTCTTCCATGACACTTTCATTCCATCTCATCCTTTGCTGAACCCTTTTCCTTTTGCCTTCAGTTTTTACAAGCTTCAGGGTCTTTTCAATGAGTCCTATCTTCCCCTTATGTGGCCAAAGTATTGAGCTTCAGTATTTGCTCTACCAGTGAATAGTGGGGGAGATTACCTTTAGTACTGATGGACAATATAGCCTTTTCCAATCTTCAACCAATCCGTTGTTCCATGTTCAGTTCTCACTGTTGCTTCCTGACCCACATTCAGGTTCCTCAGGATAAGATGGTCTGGGGCTCCCATCTTTTTAAGAACTTGCCCCAGTTTGTTGTGATCCACACAGTCAAAGGCCTTAGCATAGTCCATGAAGCAGATGTTTTTTTCTCGAACTCCCTTGCCTTCTCCATAACCCAGTGAATGTTGGAGATTTTGATCGCTATTTCTCCTGCCTCTTTGAAAACTAGTTTGCGTATCTGGTAGTCCTTATTTCACGTATAGCCTAACTTGTGGTCTTGAGCATAACCTTGCTAATGTGTGAAATGAGTGCAATTGTTTGGTAACTTGAATCTTCTTTAGGATTGCAATATAAACTGACATTTTGTAGCCCGGTGGCCACTGTTTTCAAGTTTGCTGTCATATTGAGTGCAACACTTTAATCATCTTGTATGATTTTAAATAGTTCGGCTGGAATTCCATCACCTTCACTAGTCTTGCTGTTAGTAATTGTGCCTGGGGCCCATTTGACTTCACCCTCCAGGAAATCTGGCTCTAGGTCAGTTATCAGGGATGTTAAGATTGTCCTTATATAGTTCTTAATCTCTTCTGCTTCTGTTCCACCCCTACCAAGTTTGTCCTTTATCATGCCAATTTTTGCATGAAACATTCCTTTGATAACACCTTGTTTCTTGAAGATATCTTTTTATCTTTCCCATTTTTATTGTTTTCTTTTATTTCTTTGCATTGTCTATTCCAGAAGCCCTTCTTACCTTTCCTTGCTATTCTCTGGAAATCTGGTATATCCTTCCCTTTCTACCGTCCTTTGCCTTCCTTCTTTCCTCAGCTATTTGCAAAGCCTCGTCAGACATCCATTTGTGGTACTGCTGGGTGCCAGACACAAATGAAAAAGGAAACAGCCACAAAAGTGGCTGAAGGCCAGTTGCTGGAGCACAGAACATTTCTGTCAAAGTGGGAACCAATTTTATCTCAGTCAGGGAACTGGCCTTTTTTAGCGAAACATTTTATTCTGTTTGGAAAATGTGAACTTTCTTGTTCCAACTGTGAACCTTTTGGCTTGGAGCATTTTAAACAGTTTTTTGTTCTTATTGTTGCTCTTCTCTCTGTGGATTGAGGGAGGAAAAGTTCTGCATGTTGTGAGAAAATTCCCAGTCAAATCAGGAAGTTAACTGGAGGTTTCAAGGCTGCTAGAGTCCCATCCAGCAGAGTCGTTTTATTCCCTGATCTTCTGTGCAGATTAAGAAAATGTACAAGGGTGATTCTCATTGGCTGGTATACTGGACCAGCAATTGTACTTACTAAGTAACTAAGTAAGTAACTAAGTAAGTTAACTAACTAACTAACTAACTAACTAACTAACTAACTAACTAACTAACTAACTAACTAACTAACTAACTAACTAACTAACTAACTAACTAACTAACTAACTAACTATTATTGATTGATTGATTGATTTACTTACTTACTTAGTGTTTCTATCCCGCCCTATACCCGAAGGTATAGGAGCCTCTCTTCTGCATACTGGTGCAATCCCGTAGTTAAAGTATCAGACTCTTATCTGGAGGCTTCCCGGTTCAGTTCCACACTCCTCCACGAAGCCAGCTGGGTGACCTTGGATTAGTCACAGCTAGGAATGTGCACAAATGGTTCTTTTGGCATTCGATTCATAGTAAATCGAATGTTAGAAAATTTGTATTCGTTCGAATACATCCCCTTCAAATATGGTAGGGTTCTATTTGATACAAATGTATTTGTACAAATTCGGACGAATATCTGATACAAATGGATACGTATCCGCTCGTATTGGATATGTGTTTGTATCAGATACTTATCCATTCATATTGGATACATATCCAATGCGTATCCCCAGTTTAATGTCCAAACTATTCATACAAATGTTCTGAAACATCTGTATTCGTACAAACGTTATTGAAAGAATCTCTGAACATTTCTTCCGTGTACAAATGTCCAAATTCATACAAGTTTGAATGATTAACAAATGTTACAAATATTCGTGCACATCCTTAGTCTATCTCTCAGGGTGTCTGTTGTGGGGGGAAGAGCAGCATGGTGTGTGGAAAGGAGGACATCTAGTATACTTGTATGTGTGTGTGTATGTGTATGTGTATGTGTGTGGTGTGCTGCTAGGAAAGCTGATGGTTCTCACAGAATGCCACAGAGTGGCAACCTGGACAGCTCTTTATTAAAAGTGTGCCAGCATACATGCCTAATGTTTCCTAAAAGCCTTCATTGTGAGCCAGGGATTTGGTGTTCTGTTGAACTTTACCCTTCTTCCAGGAGACAAGAGAAGCCTTCACATAGCACAGATAAATAGGCCCCTTCCTAAGAGTGCGGGCACCCTTTTACACAACTCTTTCAGTGCTCAGATAAATCAGAAATTAGGAGTATGTGCCATCAGAAGCAGAAGGAATGTGGGGCTTTTTTTCTCCGTTCTGGACTTGGCTAGGTTCCCCATTTTGCTAAAAACTGCTTATGATGATGACATTATCATTGTTGAGAAAGGAAGTGAAAAACAGCAAACTTTGGTCATGTACAAAGGATCATTTAGTCTACGGTGGCTCCAAGGAGCCTATCTGTTCGTCCACCTGGCTCTCAAGGGCCGAGAGCAGGAAGTGAGATGCGAGGAGCCCTGTGGCAAGCCACACGTGTGCTGTGCAGAAATCTCAGGGGCAAATTATTCTCCGATCTGGCCGGTTGATGGAAGTGGGAAACTGACCACCCACTGAGAGGCGCTGGGATTGGACGAGCTTCAGAGCAATTTGGCATGTATACAAAAACACCATCGTGAAGGGGGCAGAAAGAGAAGGACCGAGTCTGTTATCTTTACATCTTGGGAGAGTGCACACAACATGGTCAAAATAGCTTTCGAGAAGGCGAGGCAGCGATGCGCAGTGCTGTAAAAGCAGATCTTTCTCTGCTTCCTTTTTCTGTGGCCATTTCTGCTAATAAAAAAAGCCAAGAGCTCAAGTTATTTTGTTTTATGATTTCGTGAAGGATTTTGTACTCGTTCATGGGGAGCTAATAAAAGTTTCAGAATGTATAAATTTAAAACAGCCACATTTGCACACCTGCCAGGTTGTTTGAATGTAATAGTAGACCCGCCTCTCTGTGGTTTTGTTTCTTGGCTGATGAAAAAAGTGGAAATGAGATTGCTTGATCTCTGTGTAAGTGCCATTAGCTGGTGAACATGTGCGGCATGGTTTAAAAGTTGCACAGGAGTGGGGTCTTCTCAACGACCCTGAACTTCAGGTCGGTACAGCTTGCTCAGGGTGGAATAGATGAAGCAGCTTTGCCTGATGAACTTTCTGTCTCAGAGCCTTTTGCATTAGGAGAAAAGATGAAGATGGAGAGAACTCCCAGACGCTGCATGTGCACAGCATGGAGCCATTTCTTTACAGTTTTAACTGCTCTACCTCTTTACTAGCAGCAGCGCTGGGATAGTCCTGCACATTGCTCACACCTTTTCTGGGAGGAAGACACATAAATGGCACAGGTAGTTGTGTGCTGTGTCGTCCTGTCACCATGGCAATGCGGTCGCCTCCTTAATGGAGGTGATTCACACTTAGCTGGTGCTTAGTTAAGAGTTGGATAAGTTTCATATAGTTTGGGCATCCTGAAGTGCAGACGCCCACACCATTCCAGACCTTCACTTCCCTGGGGAATTTTCCCTGGGAAACCAAAGTGCACGACATCTCTTAGTTTGCTAGCAGAGAGGCCTTCATCAGCTCTGTTTTCACTGGACATGTTCTGTTCAGCCAGAGAACCAAGTGTTGGCCAGTTCTCAGGGAAACAAGGATCTTGAATTGGAGACAGGATTTGATGGGATGCTGATCCATTCTTCAAAGGAGAGTACCATTCTTTCTGCATTGATGTTTGACCCCTGGGGTTTGTAAATGATGTAAGTGCAGAATTTGCTTTCCTCTTCGGAAGTGTGAGCGTGAAAGTATGGGATTCTTGTTTGAACAAGTGCTGTTTCAAACACACCAGATGAAACAGGGCATCAGTCTGTGACATTTTACATGTGATTTTGACACCCACATGTGCCAGGAATTATGTGAGAAATTTGCCTTTACATACAAGTGGGAAGACAGAGGCCAAATAAGGAATGCTTCTTCACAATCAAAAACAGCAAATTAGTGTAAAACAGTTTAGAATGTTGTTAGTCAGGAAGTGAAGAGTCACAATGAGTCAGCAACTCATGATTCAAAAGTCTTATGATTCAGTCTCATGCTGTTGCAATAATTAGATGACATCATTCTAAAACCTCGTGATGATGACTTGCAGTTTGTGGGCTATATAAGTATCTCTGTGTTGTACAAGTTTTTTGTCTTTAGTTTGTTGTTCTGAAATAAAGCTGCTGAATCTTCCACTGAGGAAAGAAATACTTTGTCTCTGGATTTATTTGACTGAATGACTGTCCAGCTAGTCTCTGAAATTGACATTTACACAACCTGACAGAACACTTACACAGTTTTTGTCCATATTAATGGTCACAGGAAATACTGCACTGGGTTTGTTGTTGAAATGGTTTCTGCATTTCGTACACTTTCCCTATTGACTTTTTCCTTAAAGAGCACTACATCTGTGATCTAATGAGCACTCTTTGAAAAATTTGCAGTTATCCATAGCTGTAGATTCTTGCTTGATTTAAATACCGTATTTTCTGGGGTATAAGATGACTGGGTGTATAAGACGACCTCCAACTTTTCCAGTTAAAATATAGAGTTCGGGATATACTCGCTGTATAAGAAGACAACACCCGGCGTATAAGACGACCCCTGTCTTTTGCGAAGATTTCCTTGGGTTAAAAAGTAGTCTTATACGCCAGAAAATACAGTACCGTATTTTCCGGCATATAAGGTGACTTTTTAACCCCAAAAAATATTCTGAAAAGTTGGGGGTCGTCTTATACACCAGTAATACCCTCACCCGGGTCCTGCTGGCCACAGCTGCCAGCACAAAACTGGGGTGCAGCCTAAACCGAGCCTCAGACTTGGGGAGAGACAGCAGCCTCACCTGCTAATCCCAATCATGTGGCTTGTAGCTTTCCTTCTGGCACTGACAAGAGGAAAAAACCTTGCTAAACAGGTGTTCCACGTGCGAAATATGAGGAATCCCGCCCTCATTTTCTCTTCTCTGCTTTAGAAGAGTCTGCCCCTCTAGCGCGAGATTCGTCTATGACCCAGTAGGGGAGGGGTTGAAAGCAGAAAGGCTTTTGAAGAGAAAATAATGGCAGGATTCTTCATATTTCACATGGTGGAACACCCCCTCCCCTACAGGATCATAGACAAATTGCGCTAGGGAGGCAGACTCCAAAGCTGCATTGCAGCTTCAGATCTTTATCAGAGCAAGGTTTTTCCCTCTGTCAGCGCCAGAAGGAAAGCTACATGATTGGGATTAGCAGGTAAGGCTGCCATCTCTCCCCAAGTCCGAGGCTCGGTTTAGGCTGCACCCCAATTTTGCAAAATCTCCATTTTAAGTAGAAAAATTGGGGGTCGTCCTATATGCCCAGTTGCCTTATACGCCAGAAAATACGGTAAATGTGCCTGTTTTTGCTAAAGGTCACTTGTGTGTTACATTATGTAAATGTGCTGTAAATATTAACACTGTAAATGTGTTGGACATCTGAGTTACCATAGAGTATTTTGACTTACCTGTGCATTGCTACTCTATTGGCTTGATTTATTGTGCCACAAATAAGAAACAGGTCCATATTTTAGAGTGGCTTATCCATGAAACCAATTCAGAGGTTTTAAATTAGCAAAAGAGCACAAAGGTTGATCTGGGGCCTGTTTGCACTTGGCCCTTTTCTGGAGTATATCTCAGGATAGGGATGTGTGGCCCGCATGCTAATGCAGACTCTGGTAGGCCTCACTTGGGGCCTGCTGTAGCCTGTAGTAGCCTGTGGGCAGCAAGCCCCTGTTTCAGGATATATTCCAGAATAAAGCCAAGTGCCCCTGGTTTTTCATGCAACTTACTCCCAACTCAAAGGAAAATCCTTAAATGGGAAATGTTTCCCTTTTGCATGGCTTGATTGCTGTTTGCATTTGCCAGCTATTGACCTATTAAGGAAAGTGTAGGGAGCCCTTGAACCCTGACCTAGACATCCTGCTTCATGACACCTGTAGAAAAGAATGTCATGCTGGACGGCACTGAGACCAGAATAGTGAGGATGCTGTCCACACTTGAGGCAGCAACGTTGAAGGCATCAGATGAAGATCCCAGGGTATCTTCATCCAGGTTGCTTCAAAAGCCAGTGAGGTTCCTCCTGTCACCCTGTTCCTTTTTATGTGTTTTTATTACCCTCTTTCCAGGTGCTGCCAGTTTCATGATTCCACTTCCAACTGCAAATGAGAGAATACTGGAATCTTTAATGTCTTTGTGCAGTATACTTTTGAGACTTATTTTAGGCATCACCCCACCCTTCATGAGACAAGATACCAATTGACACCAGGGGAGCAATCATTGCTCTTCATTCCATCATTACAGCCAGGAACAAGAGGTTGAGATGATGAAGTCATAAACTCTGGATCTTTGTGCTATTAAGAAATCTCCATGTTTATTTGGTACCAGAGCAAATCTCTCTTCAGTGGACATCTAGATCAGGGGTTCTCAACCTTCCTAATGCTACAGTCCTTTAATACAGTTCCTCATGTTGTGGTGACCCCCAACCTAACTCTAAGCCTGACCCCCAACCATAAAATTATTTTCGTTGCTACTAATTTTGCTACTGTTATGAATCGTAATGTAAATATCTGATGTGCAGGATGTATTTTCATTGATACAAATTGATCATAATTAAAGCCTAGGATTCACATCAACCACAGCTGAATATAAAAGTGTCGTTTTACCTCCAGTACTGCTGCTTTCTACCCAGTAGCTGCTCTCTACTGTATTTGTATGGGGTGTATGTGATGGGGTTGGCGCCATGATGTCATCACGCCAGGTACTCGTATGTGTGCGTATCTGCCTGTGGGCGGACCCGCCTGGAGATGGATAGAGAGGTGTCTTGGTTCCTATGTGTTTTCCGATGGTCTTAGACGACCCCTGTGAAAGAGGAGATTGACCCCCCAAGGGGTCGCGACCCACCGGTTGAGAACCACTGATCTAGATGATGTGGATGAACTGGGGCTTTAGTTGCTGGGCTTGTTCCAAGTTCTTTCTTCTTTGTCCATTGTTATTTGCTTCCTTTGAACAAGACATACACAACAGCGTTATGGAAGAAAGCCTATCTTCTGTGTAACTGCCCTTATGCATGTTTTTCGTAGGAGATAGGAAACATTTTTTATTACGATGACTCTTAACCTTTTTTTCTTTTTCTTCTCCAGAGAAAATAATAAATGGCCAAGATTATGAAGTCATGATGCAGATCGACTGTGAAGTGATGGACACGAGAATCCTGCATATCAAGAGCTCATCCATCCCTCCTCACCTCCGAGATCGGAGGAACCACACGGCGCCCTTCTACAATTCTCCGACAGTCCAAGACGCAGCGGCGCCTGCTGTGAGAGCGATCACAGAGTCATCACAGTAGGCAGCAAAGCCCTCTGGGCTAACACTCTAAAAGGACCACTTGTCCCTGCCGCCCCACGGCAGCTGCACTGACGTCCCACCTCAAACGAGCATTGATCCCAGCGGTAGTAGCTTCTGCTCTTAACCTGCAGAGTGCTGTAACAGTTCAGGGAGATGGGCCCTTAGCATAGTAGTCTAGTTTTCTTAATGGGAATAAGAGGATGGAGCATTCCTGTGCATTCATAACTAACTACAAATCAGGGTATCTTAGGTGTACCCTAATGTTTCCATCCTTTCCCCCGTTCAGTATCAGAACAAACATTCCAATCCGTTTCACATCTAACCAACACCGTCCTCTTGCACCTTTGATGCATAAAATGCCAACCGACTTCTGCCGGCCGTGCATGCTTGTGATGTGTAAGAAACAGGAGAAACGGTGGTGCCACAGAAGTTTGTGGACACATCAAGAATGTTGTTAGACAGGCCTGTCGTGTCACTGATGAACAAGATTTTTATATTTGACCCATCAGCCTGCAAACAGGAAACTGACACTGACTTTGCAAACTGCTGCTGTCCATTTAAAACATAGGCTTATTTTAAAAAAAGCACATCAACCATCTAGTGGCCTGTTTTAAGCATTCGCTAAGCTAAATTTAACTTTAGAACTTGCATAAAAGCACTGAAGTACCTGTGCATGATTTTTCAGGCTTTTTTTTTTAGCTGTCCTCTGTGGTTCTCCTTCTGCGCACTAGGTACTCCCTCTCCCAACAGATACTAACTTTTGTAGCTGGGAAAGAAAACTGCAGCTTCTCCTAGATTTGTTACCTGTGCCTGTGGACCGCGTAGGGCTATCTTGGAAACAAAAAGGAAGCCACTCTCCTTTGCCTTCCCCCTGGTCCTGATCTCAGAATTTGGACATACTGAGTACCCATATTGGGCATACTGAATACCCATATTGGGATATATTTTGAAATTGTTTGCTGGAGGAAGGGAAAATGCGTTGCTTGTTATAGAAGACAGACTCAGACACAAGCAAGGCAATCGCTATATTATGGACGAAGGCTATTTATAGCTACTGTATTTTTAAAAAATATTTGTGACCTTCAGTATAGATGTTTTCAGCATAGCTTTCATGGCGTGGTTAAGTCTTTTGAGGAGGTGAAAGTGATTTGCTGTGCATCACAATAGTAAATATTGGAAAGATTGTGGCTTCCGCTAGGAGCCACACGCAGAAATGGTCACCTGCATGTAAGGAAAAATACCCTCTTAACTGGGTGGAAGAGATTCTTGGACTGGATGGGCCCATTACAAAATGGGCAATTGTGCATCGTCTTTGATTTGCCTTTTATGCTATTTACATCAAAAATGCTCTTTCCAGAATTTAGTCTTGGATCAAAACAAGACCGCTGCCCTACCACACAGCATCAAAAGGGTTATTTAGAATCCAATACGTAGCTGCGCATTGTGCTCACATGGCCGATGTACTCTCAGATAATTATAGTATATACATCGGAAATAACAGTAAATAGGAAATGTTTGGGCAGAGGAATCCCCACTTATAGAAACTACTGCAATAATTTCGGCATAGCGTCCGTGTAGCAGGTGCATATAAAACAAGCAGCCATGTGGCAGATGGTGAGAAAGTATTGTTATTCGGAAGGACAAGAAAGTACTGGTTCTTGTCAAACTGAGGGCCCATTTTACATAGCACCCCTTGGATTGTTTAACGTCCAAGTATAATCTGATACTGCACTCCTCACGGGTGTCTACTCTTTCTGCTATCATTTGTTTTGTGCAAATGAACTGACTTAAGTCTCTAAGGCAACTGAAGTGAGTTACTTATTAAGATGACATACTAGTCACTGATCACACTGTGGAATCAGTTAGAATGATCAAACACACAGCGTGATAAAGTGACGGCAGCCAAGAGAATGGGAAGTGTGGAAGTTCAAAAGAAAACCAAATGAAATTGGGAGGTACTGAACCCAGCAATAGGCATATGTATTTACTATGGACATAAATGCCAAAGGAGAGTGGCAAGAACTAGGGAGAAGGCCTTCCATTGACTATCCGCCATCTTTGCTATTCCAGGGAAGGCACCCAGCAGATTCTTGGCTCTTCCACGGTTTAAGTCCCCGTTTGCTTGCTTGCTTCTGTGTCCCAAAACATCCATTAGCACTTTGGGGCAGAGGACCTGCCTCTCTTCGTTAGTCTGGTCACACTGATAGCCCATCATTTTATTCGGGGAAGTCATTGTTTACTTGGAGGCTGAAGTTTGTTTAAGCCACAGTCTGGGCAGGGCGTCTTCCTGTCATCAGCTACGTGCAATGAATATTGATGGGGAAAACACCCACATTTTGGGATGCGTGTTCTTAGGAAAGAAATACTACATCTGCTTTTAAAAGTTAGGGCACAGTTGATGTTCACCATGCTGGAGCTCTTGTATGATCTGGGATACCAAGCTGGAAAATGGATCTTGTGGAGGAAAAAAGAATATTTGCAATTATTTGGGGTGGGGATATTCATGGCCTTACATGATTCATCTTCTCCCTTCTTTCAGAATCTGTCAAAACAATGTATTCCCCCCTTGTTTAGGGCCTTAATTCATTTCTGGCCAGCCAACTATAGAAGTGACTGGTTTCAGCTGACATCCTGCCAGGTTCTTAAGTGTTTCAGCATTGTCTGCCTTTAACTGGCCAGCTGCTCTAGGCTTAAAACATGACCTGGGTTGCTTTTATTTCTCTGTGCTACAAACAAACTTCTCTTGCGGAACATTAAAACCAGGTAATCTCCCCATCCGAAGGCACTAACCAGGCATCATTTTCCCATAAAAGTTTCCTTTTGATTTGTGCCCTTCCCTACCCTTGTGCTTATCCTTCCTAGATTTCTTTTCTCCAGATAAAACTGTATTTTAACTTCTCCCAACCAAAACATGTGGAACAGTACGCGTTGCCCTTTTGGACCACCGTTGTGTTATTTCCTTGCCTGTGAACCAGAAATTGTGTTGATGCTATGAACAGGAAGTGGGATTGAGGTATTGTGAGTCTGTCTTTCACTTTTAGGATGGCACATCTGTCTTGGGCACAGCCTGGGTGTGAAGGCATCTGCCAGCCAAGATGTCAAGCTCAGGGATTGCATCTGTATGTTCTTTGGAAGATTTTTAAAAATAAATAAAAACATTAAATGTAGAACATTGCCTTTGTATTTTTAACACCCCTCTTACAGAAGCTGGTGCTAAAAACCTGATTATAGGCAAACAAAAAGTTGTTTCAGCACAGTTGGCAGCGTCCACTGCTAAAATAATCCAATGTCACCTTTGACAATTTCATGACCTCTGTGATGCAAAAGAACAAAATGGTTTGATGGAAACTGAAATACAAATCACGTGACATGAAAGGAATAAACAGGGACTCTATTAATGACCAAGAAATCTTTGGGTTCCCATATTATTAAATAGAGTTTGGTGCCGAGTTTATAGATTGTAAATAGTCTCTCAAACAATGTTTTCTATGGCCACGTCCCCATGCACATTTGGTACAGTACCAAATGCGGGATCGGCAAGGGATGTCCCCATGCGTTTTGGATTTGGTCCGTGGAAAGCGGACAAAATCACCCCAAACCATGCCAGACTAGGACCAAATTTGGTACTTGAAAAAAATCAAGTCTCAGCATGATTTGGAGGTCCGGCACGCATTGGTTAGCAAGCCTGGTTCGTAAGGGAGGTGTTCCTGACCCTTAATCATTCTGGTTGCCCCTTTCTGCACTTTTACCAGTTCCACAATATCCTTTTTGAGGTGTGGTGACCAGAATTGTACACAATATTCCAAATGTGGCCTCACCATAGATTTATAAAGAGGCAAAATGGCACTTGCTGACTTGTTTTCTATTTCCTTCCTAATTATTCCCAGCACTGAATTAGCTTTTTTCACCGCTGCTGCGCACTGGGTTGACACCTTCATTGAACTCTCCACCATTACATTGCTTCTGTTAAAATCAATGTGCTTAGAGTGCCCCACTATATACAATATAATTTATTACCAAAAGGCAATCATTTATACAGCTAGAAAATATTACTACAGTATTTGCATTATTCTTTATTACGTTTTGAGTCACTCTTGATAAACACTGTTGAGTAACTCAAGTATTACAGAAATCCACACAAGGCCCACGGTATGCAGTTGCCTTCACTATGGAAATTATATGAGAAGTAAACATTTGGCTTTATGTGAAAGGAAAACAAGGACCTGCCTACTTTTTAAAAAAGAAAACACTATAAAAATTCATAAACAAATATGAACTTAATTCTAACTTGTGCTGAGAATTAGCATAAACAGCAGTGTCATAAACTCTGTGGACACAGTTAAACATAATAATTAAGGATTTACCCAGGAAGTGCAAAAGTTCTATTAGATTGTCAAAAAAGGATTGTTAAACTATAGGTCACGAGTTTAAAAAGAAACTCAAGATGGGATCTAAAAACCAAATCCCATCATTTGAAGATAATTCTGTAAGATTCATTTAAGAGATTAGAATAGGTTGCAAAAATATGAATATAAAAGTAAACCAAGCTTGGCCCAGATTAACAACATTTAAAAACACAAAGCCCTGGGAAACTTGGACATACAGGAAAGCAACTAAGGCAAAATTTATGGAGCAAACCCATAAAGATTTAGACCAGTTTTCCCATGGGTTAACATCCCTAAGATTAATCAACACAATAACAACATGCTATAATAAAAACATATGTGAGCACATCTAGGCAAGGCAACGTGAAATTAATCTTGAAACCAATGAAATCCTAACAAACTTAATATGAGTAAGATCAGCGTCTTGGCCATCACTGAAAAGGTAGGCAATGTAATGTTGATTATTATTATTATTATTATTTAAAATAATTCTTGGATTCACCATAAATCTTTTAGCTTAGTACATCTTCCAGCTAAATTGCCGATGATGAAGCTATTATGAAAAATCAGTTTGGACTGAGAAAGAAAGATGTATTGCCGTAATGTTTTATTTCTACCTTTTTAACCACAAGGAATCTAATGAGTAATGTAAACCTGACAATGCGAAAAGCTTAGGGTAATTACTACTTTTCAGCCTAAAGTACTGAAGCTCTTACAAAGGCCCTGTCTCCATTTTCCTGGTGGAGGGTGTCCTGACGAAAGGCCATTATTGTAGGGATGTGCACAAATGTGTTTTTTTGCATTCCGATTCAATTAGAATGTTTAGAATCCGAATGCAACAAAATCTGATTCAAATCAAATACATTCAAAACTATTTGAAGATACAAATGTCGACAACATCCGTATTTGAAGATATGAATGTCGACAACATTCATATGTGTTATACGTATCTGTCTGCATTTTGTCCGCATCCTGTTTTATCCCGTATGTAACCTGTTTCTGTCCCGCACTATCAGCACAAATGCATACAGATACGTATGAGATTCATACATATCTACATCTGAATGTTTTGAATCATTCGAACAAATGTTTTGGAACAATAGAAATTCATTCAAATGTTTAAATTTGAATGTGAAGACATTCTATTTGAATTCAAATGTCCACACTCAATCGAATATGATCAAATTTCAAATGTTCAGAACATTTGCGCACATTCCTACTTTATTGGGTCAGGTGCCCTCACGGTTAGGGACATGTATAAATATTTATAACATTCGTTATTCAGACAAATTCAGACATTCACACACGAATCGAATGATTTGACATTTGTACATTAACATTTGCATGAATACAAATGTTCCAGAACAGTCATATGAATAGTTTGTATATTTGTTAAACTGGGGATCCTTATCAATACGTATGCATTCATATAGGATACGTATCCGATATGTATGCATTTGTATAGGATATGTATGCGTATCGGACATTCGTGTCAAACAGAATCTTACCGCATTTGAAGGGGATCTAGTCAAATGAATGCAAATTTTCTAACGTTTGATTACTTACGAATCAAATGCCAAAAAACCATTCGTGCCCATCCCTACTCAGCCTCAGGTATCCCTGGCAAAGGCCCTAAAGGCACCGCTGCAGTTTCCATGCCTACACATAGAGGGCGCTCTTGCCCTTTAGACACACCAGGTCCATGTGTACACAAAGTCCATCTTACGGCAACAAGGACCCAGTTCAGCAATGAGAAACTACCTCAAGAGTCAATCCTCACCCACAACCCTTTGCACGGTGATGGGGAACTGAATTCCCTCCAAGCACCCTTACACCGCTTTGGTGTGGGGTGCCGTGGAGATGCACTCAATGTTTCTCCAGGGCATATACTATGGCCTGAGGAGATGTGGCTAGATAGACAATGAGAGATGGAGGGAGGGGGAGAAAAGCCATGGTTACTTTACCGGTGTGAGTTGTAGTAAATAATTACATTGATGACGTCCTTTGCTAAAACATACTAGGGAATAAGAGGATCTCCTTTAATGGGCGTAATCTCTGCTGTAGGACTGAGGTCTCACCTTGGCTTTTCAGATATTGGTGAACGTTACCTTCCGTCATTCTTTGCGCTGGGCAAACTGGTTGGTGATCACAATAGTAGCCTAAAGAGGCTACTCCCAAGCCACTTTGGCCTTCTCTAAGGCAAGGCTTCACTTGGCTGAACTTGCTTTCCTGGCCAAGGTATGGACAGAGCGAAGAACCAGAGGATGACTTGCACGCCCTTCCTGCTGGCCTCTGGAATTCTCTCACAGGACAGACTTCAGTGGGGCTCATTCTCTAGTAGGGATGTACTTGAATATTTGTAACATTCATATGAATTTGGACAAATTTGGACATTTGTATATGAAACAAACGCTACGATATTCGTATACTAATATTCATGCGAATACAAATGTTTCTGGACATTTATACAAATAGCTCAGATATTCGTTAGATTGGTGTGGCAAAACGGAGCGGCAGTCACATCCCCAATGGATTCAGATCGCATTCAGGTTGGATTTAACATTTTTGGATATGTTTTGGATACATATTGGATACATATTCGTTCATACCAGATACATATTTGTTTGCACTGGATACGTATCCGATATGTATTCATTTGTATCCAATATTTGTACAAATAGATTCACATCGAATAGAAGTTTACCACATTCAAAAGTGATCTATTCGTAGAAATACGAATTTTCAAATGAATCGAATGTCAAAAATGCATTTGCGCACACCCCTATAGTCTAGTATTTAACCATTCTGCTCCAACAAGGTATCCAGTCAGGTAAGTGAAGGCCCATCAAGTGGTTGTAGTTCTCTTGGCAACCTGCTGTGTAAAAATAACCCCGGACTACTTCTCCAGGCAAAAGCAATAAAACAAAGTGTCAGCAAGACTCTGCTATCACTGAGTTTTTAATATCCATATTTTATTATAAAAATGACAGATCTTGATATTGTTCTCCTTTAACATCACCCAAGGTTTAAGTCTGATATTAGGTCAAACACTAAAGCCAAGAGATAGTTTTCTCCCTCCAGAAGCCTGAACTTGGCACGTTATCAATAAAGAAATAATTCCCGCTCTCTTACAAAAGACAGCACGCGTGATACAAAAAGTAAGATTATGCCGCCAAATAAAAGGTTTGACTTTAGCTTGTGGATTGATCTACAATCCACTTTTTTTTTCTTTTAAAAAAAGTTTTTTTAAAAAATCCACATTTACTCTCGATTTGTACAATAAAAAAATATAAAAAAAGGTGCTAGTGGCCCGTTATGACTTATCCCATCGCGTCCTCAGTAAGCAAAGATGACGTTGTAAGTCACCTGGTGGCCGTTGTCCCAGGCATAAAGGAGCCGGTCCTTGGGGTTATAGTCTATCTGAGTGGTGTAGGAGTATTCGTTCTCAAAGAGCAGACGAGGGATGATCTGCGTGTTGGTGTGTGTATCAAAGGCGTAGGAGATATTGGCATTCTTTTTGTTGTAGCTGTCCACAGCATAGAGGACCCCGCAGATGACAAAGGAGTTGCCATAGTAGTTCTTCCGCAGACCTGTCCGCCACGTGGTCTCCTTACGTGTGCTCAGATCGTTGGCGTTGAGTTTACTGAGGACGATCACCTCTTGGCTGAAGCCTTCGTAATTAATGGCTGGGTAAATGATCCAAAGGCCGTTCTCATCCACGGCAAAATCCACGTCGGAATGGCCGCGCCAGCGCCAAGGGGTCTCCTCCTCATAGGCTACGTCATGCAACATGGCCCAAGCGGCCACGTAGCGCTGCTTGAGGTCATACTTGATGAGGTTGCGAGTAAACGCCCGGTTGTAGTACAGAGAGCCGTTGAAGACTGCATGCCCTGTACCCATCCAGCTGTATGGTAGCTTGTAGGAGTTACTCCATCGGCCTAGGAAGCAGAAATGAGATCATTAGTCCACCCCATGAGCTGAAAGGCGAATGGCTCCTCCACGGTCCAGTCCACACGGAGCTGTGTTCTCCAGGGAAGACAACCAGACATTTCAGAAAACATCCAAGTGCTCCTGTATCTAATATCTAAGACTTCTCTCTGGCTAGGGGCGTGCACGAATACAATTTTTGGGATTCAATTCAGTCATGCACCGTGGGACAACTGCCATGGCAAGGTCCCTGCACATGCTGGATATTGTCATGGCGATCCATTCGAGCCAGGCTGGGTAACTCACAATTCAAGTGCTGGCGGTAGAGATGTGCAAGAATTGATATTCGAGTCGAGTCGATTTGAATAATCAAAAATTCAATTCGATTCAAATTATTTAAATTCAAATT
>MTQE01001134.1:3777011-3792513 GCA_014337955.1 Aspidoscelis marmoratus | reverse complement strand
CCCCTCCCCCCTCCCCTTGGAATCAGCTTAGAGGGGGGAAGACTTTGCCACTGGAACGGGACCAGCAAGAGCAACAGAGAAATGAGTTTTGCAGTTTGCTAGGAAGAAGCAGTTAGGAGAGGAGACTCTCTTGGGTGCGCACGAACTGCTAATGGGAGAAAACGGAGCTGCTTTTGACTCTAATTGTGCGCAACTGCCAGTGTTTCTTCCTCACCTCAGCTGGAATGTTTCTTGTTATTAAAAAGTATAGTGAAAAAAAGAGAGAATTACAGACTACTTCTCAAAAGCAAAAGGACTCCACAAAAGGCCGTGGCCAAGAGCGCCTATTCCCAACTATGGCTGGTTCGACACCTAAGGCTCCTTCTGGGCAGAGATGATTTTGGCCACCGTTATCCATGCGCTGGTAACTGTAATGCACTCCACATGGGGCTGCCCCTGAAGATGGCTCGGAAGCTGCAGCTGGTGCAGAGCGCAGCTGCTAGACTGCTGACAGGAACAGCTGGCCGGATGCACATCACGCCGGTCTTAAAAGAGTTGCACTGGCTGCTGATTCACTACCGAGCCCAATTCAAGGTTCTGACTTTGACTTAACTTTGACCCAAATGATTTGGACCCCAAATATCTAAAGGAACAACTTCTTCCATATCAATCTGCCCATGCCCGAAGATTTGGAGGGGAGGCCCTCCTGGTTGCACCACCACTCACAGCAGCAGAAAGGGTGGGCACCCAGGATAGGGCCTTTTCAGTGGTGGCTCCCAGGCTGCGGAATAGTCTCCCTCCTGAGGTGCATCTGACACCTTCACTCTATGTGTTTAGACAAGATGTGAAGACGCACCTCTTTGTCCTGGCCTTTGGCTAAGTAAAGGAACAGCCTTTTCCTCCCCACATTCAGACACTGCCAGGGTTTTAATAGGTTTAATATGCTATTGGTTTTAATGTGTGTTCACTTTATATGTTGTAACCCGCTCTGAGACCCTCGAGTATAGCCTGGGTGGGGTGGATGGGTGTATGTATGGATGGATATGGGTGGGTTGGTGGATGGATGGTTGAATGGAGATGGATGGATGGATGGATGGGGGGGTGGGGGCGTGGGGGGGTGAATGGATGATGGGTGGGTAGGTGGATGGATGGATGGATGGATGGATGGGTGGATGGGTGGAGATGGGTGAATCAGTGGATGGATGGATGGACGGACGGACGGACGGACGTGGGTGGGTCGGTGGGTTGGTGGATGGATGGTTGAATGGAGATGGATGGATGGATGGATGGGGGGTGGGTGGCTGGAGAGGTAGGTGGGTGGATGGATGGATGGAGATGGGTGGGTCAGTGGGTCGGTGGATGGATGGATGGATGGATGGATGGATGGATGGATGGACGGACGGACATGGGTGGGTGCGTGGGTGGATAGTTCACCACCACCACCTGTGCTGGGTCAAACCGGGAAACCACCATTAGGGCCAAACCAGCGAATACCTTAAGGTCCTTCGTGTCTGCTTCTCGCAGCTTCTGCAAGCGGAAGTCTCCCTCACAAGGGTTCAGAGCCGACGGGGGAGCCACACAGGCACACTTGCATTCTGGTCCAGAAGTGATTGTCTCCACCACATAAAAGTCCTCTGGTTTGGAGGCGCCTTCGTTGATCCTCTTGCAGGCTCCTCTACCCAAGGGCCTCACCACACACTTGCACTGGCAGTTTTGCCCTTCGGAGACGGCTTTCACCTTGTCATAGTCACCCAGCAACTAGGGAAAGGGAAGGAAAAAAATTACAGGCTGGTCAGTTTGCTCTGAACGTAACAAGCCTTTCCTCGTCTTCTCCAGCCACCCCTTGCGTTTGCTTCCGCGGAGTGTCTGGGAGAGGCTCAGGCACACTGAACCCTTGAAGAAGGAGGTCACTGGCTGAAATTAATGCTGACTTTACATTTCCTGCGTGCTGGTTATCTGGGGAGATCATTTCCTTCTGTCATGCAAAAAACCCAAACCCCAGACTGGTCAACCTCCATCACCGCCCCAGACAACTTTGGTCATTCCCTCAAGGGTTTCAGAAAATTAGAAGGCTGTAGTTATGAAACTATTCATTCCAAAATGATGTCACTGCAGCTGAACACGTTCCTTCCCCTGGAAAGTTCTTTTGCCCAGCCCTTGCTGAAAGGAACCGAAGTGCGCAAGACCACGGCCCTTTGGGTCTCCCATAACACTCCACTTGGCCTGTGCAGATAAAACTGGGTTCTGAGGTCAGACCAGTTAAGTTCCATAAAGAACCAAGCACAAGAAGGGAAACAAACCCAGTCCCTTAAATGCACGCAGCAAAGGCCCCTGGCCGTTTGGTCGGCACGCGTGTCCAGCTTCTGCAGAACAAAACCTCCGTCCGAGACCTGAAGCAAGACAGGCGGCATCCTGCTTAGCCAAAGCAAAAGTCTAGCAACTGTAAATACAATCCAGAGAATTTCCTCTGGAAGGATCTGAAGGGATCAGGCACTGTACTGAAGAATAAAAATAGCCCTTGAGCACATTTATTTATTTATTTATTTTAATTGTGCGGCGGCACGGGTTGAGCTTTTCCAGCGGTGCATCATATATTCTCATGCAGAAGAAGAAAAAGTGTCTCCAGCCTGCGTCACACAAAGCTTAAGAATGAAGCCAAGTTTCTCACCAAATCTAGAGTCTGGTGGGGGGGCCTCCCACTCAAAGTCCCAGCAAAGAAGAGAATTTTGCACGCCATGACTTACACACTTAAATCTTGCAGTAAAACACATATATTCATCAGAACACAGGCAATAATGTACCAACCTGTCTTTATTTTAGGGAACACCGAAAATGCATGAAGAAGAAGGAGAAGGAGGAGAAGGAAGAAGGAAGGAGGAGGAGAAGGAGGAGGAGGAGGAAAAGGAGAAGGAGAAGAAGAGATGGCTTTTCTACCCTGATTTTCTCACCCATTTAAGGGGACTCAAAGCAGCTGACAAACCTTCTGTTCTTCTCCCTTAAGGGGACTCAAAGCGGCTGACAAAGCTTTTCTATTGTTCTCCTCACAACAGAACACCCTGTGAGATAGGTGGGGCCGTGAGAGCTCAGAAGAGAGCTGTGACTAGCCCAAGGTCACCCAGCTGACTTCATGGGGGAGGGCAGAATTGAACCCTGTACTCCCAGATAAGAGTCCGGCTCCCTAACCACTAGACCAAACTGGCTCAAATGAAACAGGGGCCCAAATGAAGTGAAATGTTGTCCTTGTCTCTGACCGTGGTGACCTGATAATGCTGGACAGAGAAAACAACATTTTTAGTGTTCCTTTGTAATATCAACACGCACACCAGAGGCCCTTTTGCACTGCGACCTTTAGTGCCTCTCGGGCAGAGCGCATTCCCATGTGCCAAAGATGCCTGCCTCCCACACAACAGGAGCCTTAAGGTCCCCAGCAAGGTTGCTTTGCGTTTGGGCGCCCCAGGCACCGCTGGGCATCGTCATCTGAGCTTCCAAAGAAACAGGCAGCTTCCAAAGGAATGAGGCTCATTTGTGGTTTTTCATTTTCATCTGCTCAGCAGCTGATTTCTAAGCGCAGAGGCAGAGCAACGGCTTTCTGTTTAATCACTTCGGGAACTGTAGAAGGCTGCATTCAAAAGGCTTCGGAACTGCGCTCCGTCCAGATGCCTGAACACAATCACAGGCCAGATGACTCGTCGGCACCAGCCGCTCATGAAGAGCAGAATCAGAAACCAGGGGCACAAAAGAAGGACTCCAAACGGGCCGTATGGGATGGTCTCCCCGGAAGACATGCAACCCAGCTTGGGACATGGAAATTATACTTTCTTAATTCACCGTGCATGTTCCGTGTCCCGGTTTTCTCTTTTAAGACCGCAGCATCTTTCAATAATCGCTTTCGCCTTATTGGCTCCAGGCTTCCTCAAGGCAAGAAAACCAAACCCATGATATAGATGCGCCTTCCTGGCACGTAACATAAAGCAGCTGAACATTCCTCATCAATCACCAAGACTCAATATGCCTAAAAATGAGTCCCTACACCAAGCGCCCGCCTGACGTAGTCGATGCTTTCCAAAAGATTTGCAGCTAAACCTGCCCACCAACGGCTGAGCAATGTTTACCTTCCTCTCACCTCCTGTACAGATGAGTGAACAAAGCGCGCCGAATCTGCTGGCTTTGTTATCTCTACGTAGCCTGTTACTTCGGGATTAAATTTGACCGGGAAAGGCGCGGGAGACGTAGAGCAGAGCCTGGTTTCCCAGCGCAAAGCAAACCAACGGCCTGAGCTTACTGAGTTGCCTAAATTAGCTTAGAAGCGGCCTTTCATCTAAGCAAGAGTAATTGGTTAGGTCTGTAATGGACTGCCAAAGGCACCGTCAATCTGGTGTACCCCCTACTTAAAATAAAGAGCTCCTGTTTAGGCCAATTTGTGGCTCATTTATACCCTGGCTGGAGCCCACGGCAGCTGTCACTTTTGAACTTGACTTTAGCCACAGGTGAAAACCAACACGAGCTGATTGAAACCCCCCCTGTGGCTGCCACAGGCTCAAATAGTTACGTATGGCGCAGTCTTACTCGAGGAGAGAAAGGTCCCTTCCAGACGAGCGGATAAAAACCTGCAGTTATATAAAAATTCGCAGCTCACCTGGCTGCAAAGTTGTGGCGCGTTGTCCCCACTCCAAACGGCAGCCGCGGGACTTCCGGGGCACGTGGGAGGGGGCAGCCAACGGGAGCTCAGCTCTTGTTGGCTGTTTCTCGCCGTCCGGTCAGGATGGCTGGAAACTCCAAAGCTAACTGACACTGCGCAGCGAGTGTGGATCGCTGCGCAGCAAGGAAATCCACAGTAGCGGTGGAATAATGCACTGCCGCTACAAAGTATCGGGCGCCAGGGGTGACGCCCACACACCCACTGTGCGTCAGAATGCGCAGTATCCCCCAGTCTGGATACGACCACAGACAAGGCCAGTCAGAGGAAAGTCTCTACGCATGTGCGCTCCCGAGTTGGAGAAAGTCACAGGCCCACACTGAATGCATTCACACGTAGCAAAAGTAGCCGCTGTGAGAAAGGAGCGTGTGGCCTTCATGTCCTCATCTCATCTCTATCCAACCTCTTTTAGGCCATGTTCAGACCTCACAAAAGGGGTGCCTCAGAGAGACGGGGTGCACCCAGGCTTCTTGACGCCGCGCATCGGAATGCGCAGCCGAGACTGAGCCGTCACACATGACGGCCGATACTCCGTAGTGGCGTCGCGCGATAGCGATGCTACTGCAGATTTACTTAATGCCGGTTGGAGAACGCTGGCTCCGCAACGTCAAGTAAATCCGAAGCTTCCCGCCAGTCCGGACAGGGCGGTGAGAACTGCCAGCGAGAACGGGGACGGCAGCTCAACTGCGATTGGCTGCCTCACCACACGTGACGCGCGTGCCAACGCAAACTCCTGCAAGACGCGGATTTCTTTAGAACTGAGGATTTAATCCGCTAATCAAGACTTCTCTAATCCACCTTTTCTAGCATGGAATGTTCAGGAAAGGGGCCAGGGGCACACTGGCCTGCAAATGACCCCACCTGCCTGTCTCCAAGCCGCTTCAGGGGGGCACATTTCTGACTGCATGCGAACACAGTCCTTCCTTAGTATTTCAGTGGTTCTAGGAAGCCGGTGGAGAACGCATGAAGCGATCATGTCCCACGCTTCTTCTCCCCTCTGCTGCTCATTTAAACGCAAAGCAACCATTGCACCTAGCTAGGCACACCTGAAGTAAAAAGAAAGGGTTGCACAGCTCCCGAACGAGGCCCAGACAGTATCTCTGGTTACACAGAACCATGAGATGCACCAAACCCCTAGTTTTGCAATACGGAAAAGGACATCAGCGCAGAACAAAATGGGTAAGTATGATTGGTATACCCTGAACACAGCCCAGGTTTCTTCTGAGCGCGTTGGGAGCCTTAACTGGATCGCACAGAGACTTAGGTAGCTCAGAAGCCCCTCAGGAACCTGTGGCGCTGGTGTTCTCATTCCACCATTGGTCCTGGAGGGGAGGGCCAGGCTGGCGTGTGAAGGATCCCTGCTTGGAGACATCTCTGAGCCCCTTTTTTAACTGCATGCATCACAGCACTAATGACTGCTCATAAGAACCTAAGCGGAGCCCTGCTGGATCAGGCCACAGCCCATCTAGTCCAGCATCCTGTCGCACACAGTGGCCCACCAATTGCCCATGGGCATCTCAAGCAGAGACAAGGGCAAACCCTCTCCTGCTCTCAAATCCCGGCAAATGGCCTTAGAGGCGTCCTGCTTCCCCCCCCTCTTGCCCCAGCCTGAAAGATGTACTTAGGCATCCATTCTAGTAGCCACTGATACATCTGTCATCCATACATCTGTCCAACCCTTCCTTGAAGCCATCTAGGTTGGTAACTGTTACCACCTCTTCCGGCAGCAAATTCCATAAACTGATGGTCCTCTGGGTGAAGAAAGAAGAAGAAGGCTTGGCTTTTCTAGCCTGCTTTTCTCACCCATTCAAGGGGAATCAAAGCAGCTGACAAACCTTCTGTTCTTCTCCCCACAACAGAACACCCTGTGAGGTAGGTGGGACTGTGAGAGCTCAGAAGAGAGCTGTGACTAGCCCAAGGTCACCCAGCTGGCTTCATGGGGGAGGGCAGAATTGAACCCGGTATTCCCAAATAAGAGTCCGGCTCCCTAACCACAACTGATGTCGCTCAGGACAGACTCCCCAGATCCCCAGTTCAGCTGCCCAAGACCCTAAGGAACCCCCTAAAAAGGATGGCCAGTCTCCACCTGCAGAAGAATCAATACGATGTTGCTGTTCATTGAAACCTTCCCAAAGGTTGCTCCGTACGGCCCATAAATAGCAAGCACTCCTGGGAAGCCAGTAACGAGACCTCCTATGCATCCATTTGGAAGGAAATCTTATGCATTCCAGCGGGACTTGCCCCAAAAGAGACCTTGAGATGGTCACAGAAAACATAAACTCTGTGGTATGTGCAACAAAATCGCTTCTGGGGAGCCGGTCTCTGGAAAGGATTTGCTCAGGCGCTCCATGCCAAGACGGCAGCATACCTCACGCTTGCTTGCAGCAGGATTCCTATTAGACTCAATGCCCAGGGCTCAGTCCAGTGGTTAAGGAGCAAGGCTCCTCTCTGGGAAGACCGGGTTTCACTCTGCCCTCCTCCACGAAGCCAGCTGGGGGACCTTGGGCTAGTCACGGCTCACTCCTGAGCTCTCACAGCCCCACCTGCCTCACTGGGTGTTCTTTGGTGGGGAGAAGAATAGAGGGTTTGTCAGCCGCTTTGAGTCCCCTTAAACAGGTGGGAAAAGTGGGGCGGAAAAGCCAACTCAGCTTCCTCTTCCTCCATGAAGCTGGCTGGGTGGCCTTGGGCTAGCCACAGCTCACTTCTGAGCTCTCACAGCCCCACCTGCCTCTCAGGGATTATGCTGTTGGAGAGGAACAGGTTTGTCAGCTGCTTTGAGTCCCCTTAAACGGGTGAGAAAAGCAGGGTAGAAAAACCAACTCTTCCTCCTCCTCCTCCTCCTCCTCCTCCTCCTCCTCCTCCTCCAGGAAGCCAGCTGGGGGACCTTGGGCTAGTCACGGCTCACTCCTGAGCTCTCACAGCCCCACCTGCCTCTCAGGGATTCTGTTGTTGGGAGAGGAACAGAAGGTTTGTCAGCTGCTTTGAGTCCCCTTAAACAGGTGAGAAAAGCAGGGTAGAAAAACCAACTCCTCCTCCTCCAGGAAGCCAGCTGGGGGACCTTGGGCTAGCCACAGCTCTCCTTCTGAGCTCTCACAGTGCGTTCTCTCGTGGGGAGAAGAACAGAAGGTTTGTCAGCCGCTTTGAGTCCCCTTGAACGGGTGAGAAAAGCGGAGCAGAGAAGCCAACTCCTTCTCCTTCTTCCACAGACCACCCTCTCTGCTTCGAGGTCCACTTTGCTCCTGCCGCTGTACGGATTTACTCCGAGGAACCCCAGAAGCCGAGCCCGACGGTCGCTCGATCGGAGGAAATCGCTCTGCACATGCTCAGAGGAAACCCAGACGGCTTCCCAAAAACCCCTGACCTTCAGCACGGGCGCCACGACCCTCGGGAGGGTCCCGACGCCTCTATTCATCAGGGTCGTCCTTTCACAAAGCGGTCCGGACGCCGGGCGGGGGGAGGGCGCGTCCCCTTCGTCTCCCGCCCCCACGTACCTGGGAGAGGATGTTCTCCTGGTTCTCGGCTTCGTCCTCCAGCGGGGCGCCGGCGGGGGTCGAGGCCAGGTGGGCGCCGGCGGGGGTCCCCCACCACGCCGCCAGCCACGCCGCCGAGCAGCAGCAGAGAAGCGCCACGGGCCGCGCCATGGACGGACGGACGGGCGGGCGGGCGCAGCAGCGAGCCTAGCGGGCGCCGGAGGAGGAGGGCGAGCCGGGCATGGGGCGGGCAAAGCGGGGCGGGGGCGCGAGGGAGCAGCAAGCACGCGCGCCCACCGCCTCCCTCCCTCCCTCCCTCCCCTTCCCGGGTCTCTGCCGAGGCGAACCGACGAGCCGCTGCCCTCGAGGCTGCTGCCGCAGCTTGCTGCCGCCGCTGCTGCTGGACCGGCGGCGGCCGCGCCGTCCGGGGCGGGGCAGGGCTGCTCGGCGCTGGATTCCGCGGGAGGGGCCGGCCAGAAAGGGGCGCCGCCCCTCCCCACGGGCCCCCCTCCCTCCTCCGCCTCGCCGCCCCCTGCCCGGCTCGGCCGTCGGGGCTCGGCTATTGTGCTCTGCGCGGGAGCGCGGGGCGGGAAGCCAGGTCCGACCCCGGCTGAATTCGAGGGGAAGTTTAGGCTGGCTTCAGACGTGACAAAAGGGGCACGGGTAAGGAATGCCGGGCTTGATTCCGCACTCCTCCACGAAGCCAGCGGGGCGGCCTTGGGATAGTCACAGCTCTCTTCTGAGCTCTCACGGCCCCACCTGTCTCACAGGGCGTCCTGTCGTGGGGAGATGAACAGAAGGTTCGTCAGCTACTTTGAGTCCCCTTAAACGGGCGAGAAAAGCAGGGTAGAAAAGCCAACTCCTCTTCGGACCCAGCAGCGTGTGGCGCTCGTGTTCCCAACCTGTCTCTCATCTGCCTTTGCAAGTACAGAATCCTTCCAAGAGGCGGGGGGGAGGGGCAGACTGGCGCGTGTGAACAAACCCACCTCCAAGCCGACTCCGAACTGCCTCCGAGGCGCCTTCCTTTTTCCTTCCTGCGTGTGATCACAGCCTTAGAAAGTCAGTCTATAGCCCGGAACAGCTCAAAAAGTGAAGCGAAATGAAGGCGCATCGGAACAGGGGGCAGCAAGAATGACCGCCCCCCCCCTTCGGGGCAAGCCAGGCCGGCGTGCCCCCCCCCCGTCCAAGCGTCCGGCGCCTGATCTGCCCCTTGCCTTCCCCTTCCCCCGGAGGGTCTCAGGTTGCAGCCTCCGAGCGGGCGCCATGGACCTCTGGCCACACCTGTCTCGCCCTCTGCGCATCACCTGTCCCGATGAGGATGACCAGTAGCGCAGAGCAGGAATCGGGGGGGGGGGCTGTCCTCAGCTGGTCTGAGCCTCCCAAAGGTTGGGAAACGCGGGTATAAAGGGGTCTTCTTCTGCATCTTCGGACGTCACCCCCTCCATTGCAGGAAGCTGCCAAACCATCGCCCAAAAGTGCCACCAGCCTCTGAAAATCTCCGAGGTCGGGGTGGGTGGGTGTCTCTATACTGGGGGGGGCAGACTGTGCTGTTGCTTAACGCTTCTTAACAGTGTTAAGCCAGTTTGGCCCAGTGGTTAGGGAGCCGGACTCTTATATGGGAATACCGCGTTCGATTCCACCCTTCCCCATGAAGCCAGCTGGGTGACCTTGGGCTAGTCACAGTTCTCTTCTGAGCTCTCACAGCCCCACCCACCTCACAGGATGTTCTGTTGTGGGGAGAAGAATGGCAGATTTGTCAGCCACTTTGAGTCCCCTTAAATGCGTGAGAAGAGTGGGCTAGAAAAGCTTACTCTTCTTCTTCTCCCTCCATGAAGCCAGCTGGGTGACCTTGGGCTAGTCGCGGCTCTCTTCCAAGCTCTCATAGCCCCATCTACCCTACAGGGTATCTGCGGTGGGGAGAACAGAAGGTTTGTCAGCTCCTTTGAGTCCCCTTAAATGGGTGAGAAAAGTGAGGTAGAAAAGCCAACTTTTCTTCCTCCACGAAGCCAGCTGGTGACCTTATGCACTTACCAGGCGTAATGTCACTCCTCTTTTGTCCTGTTCACTCAGGCCGTGGTCACACCTTGCTGATATAGTCCATCTTATTGAGAAGCTGGAATTAAAATGCACTAACTCTGACCTTACCCAATACCTGTTCATCCTTCCTCAGTCCATCCTCAGTTTGGGTGGGCTTGCTCGCACCTTTCTGTTCCTGTCCTGAGACTCCTTTGTGAGGTTTTTTAAGATCTACATCCTTCCACTATCACAATACCCCCTACATCCTGATAGGATAAAGGTTCTGTCACTCAACACCATGGCCACCACACATTGGGTGAAAGGGAAGGCAGTTCACACAGGATCCACCCACTATAGTACAGTTCAGCCTCCTTTAGTTCTCTTCTCTGATTACACCCAAAAGATAAAAACGGATTAACATGCCATAATAATGGCTTAAGACCTGTAAAAATCAGGATTCAGCAAAGAAAGATCAAAGGAAGGAAAGTCCACAAATAAAATGAATTGGAGTAAAAAAGTGTGAGTGGTGGGAGCTGAAGACAGAATTAAAGTGAAGGTGTGACCACAGCCCTAGAGATTAGAGGCAGGGTCTTTCACAAGGAAGGGGCAGTTGAGTTGCAACAGGATGTCTGCTTTCATTCTCACAAGCTGTCCAGTTTGGTGCTCCTTTGGCAGGATCCATGTGGCGCCCTTATGACGTCATAACCAGGACACAGGGGCACAGGATCTGCCCAGGCTTGCTCCCCCAGGGCTGGGTTAGTGGCTAGCTGAGTGGGGGTCCCCATGGACACACACAGACACAGCCAGATGCCGTACTGACTTAAGGCTGTGTTTCCACTGAAGTTTTTAAGCGGATTGAGTCCGTTTTCAGGATTAGAGGAATCTGCAGTTTCTGAGGATTAAAGGGTGTTTCCGCACTAGCTGTGGAAACCATTTTAGCCCCCCCCCCTTAAGCCAGATTAAGAACACTTACCTTAAACGGCTTCCGCGTTGCAGACCTGATTGGAGACTCTTTGTGGCGCTGCTTCCACATTTTGGCATGCAAGACCGGTTTTTAAAACCAGTTTTGCCACTGAAATCCATCTTAAATGTAAGACCTGAAAAATCAGGTCTTACATCCGTCACTTCCCCCTGGATGTGTGCAGAGGCAGGATGCTTCTGCACATGGCCAGGCGAAGGGACAGATTCCCTCCGCCCGCCATGTTGGGAAGGGCAAAAGCAGGTTTGCCTGCTTCTGAAGCCCTTTCCTCACACACTGGTTGCCACTGGAAACACGCGGTGACTGGCAGCTCCATGTTCCAGTCCTGCAGCTCCGGGGGCAGCAGCGCTGGCGCGTGACCTGGAGGACGCTTGGAATAGGTGCTGCTGCATCCGCACAGCACCCAATCCAATCTGTCCTCCGGAATCCATCCTCCCCACACATGTGTGGATGCGCGGGGTTCCCTCGCGATCCATCACAAATAGTGACGGATCTTCGGGAGGACGGATTGCCGAAAAGCGGATCTATTTAGAGGTTCCCAAATGTGTACTATCTATATTAGGATAAAAAGAAGTCTCACAACAGGATTTAGAAATAATCCTCACTTTTTGTGAATGGGAACGCACAGATTTTTTTGGTGGGTGGGAAGGGGTGTTCTCTTCGGTTCCCCCTGACCGAACAATTACCCATTATTTTCCTCCTTTTTCTCCTGGTTGTAGCGGCTGTTGCAATGTTACAAGAAATACACTACATTGTAACAGCAGGGAGATCCTGACAGTGCAGAGAAGAGAGACTCTTCTTTATCTCACACCCTTGATCCCTGCCCCATAAAGCCGAGGTATGATGCAAAAGAGAGGGGGGAGGGGGTTACGCCCCCTAAATCCGCATAACAAGCTATAAGTGGGGACATGAAGAAAACGGAGCTCCGTGCGGATTAAATTTATCCGGATTTAAAGCCATACTAAATTGTGCAGTGGGAATGGGGCCTAAGTATTCTGGTAATAGTAATTGGGATAAGTGGTTCTTGAGAGACACAGCAAAAAAGAAGTATCTCTGAGGCAGTTCTGGGGCAGGTTAGAGATGGCTTGGAGGTGGGATTGTTCACACACCAGTCTGCCCCTCCCCCTCCCATGAACATTCTGTGTTAGAAAAGGTGGATTAAAGAAGGCATGGGAACCCGAGGACCACACCCTCTCTCTGAAGCACCCCATTTGTTATGTCTGAACACAGCCTTCGCCTCACTTTTCCAGCAACCATTTTACTTCAGTGCCACAGCCCCTCAAACAGACCTAGGGTTTTTTTCCACTGACCTCCCTTAATCTGGATCTAAGATGATCGGGATCTAAGGAAAGTACCTAGTGCATCTCCATGGGTCGTCTAGCACCCAATAGCAATGGTTGCTAGCTTGCTCGCAGTGGAAACACCGGAGCGCCCATGTGGCGAATCCGGATCTACCCACGTGGGGCGCTCCCATGTTTGGGGGGATAGGGGTTCAATTTCCGTACATGCTCCGTAGATTCTTCAAAGATTCTCCAGAGTGACTCCGGAGAATCTCTGGAGCTTTGCCATAAACTCCAAAGATCCTCCAGAGCCTTTGACAAAGGTCCATAGGAATGGCATTGCTCTCCCATGGGGTCCTCTTTGGAGCCTGCGCTATTCTTCGGAGATGGCTTTGGAGATTGTGCACAAGCTTCGGAGCTTGGGTTTGGGGGCACCCCCCCCCCCATGGGAGTGCCCTCCCAGACCCCATTGCCTGATCGCGGAGGAAATGCGCTCTGTATAATCCGAATTTGATGCCTGAAGACCCCTTTGTAGACCCCTTTAATGGGATCTACAGGAAATCTGGATTATAGGTCCTGAAGGGCCCATTCAGTCCAGATTTCCCTAGAACTGGTGGAAACAAATGTGGCTCTAATGGGGTCTGCAGTGGAAACGGGGTCTTCCTGCTTTGAGCCTAATGGGTCCCTAATGGGTACTTAATGGGTATTTAGTGCTAGTGGGAAAAAAACCCTACTCAGTCCACTGTTGACATTTCTGCTGTACATCCCTGTGTTTTCAAACAAAGGAAACTCACTATGGGGCAGTTTCTTGAGTTTGAAGAGTCTTAGCCATTCCCGGGTGCAATGTTCACGTGGCCAGAATTTGTGGCTGGTGTGCAAAACAGCAGACCACTGTTTTGAAGACTCATCTTTGCATCATTCCCAGCAGCATTCTAGCTACGGTGGCACTGGGAAACCCCCTGTGAATTTTCCCTTTGTACAGTGATGGTGAACCTTTTGAGCTCCGTGAGTCAAAATTAATTAAAAAAACAAACAAAAAACTTAGCTTAACATGGGTGCTGTGTCACATCCAGAAATATTAATAATTTTGTGATATTTGTAGCTCTAGTAAAAAAAGAGAAAGCTATATTTTGGATATATTTATTGAAAGCCAAAAGAAGTAATAGTTTACTTTACTGACATTTTTGGTTGCTGAATTTCATTTGCTAAATCTTCAATTGAAGGTTGGTATTTCGTATACTTCAAGCCCAAGCATGCGCTGCTAACTTCATATGTCAGTCGGTTTCTTTTATCGGTTTTAATGTTATTTAACGCTGAGAATGAGGTCTCACCAAAGTACATAGAGGGGGAAATTGTGAGTAAAGCCATCGTTGCCGCCCACAGGTCTTCAGTCCTCTAGCTGCCGGGAGCACAGACGCACTGTGCGCGACCCAGCGGCACAATTACGTGACTCCACCATGCCTCTTATGCCGGGCACAGATAGTACGCCTGGGCTCCCAGTGTCTTGTAGGCCGCAAGCCAGAAGCGGCCTGTGGCCTACAAGATACCAAACGACAACAACATGCCCAGGCCCTGGGGTGACACTGCGTGTCAACCAAAGGAGCTTGGCGTGTCACACGTGACACACGTATCATGGGGTCACCATCACTGCCCTAGCATGACCTCAACAGAGCTGCTTCAAGCACAGAAGTAAATTTGGATGGCCTAGTAGGAACTATGGTGTAACCTTGGGTTTATTGAAATGGTTTGCAACATCTTCACTTAATTATCTTTGTTTTCCCAAGAGTTTAGTCTAGAAGGGTTCTCAAAGTCTATTTAAAATGCTGCACGTTTCCCAAGGACTTCACGCTTAGACTGCTGTGAGAAACCCAGAACTTGCATTTAATTATAGCGTGTCCAAGTGTCCAGCTCTTGGTACTTTGCATCCATGTAAGTGCCGAGGAGAGGGAGTTGACCTGGCCCTTTTGGTCAGCATAGAGCTGCGGTTCCAAGCAGCCCATGGGCTTGGCAGACAAAGAGATGTCCTTACACAATATGGAGCGAGGAGCTTTCTCAGCAACAGGCATCATAGTGATGAGCAACATGCAGATCTTCAGGATTTGGCCAGAAAGGAAAAGTTCCATTGTCCTCTGCAATGCATGCACAAAGTGGGGCCTGCAGATTCTTTGCATCGTGAAGTGGCCTGCTGAGGGAAAGAGGTTTGAACATTTTAAACTCCTCTGCAAAGAGGGGATGGCAAGGGGTTGTCCTACAGGGTGTACCCCCACCCCTCTCATGGCGCATCTCCCCCTAATACTGCAGTACCGTTCCAAAAGGAGAAAAGATAAGTGGGAGCTGTTTTTTTCATGTGGTTTTTAGCTATTTACTCCTTGGAAAATGTGGGAACACAATATGTAATGTGGACAAAAAATTCAAATCATTTTCTAGCCATAATAAAACCAAGTGGGAATAACTCTGGTCCATCTCTGTTATGGAAACCCGAGCACTGAAGCCCAGTGTTCCATAACAGCACTTACTTACAGTATCTCTGGCACTTCTTCATGGGATTGTTCCCATTACAAAGCACCCATATGTAGAAGTTCAGGAAAAACCCAAAGGGAAGTGGGTGGGTGGCTCCTTAACCACTAGACCAAACTTACCTCACAGGTATTGTGCTGAGATTACCTCCTGTGAGGTAAGTTAGGTCTAGTGGTCAAGGAGCCAGACTTATCTGGGAATGCCAGATTTGATTCCGCCCTCCCCCATGAAGCCAGCTGGGTGACCTTGGGCTAGTCACAGCTCTCTTCTGAGCTCTCACAGCCCCACCTACCTCACAGGGTGTTCTGTTGTGGGGTCTACACGAAATCCGGATTATAGGTCCTGAGGGACCCATATGATCCGGATTTTCCTAGCTGTGGCGGAAACAAATGTGTCCCTAACGGGGTCCGTGGTGGAAATGGGGTAATCCGGTCTCAGCCAAATGGGTCCTTAATGGGTACTAAAATGGGTACGTTCTACCAGTGGAAAAAACACCCCATCTCTTATTTGTGACACTATGGCTGCGTCTTCACGGCATGCGTTATTTCGGTTTAAATAATTCGAA
>MTQE01001134.1:3693488-3750884 GCA_014337955.1 Aspidoscelis marmoratus | reverse complement strand
TATCAATGGCTACTAGAATGGATGTCTAAGTACATCTTTCAGGCTGGAGGTTCAAGCAGGATGCCTCTAAGGCCATTTGCTGGGATCCGGATATTCCAGATCCGAATCGGATTTTCGAAAGTCCAGATTTTCAAAATCCAATTCGAATCAAATTTTCGAATATGCCATTCGAATCGGGTTCGAATGCAAAAAAAATGGATTTGTGCACACCCCTACCCTGATGGCTGTCTGTTTCTTTTTCCACAGGTCATTCCAGCCAGAAACTCTCACTGGGTACACGGCAACGTAGCATAAAACCAGCTGTCCCCAAATTGTCCCCTCGGAATGGGCAGGATGATGAAGTTCTACAGTAAGTTGGCAACCGTGTTTACATTGGGGCTCTTTAAATATGATTCAGACTCCTAGGAAATGAAACAGCTTTTTCAGTTTTTCAGTATTTAAACTGGCAAGTTCCATATAATTTGCTATTTGAGGGCCTGAAGTCAGAAGTTTTTGACGAAAAAGAGGGGGATACAAGCCTGGATTAAAATAAGTCTTATGTTTCAGACTCTGGGTTTTTACCCCCAGTTCTTTTTTATTGAATAATTTACATCATATTAGCTAACGGCAACACAAAACTTAAAGACTGCAAAAATAATTTTTAGGGATTAGTTTGTAAAGGAGGATTTGATAGATTTTTTGTTTTATGTTCAAGACCATAATTCAATTTTTTGGGTATTTTTTTTTCATTTTTAACTTCTTCTAAAAGCCTTTACTATTAGTTTCCCCCTACTAGTAGTAGCTGTTAGGTCCAAGCACTCACTTTCATTCCTGGCCTTTAGAGTATTTGGAGGTCTCCTGCATTGGCTATGAAGCTAATGTAAGATTTAGAGTTGGCCAAGGGGCTGGTTGTCCCAATGCGGACAACCTTGTTCTCGGTTCAGATTGTGTATCCTGCTAATAGGTGTTCCACCCTGAACTAGAGATGCGCACAAATGCATTTTTGCATTCAAATTCGATTCAAACCAAATATCTGAATTTGAAATTCAAAAATCCAGATTTTCAAAAATCCAATTTGAATCTGGATTATCTGGCTCCGTGTTTTCAAAAATCTGATTCGAATTGAATGATAGAAATGTTGGGAAAGTCCGTATGAGATTTCTGAATCCGTTCGCATCCCGTTTTGTTTGTGCTTGCATTTTGTTTGCATCCTGAATTCTAAGCGCAAACAGACCCGATATTCAGATGTGATATTTGGAGACAAATTCAATCAAATCATCCGAAAATCCCTGTTGGATTTCCAAAAATCCGTATTCAAATCCGAATCCAAAAATCGAATTCGAATTTGGATTTTCGAATTGGATTTTCAGATAAGCAGATTTTCGAATATCCATGCAAATTCCCTACCCTGAACCAGGATAGCACCAAGAACTATGGAAATGGAGTTATTCCCCGTACTTCAGGAGCTTCCAGGGATGCTTGAGTGAAATTTGGGATGTGGCCAGCGCTTGCTGTGCAACTGCTGAACCTAAGTGCAAAGAAGCCCTATGTTAAATCGGAGGGTTTTTTGCTCTGCAGCATCAGGCTTTGTTTGCAGGGCCTCTGGGTGTTTCCACACAGGCTGTTAAGACCCCATTAAGCACCCGACAGGGACACATATGCCCCACATCTGCAAGTTACCTTCCGCAGAGCGGGACAGATTAGGCCCACTTCCAGAACGCCGCTTCCGCATGGCCTCGCGCGAGATCCATGTCTAATGGGGTCTAGGGGCCGCTGAATCTGGTTTTCGGGAAGACCTGAAAAATTAGGTCTTCAGACCGTTCCTGCCTGCAAATTCTGGATCACAGGATGATGCTTCCACACAGGGACAGGAGAGGGAACACATGAGGACTGGAAGTTGCCATGTTGGGCACAGCCGGGCAGCCACGGGATCTCAGGCACGCCGCTGATTGGTGAGCAGTCTGTCCCTGACATGGCCACACACTGTGGAAAGGAGCGGTGACTGACCACTGAGTGCTCCAATCATGCGGCACCTTGGGTGGCAGGGCCACAGAGAGGCCTGATCCTTCTGGATATAGGTGCTCTGGCGTCCGCACATGAAACACATGATGTGTTCCTTGCTATCTGTGCTTCCCACACAAGTGCGGATGTTAGGCCTTATTTGGATCCATCCCTATTTCAGACAGATCTTCCCAGGGACGGATTTGAGAAATCTGGATTTCCTTAATCCAGATTTCAAGCGGTAAGTGTGGAAATACCCTGAGAAGCATTCTAAAAGCTGTCTGTCCCTGAGAAGTATACCTCCTGCCTAGATGCATCCTTAGTGTCTGGTAGTGATTGTTCAGTTAAATCTTGAGGGTCTCTTGTGAGCAGGGATGTGATGAATGCAATTTTCGGGATTTGATTCGAGTTGAATATCCAAAGATTCGCATTGATTCAAATGTTTAAAACTTGAATATATTCACATTCGAATCAAATACATTTGAATCTATTCATACAAATTTTTTATTCGTCCTTGAAGATACAAATGTCGACAACATTCGAATCTCTCAATACGCATCTGTATGCATCCTGTTTTTGTCCCATACGCATCTGTACAAATGCGTAGGGATACGGATGTAATGCGTACGCATCGGTACACATACGAATGTCTGAATAATGTATACAAATGATTTGAAACATTTAAAAATTCATTCGAATGTTACATTCAAATTTAGGGATGCTCAATTCGAGTTTGAATGTCCAAATTCAATCCAGTTTTGAATGTTTCGAATATCTGTGCACATCCCTAATTGTGAGTGACTTAATACACATTTGCAAATGTACTTTCTCCGCTTTGAAGAGGAAATTAGAAGTTGACACAAACAAGGGCTACATTGTTCTCTTTTTCCCCTTGAAGACCCAGAAGGAAAACACCGCCACGAGCTAGAGAGCTGCCAGAAGGAGGCGCCACTGCTGACAGTGACATAGCTATGCTCAAACATGCTGTAACTAAGCAGCTGAACATCTCAGAAGAGAGTGGGCAGAAAGATGAAGATGGAGGCGTTAATGCTGAAAGGCCTGCGAAGGAAGATGCTAGATATACTGAGGGCAAAGGTACCATTAAGCCTGTGAATCTCTCAAGGGAACATCAGCCTTCCATTGGGATCGAGAGATTGGCCCTTGGCCCCGAGGCCGACGCTGCAGATGGATGCTTCAGGACCACGTATACGAGACCAGATTTCTTTCGGTCCTACGCTGAAGCTCAGAAAGCCCGCTACATTCGGCACAAGAATACCCCGGCTTGGGAAAAGGAACTGAGCCTTGAGGAAATATTTGGGCACCAAAAGTCCATGCAGCAAGGCTCTCAAGGAGCAGTCAGGGATGAAATCTTTAAACAGATCGATGTTTAGAACAGCACGAGGCGACCTTGGAAACTAAAGACCTTAAAGTGCCTTAAGATCTGGAGGGGAGGCCCACCCGGTTGTCCCATCACCCTCAGCAGCAAAATGGGTGGGCATCCAGGAGAGGTCCTTTTCAGTGGTGGCCCCCCTGGCTATGTAATGATCTCCCTCTTGAGGTGTGTCAGGCTCCTTCACTGTATACATTCAGGAAGGCAGTGAAGACGCACCTCTTTGCCCTGGTCTTTGGCTAAATGGAGACACCTTTTCACTTCCCACTTGTAGCCATTAGTAGTTATTTGCAGACACAACTGTTTTAAAATAGTTTATTTTTTTAATGTATTGGATTTTAAACATTGTTACCCACCCTAAGATATTCTGGTTAGGAGCATAAGTTGTAGAATCTGCAAGTTCCTTCGGTTAAAAATTAGTAACTTGAATAAGGAAAAGCTTTTTTAAAACAGGAGAAAAATACTGACCTCTAATGGCAAACAAAAATACTCCAAATGAACTGCTTTTCTAAATGACCTCTGTCAAATCTAAGGCTCTATTCAGACTTAAACGGGATGCCTTCGCGGTTGCATCCACACCTAAGATTTAATTCTCAGCTTCAGTCCATTTTCAGAATGAGAGAAAAAATAGGAAACTGTTTTCCTTTGTCATGATCTAACTCAGAAAACTTCACTTTGGGGACAGATGACGTGGAAAGAAAAGGACTGGTCAATCTGCTTGTGCTCTGAAGATGGTCTGAAGCTGGATTAAAACTTAGGTGTGAACACAGCCAGAGTGAGTGGCCCCTTCCAGATTAGTGGATCCAGACTGCAGCAGCCCCCCCCCCCCCGTCCAATAGCTTCCTGCTCGGGGAACTGAGAGACTTCCGTGGGGCGCGTGCAGTCACATGGGGTGAGGCTCATGTCACGGGGGATGGGGCAGCCGATGGGAGCTGAGCTGCAGTCTCAGCTCGCGTTAGCTCTTCTTGCCGGACTTGTCCAGACGCTTCGAATTTACTTAATGCTGCACAGTGACTGCAGCTACAGTGTTAAGTAAATTCACAGTAGCGTCGGCTCGATCTTGGCTGCACGTTCTGATGTGTGGCACCAAGAAGCCTGGACGCAGGCAGTGTGTAGCCCTTGGGTCCCCAAGTTTTCTTTAAACCCCCTTTTCTAGCACAGAATGTTCGTGCGAGGGGGAAGGGACAGACTGGTGTGTGAACAATCCCAAGTCCAAGCCTTCTCCTAGATGCCTCAGCGGCGCCTCAGAGATGCTTTTTTTTACTTGGGGGGGGGGGGCTGTGACTGGAGAAGCCAAGGATTAAGCCCAGGACTTCCATATGTGAAAGACAGAAGGCCTATTTGCACAAGGTCTGATGGAATGTGTGTAGAATGCCCTGCGACGAAGGATTCACTCCACTGGGCGGGTGGTTCTGCTCCGGCCCGGCTCGCCATTTTGGGACCTGGCGAGCACAAGAGAAGTACCTCACACGCGTGCACGTCCCCACGTAGACCCGGGAGGGTTCCTGCGGGCCCTAGGGGACCCAATACGGGAACCTGGGGAAGGACCGTGACAGGCCTGCCCGCCTCTTGTTCCAGCCGGACCTAATCCAGACAGGCCTGGGAGCGGGGTCCCACCCGTGCTTGGCCCTTTCGCATGTAGGCAGGTAGGAAAGCATGGAGACGTGTTCCTTACCTGCTTATGTGTGAATGGGGAAGCGTCCCCATGTGTCTTAGCCCAAGTGCACTACAGGTTCAGTGAAGGTTTTTCTTACAGTGCCCTGTTTGCCCTTTGACTTCTGCGTAAGGTGATGGCTCTCTCTTTGAAAAAGCAAACAAGTAACACCAGTTCTGGGCAGAGTTGAAGGAGGATAGCAGATCACGCGCCTTTTCCCACTAGGGCTTAGAACCATTCAGGAATGGCTCTGTCCCCACTTGGACCCCACTGAAGGCCCCATCTGCAAGCCCTGTCCCCACGAGGATGGGGGAAATCTGGATTTAATGAGTCCTTCAGGCCCTTAAATCTGGATTTCCTGTGGACCTGATTAAAGGTGCCCACAATGGGGTCTTCAGGCATCTTCAAGATCTGGATCTCCAGGAGGACCCCATCTCAAAGATCCGGATCTTGAAGATCCGGAACTTGACTGTACGTGGAAAAAGGAGGGTACACTGAGGATAATTCAGGTCACACAAGACATCTCTAGAACTGCACGTAAACCATTGTCATATCCACTGGCCTTTTTATTAGGAAATGTACATTACTCCAAGGTGGGGTGCTAGAGGCAACAGAGGATATACATTTTAGGTCGTTAAAAACACAGTTAATTACCGTGGTGGAGACGGGCAATATAAAAATAGTGTTAGATTATTAAATACAACATCCTAAGGCTTTTTGGTTTCTTTCTCCACTTCAGCCCCATGACAGCATTGCACTAACTCTTCAGAAGGAATTGCATTGTAAAGGAAGACAGAAAAACAACCGCACTGTTCCATGTCTGAGTCACTCATTGCCACACAGACTGGCAACAAAGAGCATTGCTCTGGCCTTGCTACTAAGCAGGCTTCTTGGTCTTGAATTTCAATAGAAATTGGTCCTCCAGCTCCAGTAGCTTCTTGTAAAGCTGCTCAGCCACCTCTTCACTGACATCCATCTGAAAGACACATAATCCAGAAGTAACCAGAAAGGTTGAAAAGCTCCCTTCAGCCTACAGCAGACCTGTTACCCCCCACTGCAGGTAGCATTCCAACAGCCTCTGGTTCTCACCCAGCTATGGAAAACTGTAGCCAACACAGGTCTCAAAGTATTTTTGGAAACAAAGACAAGCCAACTTGCATATCATGTCGGTCTTAAAAGAGTTGCATTGGCTGCCGATTCGCTACCGAGCCCAATTCAAGGTGCTAACTTTGACTTATAAGGCACTAAATGACTTGGGCCCCAAATATCTAAGGGAACGCCTTCTCCCATATTGACCTGCCTGTGCCTTAAGACCTGGAGGGGAGGCCTTCCTGGTTGTCCCACCACCTTCAGCAGTAAAATGGGTGGGCTCTCAGGAGAGGGCCTTCCCAGTGGTGGCCCCCAGGCTATGGAATAATCTTCCTCTTGAGGTGCATCAGGCTCCCTTGCTGTATACGTTCAGGAAGGAGGTGAAGACACACTTCTCTGCCCTGGCCTTTGGCTAAATGGAGACACCTTTTCCCTTCCCACTTGTAGCCATTAGTAGTTATTTGCAAACACTATTGTTTTAATATACAGTGGTACCTTGACATACGAGTTTAATTCGTTCCGTAACCTTGCTCTTATGTCAAATTGCTCGTATCTCAAAGCAGTTTTCCCATTAATCCATTCCAGCTCTCAAAACACCACCTCAGTTGTTTTTGTTATGTACTGTACTGTATTTACATACTCGTATCTCAATTCTTGCTCTCATCTCAAAGCAAAATATCACTCGCTCGGCGGCTTGTATCTCAAAACACTTGTATGTCAGGGCACTTGTATGTCGAGGTACCACTGTAGATTGTTTGTTGTTTTAATGTATTGGATTTTAGAGGTTGTTACCCACCCTGAGACCTTTGGGTCTAGGGCGGGATGGAAATATAAATAAATAAGTAAACAAACAAACAAAGGCTGGTACATCCTTCTGCAGAGTGCCAGTGCTTTGGGGGGAAAGAGGGGATTATATGATTCTCCAAGCTACCCACAGAATTCCACTGCCAACCAGTTTCATGTCAAAGTTTATGCTATTATCTAGAGACTGAAATAGAATTAACAACTTTGTTGTGCTTTCTAGTACCCTCATGATGCCTGCATATTATAAATTATCCTGGCTCAATAAGATGTGGATAGAAAGGACACTCTGGACTTGGCAAAAATGTCACAGCATCTTGACAACCTATGGCAACCTCCAAAGGACACTTTGTCAGAACCTTGGCATGGAGGGAGGCCTGCTGCCTCTGAAGATGGACAGTTCTGTTCAACTCTGGACTTGTGTACTGAACTACGCATGAACAATAGGGTCAAAGTCACTTGACAGCTGGAGTGGGCAGAGACTTGAGCAGGGATCAGCTGCTGGAGCCATCAGCTGTGGTGCTCCCACACCTCTGATGAACCAGGCCCCAGAGAAACAGCTTTCACCCCTCCAAATGCAGACAGCACCTTACTTCTTGCCCCAATAGTGTAGATCGGAGGCCTTTTCGCACTGCAGCAAAACAGCTGTAGTGCAGTAAGGCTAGGACACTTGGGACAGATTCCCCATTCACACCTAGGCAGGTAAGGAAGGTGTGGGCTTCTCGTGGGCAAGGTGAGAAAACAAGACTAGATTACAAAGCCCTGATCCAGCAGGTATAATCTCACGTTCTGCTTATCTTAAATACTGTCTCTAGGTCTTCCAGTTAAAGAAAAAGTTCCCTTCTAAAAAGCTTATGCAAAGAAAAATCTTAATTAATTATGCGGCTCTTTTCTGGCACCCCAAATTTGGTATCTAAAGCAGTGCATTGTGAAGCATGGACCAGTACCATGGGGGTGAAAAAAATCCACAAAGCAGTGGCTATCGTAAAATTCAGACAAAAACATCTTATTTACCTTTCGACTCTCAACGTAGTTCCTTCCAAAGAATGTAATACAGCTGTGATACTTTGCCAGTGGGTCTAATGACTCTGGCTTCTGCTTGAAAAGCCAAATCTAGGAAATAAACCCAACGTTTAGAACATAAGAGGAGCCCTGCTGGATCAGGCCACAGCCCATCTAATCCAGCATCCTGTCGCACCAGGTGGCCCACCAATTGCCCATGGGCATCTCAAGCAGAGACAAGGGCAAACCTCCTGCTCTTGAATCCCAGCAGATGGCCTTAGAACAGCAGTTCTCAACCTGTGGGTTGGGCCCCCTTTGGGGGGGTCAAACTGCCCTTTCAGAGGGGCCGCGATGAGTCTCCCGCCGCCCCTCCCTCCCCCCCAAAGAAAGATATCAGTGTTTCCTTCTCACTTCTTCTGTACCTCTGCTTGTAAATCTCATGAGCTGCAAACGAATTGAGAAGTCCTGTTACATTTGCAGGAACTTTGTGAATCCTCCTGTATGTAGTGCTTTTACTGTGGATTCCTCAGCAGCCCCGCCCCTGTGACCCCAGCTGCCCCACCCCCATGGTTGGGGGTCTCCACAACATGAGGATCTGCATTTAGGGGTCGCAGCATTAGGAAGGTTGAGAACCGCTGCCTTACAAGCATCCTGCCTGTCCCCCCAGGCTGAAAGATGCACCTAGGCATTCATTCTAGTAGCCACTGATACATCTGTCGTCCATAAATTTGTGTAACCCTACCTTAAAGCCATCTAGACTGGTAGCTGTTACCACCTCTTCTGGCAGCAGATTCCTCTGGGTGGAGAAATCCCCTTGTCTGATCTGACTCTCCTGCCCATCAGCTTCATAGATGCCCCCTGGTTCTAGTGTCGTGTGATAGAGAGAAGAAATTTCCTCTATCCACCTTTTCTATACCATGCATAATTTTATATACTTCAATCAGGTCCCCTCTTAAACGCCGTCTCTCCAGACTGAAGAGGCCTAGACATTGCAATCTGATTTCGTAAGGGATTTTGTTCCAGCCCCTTAATCATTCTGGTTGCCCTTTTCTGCACCTTTTCCTGTTCCACGAGATTCTTTATGAGATGTGAGAAGGAAAGGGAGAGCCTCAAAGGGAAAATCAGAAAAAGAATGCTAAGGGGGGCCGGGGGGGGGCCGGGGGGGGCCGGGAGATGACTTGGGGCACATGCACTTGCTGAAAAATTTTACCTGTGCTTCTGCTCCGTTGTATGGCGTCAGTGTATAATTGTGGGTAAAAATTCGTAACTGGTGGATAGAAAAATGCAAAGAGTTAGCTCTCTCTTTATATGTCTTCTGTTCTTCTCCCCACAACAGACACGCTGTGAGGTAGGTGGGGCTGTGAGAGCTCAGAAGAGAGCTGTGACTAGCCCAAGGTCACCCAGCTGCCTTCGTGGGGGAGGGCAGAATCAAACCTGGTATTCCCTGATAAGAGTCTGGCTCCCTAACCACTAGACCAAACTGGCTAACAAAGACCTTTTTGGAGCACCAGCCTGGCTGCTAAACTTCAGATCTATTTATTGTTGCACTGATATTTTAAATCTTACGTCTGCGTACTCAGAGGAAGGCATCTTGCTTCTCTTTGCCACCACTGGTCCTCTGCTCTAACAACTTAGGTCCCATCCGGACAGGGGAAGACGGCACCATTAGGGGTTGCCCCACAAATTGGAGGTAAGTCTGCCATAGCTCCGCCCCTTCCCCCTCAAATATAAACACGCTAAGAAGCACTGCTGGAAAACCCAGCGCTGGTTGTGGGTTTCCCAACAGCAGTGTGTTTACTTACCTTTGCTCTGTCCAGGGCACATGTGTGGAGGCCAAAACAGATGACAGCGCATGCACGGTAGCGATGACGCGCACATCTGGGCATTCTGAACATCTGAATACCGAGTCAGAGCAGGCTACAGTAGGGATGTGCACAAATATTCGAATGCATTCGAAATTCAATCAAATCGACCAAATTTCGATATTCAAATTCAAATCGAATGTCCTTAAAACCGAATTTAAAGATTTGATTCGAATTTCAAATTTTGGATCTATTTGTTCGAGTTATTCGGACATTCGTATGCTTACGGGCTCGTATAAGATGCATACGTGAAGATCCACATCTTTCCTGCATCTGTAAGCGTTTGTACGGATCCGTACGGGATGAAAATGGGTAGCATACGGGATGCATACAGACGTGTATGGATGTGTACGAACCTGGGGAAGATGTGTACAAGCATCTACAAATGTTGTCAACATTCATAAGTGCAAATTGGAATGACAAATTCAAACAGATTCGAATTTGCTTAATTCGAACAAATAGATTCGAACTGGCTTAATTCGAATTGAATTAGATTAAATTTGAGATTTAAAAATTCGAATCGAATTGAATTTTTGGGTATTGGATTCAAATCAAATCCCGAAAATTGCACTCATGCAAGCCACTAGGCCACAGTGCTGTCTAGCTGGGAGGCAGCAATCATGGAGGGAATATTTCCCATACTATCACCTGGCCACCAACTGGAGGCAGCCTTGGTTCTTTCCTACACCAAGAGCTGAAACTGAACTCTCTGCTGCCTCCAGCCATCATACTCACCAACCACAGAATGGGAAGTAGTAGCTTCCACAAAAAAGGCGGCAGGATTGCATATGTCATGTTGGTCATCACGACACCTGGACACACCACACTGGAATACAAGCCCTGTTCAGACAGAAATGTAGAAGATCAAAGACAGAAAGTGAATCTAACAGTTCACAGAATCCCATGGTGCTGCCGCCTAGGGAACGTGCACAAATATTCAAAAATCCAAAACTTCAAAAACTTGTTTCAAAAATCCAACATTCGAATTCGAATCAGGTTTCCAAAAATCCCAATTTTCGGATTCTGATTTGAATACAGATTTTTGAAAATCTGATACGGATTTTTGAATGATTCGACGGAATCCGTGTCCGTACACCGCATCCGAATAGCGGGTCTATTTGCGCTTATAATATGGGATGCAAATGAAATGCAAATGAGAAAAAAACAGGATGTGGACGGATTCGAAAATCAAATACAAATGTTCCCGACATTCAATTCGAATCGGATTTTTGAAAATACAAATCTGAAATGAGATTTTTGAAAATACCGATTTTTGCATTTTGATTCAAATCGAATATTCGAATATTCAATTTGAATCAGATTTCAATGCAAAAAATGTGTTAGTGCACTTCCCTACTGCTGCCTAGTTTGTACCAATAGGGCAGACAGTGTGAGGAGCTGTTCCTATTCTGACAACCTTCTGTTCTGCATTTTGTACATGAGAACAGCACAATCCAATAGAATTATTCTGAAGGAGTGTTCTATGACTACAGACCTTGCCTGAGAGAGGGTTTGACTGGCAGAAGGTGGGGTAGATTTCAGCCAAGGAAGAAGAACTGAAATCTTTTTGCAACCTGTTCTGTCAGGCTGGCAAAGAGTGACCACGAGACTCTTTCTTTAAAAAGATGAACAGTGATTTCAGCTCAGTGTTAAGACATTTCTTGTTGGAAGCAACTTGAAACAGAAAGCCCAGCATATTTATATGTTTCATAGCTGGGCGGGGTTTGGCCTTCAACCAATGAACAATAGCTATTTTTCAAAACCCAGTTTAAACTTGGAGCCAAAATGTATCACTCAACCCCAGCAGGGAGGGGGGAGTCAACTGTCACTTCCAAAACAGCAGGCATCTACTATATACAGTACATATATACAGAATCACACAGGTGGCAGAGATCTTACATTCAAATATTACGGCAGGCAGCTAACCCTGCCTGACATGTTCTTCTCAAGAAACTGATTATTCTATGAAATCCACTGAGCTACACTTTTAAAAAATGCACATAGGGATGTGCACAAATATTTGTAACATGCCTTATTTGTACAAATTCAGACATTCGTACACAAATCAAATGTTACGATATTCACACAATAACATTCACACAAACACAAACGTTTTGGAACTTTCGTACAAATAGTTTGGACATTCATTAAACTGGGGATACAAATCGGAGACGTATGTGAACGGATATGTATTCAATGAGAACAGCTTCGTATGGATTCGTATCAGATATTTATATGAGTCCATACGAATGCATTGTATAGAATAGAATCCTACCACATTCAAAGGGGGATCTGTTAGAAGGAATACAAATTTCCAAACCCTTCGTTAAAAATCTAATGCCAAAAAAATATTCGTGCACATCCTTAATGAAAAGTAAGAAAGATAAGTGCCTGCTGGAGATTATATATATCACTGTAGGTTTCATGAGAAGAAAAGTAGATTTCAGCAGAATGAATGAAGACACTGTGATGCATGTTGCCTATGTCCCCATAAATGTATGAGCAAAGCTGTAAAGTGGTGTAGAAGAGCAGGCTGTTCTTTTGTGGGGAGAAGAACAGAAGCTTTGTCAGCCACTTTGAGTCCCCTTAAATGGTTGAGAGAAACAGGGTAGAAAAGCCAACTCTTCTTCTTCCTCCATGAAGCCAGCTGGGTGACCTTGGGCTAGTCACATCTCCCTTCTGAGCTCTCACAGCCCCACCTACCTCACAGGGTGTTTGTTGTGAGGAGAAGAATAGATAAGTTTTGTCAGCTGCTTTGAGTCCCCTTAAATGGGTGAGAAAAGCAGGTTAGAAAAGCCAACTATTCTTCTTCTAATGCAATAGTAAATTCTCCACCAAAGTAACCTACTGTTAAAGAAAAGAGAGAATACTGTATTCTGCATGAACTCTGCTCTGAATGCTCAAATGGGAAAGCAGAATAAAGTGATGCTAATCTGTGAGGGGAAAGATAGGAGATTGTATGCTAAGAAGCCTCCTGTTATACTGCTTTCAAACTTTACAAATTTGACCAAGAAATCATCCACGAATTTGAACACTTATTTGTGCAACCATGTGGCCTAGAAACTTTGGGACCAGAGGTTTTAGAATTATTGCCCTTTAAAGCCAGTTTTAATGCCTATAGCTTGCCTTAGTTTGTATACATTAATTTGCACCATTCTACTGCAAAGTCAGGATCAGAGAAATCAGCCACACAACCTAACTCAACATACTCGTCTTTAGGGGGATCTTATGCTTTCTGTAGAAGAGGTTAAGACATGAGGCCTTTTAAAACTGAACTTCAGTAGGATACTTAAATTAGGGATAGCGGCTGGCATTTGTACCACATCGTCAGCCCGGTCTTCAACTTCCCCACTGGTCCTCGAATTGTGGACGGTCTGTTCCGGACCATCCACATTGCCATAGCAACCCATGACAACTTCCACACAGGATGTGATGCATTTGCTGCTTCTGGGAGCTTACCAGAAGCATAAATAGGGAAAGTTTTGACTGCTTCCCAGCTACAGAGGATAGGGGCAGCTTCGCACACTCTGGGCCACTCTAGGGTGGAGTGGGTGCCACGGTGTACAGATCACCCCGGAGCATGCGAGACTGTCCTGATCAGGTAAGTGCAAAAAGGACATGGAGAAACCATCCTGGAAGCTATAAAGTGTTCTCACCTGCTTATTAAATCGGCTGTTCAGAGCCACACTTATCAGGTCAGTGGCATACTTGGAAGAGCTGTAGGCCTCCGTCCCATGGGCATGCTGGTAGTCATCTAGGCTAAAGTTAGATTTGTGGGCATTGACTGAAGAGGTCCAGATCAGCTTGGTGGGATTTTCAGGACTACAGAGAATATTCTCTAACTGTTGGATCTGTGAAAACAAACATCCAGGCGTTTAGCAAACTCTAGATAGAATCTCTGATCTTAGACCCATCCAGATATGCATCATAATCTACCCTGACAGCAACTTGGGTTTTATCAGTTACAAACATGAATAGGAAAGAAGTTTAATCCAATTCTTTGCAGTTGAATATGATCCAACAGTGTAATGCAGCAACTTTAAAAGGTCAATGCAATCTTTGCTTGTATTAGATAAAATTACTGCCAAACACAATTAAACTGTTAACAGATTAATGTACTATACAGTGTTTTGCGTTGCATAACACCTTACAAAATCAGGCTGCAACATCTAGGCTTCCTCGGCCTTGAAGGACAGAATTTAAGAGATGATCTAACTGAAATATACGAAATCATGCATAGTTGTGGGAAAGGAGAACAGAGAGGAAAACTATTTTCTTTATTGGACAACACTAGAACCAGGAGGCACTCTAGGAATCTGATGAGCAAGAGAGCCAAGACAGACATTAATCTACCGGAAGAGGTAGTGACAGCAACAAGCCTGAATAGCTTTAAGAAAGGATTAGATAAATTCATAGAGGACAGGTGTATCAATGATGCCTAGAGATAGCCTCCAGGCTGGAAAGATGCCAATAAAGGCCATTTGCAGAGAATTGAGAACGGATGAAGGTTTTGCCTTTGTCTTCTGCTTGACATGCCCAGAAGCAATTTGTAGGCCAGTGTGTGAGACAGGATGCTGGTCTAGATGGGCTGTGTCCTGATCCAGCAGGGCTCCTCTTATGTATAAGGCTTTGGTATCTAGGACTTGCATTTTCACAAGTTGGCTGTGGAGACTAGCACTTTGCAACAAAGATTTTTTAGATGGAGGTTGAAACCATGGCTGAAACCAGTGCTTCAATTCAGGTTCTGGTTTCTGTGGTTCTGAATTCTGAAATTGGTGAGGCTTTTGAATTGAAACACTGCTTACTTTGGTCCATGGAGAATTCTGGCCTTGCAGATTTTGGCCCTGCTGAGTTGTGCACCTGTCTCTTAATAACTCTGATGCCCCAAGGGGAAACATTGGGAGCAAGTCCCTTTTCATTTTTTCCCCTGGCGTAGATGTGACTCCTGAACCCCTGATTTCCCAGAGCCTCAATTACTGGGTTGTTATCTTTGAGAATGTGTAGATCAAGTTTGTAGCAGTCTACTGCAGAAGATACTCCAACCTTATTTTTTTCCTGAATATTTAATACTTGCACATTTGAAATTCACAAGGTTAATAATGAGAGGGCGCTGTACTATCTAGAGAAAATTCACTGGAAAGATTATTTTGCCAACAATCAGTAAGAAGACAATAAAGTGGCTATTTCAGTCTGTATAGAAGCCAGTACTTACTTTTGCTACGCTCCAACTGTGAAAAAAAAAGCAGAGATCAGGAAGTCACTGTTGGTTACCAGTGTAGTCTTGGTTCCAGCAGTGGAAAATAAGAGAACGAACATATTCCAAGTGTTAAAAATGTTCATCTGATATGCTAGTATAGTCAAATGACCAAAAAAGTGAGAGAGAGTTCTGACACAGGATTTGGTCTGGCTTGAAGTCACCTCGAGTTCTCCCTGTCCTGACATTTTGCAGGAGATCTCCTGTTTCTGTGGACTAAAGGTCCCAAAAACACGGAGAATCCCTATTCGGATTAAAAGAGGTCTCGCTGCTGGATCTTGAAATAATTCTCACTATTTGGCAATGGGAATGCACACAGGGTTTTTTGGGGGGTGGAACCATGCTTTGGGGGCACGATTTCCTGTGCCTGGTCCTCCGCCATGGCTGTCATAAAGGGAGGAGGCTGCAGATTGTAACAGAGCCTGTACATTTGTAACAAGAGATCAACAGCCTGCTTACTTTCTCCAGCACAATTGTCGGCTCCAGCCTCCAGCCTCCCTTCCCTCCTCTTGTCCCTCCTTTCCCCTGGCACAAGAGATACATGTATTGGGGTCAGCGTGAGAGGTATCAAGAGATGATGTCTGATTTTACAAGAGATCATCAAGCAACGTGTAAGCTGTTGGTTTGTGTAAAATCCTGCATTATCTCCCTTCTAGCCTCTTCAACCAGCCTCCATTGCCTCACCCCCTGCCAGTGCAGTCCTGATTTGGCGCTCTAGCGCAAAACAAGGGGGAGTGATCACTGCCTGCTTAGCATGAGAAGAGGCTGCTATGGAGGGAGCAAAGCTGTAAACAAAAGTCTCTATGACTGCAAGTTTATATTATAAGGGGTGGGGTTTTAGTTGCCCGCCCCATGTAGCCAGGGTGACCAATTACTGACTGCATGGGGAGGGGATTCCGCTGAGGGGAGGAGGGAGGGGGGATTTCCCCTCTGGGACTCTGCATTAAAAGCTGAGAATTGGAAAGCCAAAAAGCAGAGCTCACTGCTGGTTTTAAAAACCCAGATTAACCCCCCCCCGTCAGAACTTGGCTTGAATCAGGAATGGAGATAGATTGTATACGTTGCTGTACAATGCTCTCCCTGTTGGCTGTACATATGGTTCTGAAGGAATACTCGGGCAATACATGTAACGCATGAGATATAGGCTAGGTCCAAATCTACCTACCAGTACAAAGTGTCCAAAGAGGTTCGTTTCAAAGACCTCCTGTAGGCCGTCTGGAGTCACTCTGTCCTCCTGGCTCATCAGTCCCTTTGCTGTGGTCAGCATCTGGACTGCTCTCCTGAAAACAGGAAGCAAAATCAGTGCATCGAGCAGAAAATAGCACGGCTGCCTGTGAGACAGATTATCAGCTATCAGAGTCCTGGCTTTAGCTTGTAGGCACAGTCATTTAGTGGCTAAGAAAAGGACAACCAGTATCTTTAACTGGATTTTCAGATTATGATTCAAGGACTGCCACTGGAGCGAGCTGGCTACTCATGCCATCTACACTTCTACAGAGGAAGGAGAGGCAGGTGGAAATGAAAAGCCAGATGTTTCTATTAACATGGCGATGAGGCAATTTGTCTTTTCCACAACTGAAATGCAGTTTCCTTCCTGCCAACGTACATTTTGGGGGCATCTGACTGATATTAGAATCAGGATATTAGATTTGACAGATCCTTAGCTGATCCAGACAGGCTTTTACGTTCTGCACAGCAACGCATGCTCGTGAACAAAATAAATAAATGCCTCTGCTGCCTACATCACCTTCCTCTGAATCACTGTAAAATCTGGTTCAGTTCTGAAGCCTTTTCAGTTTCCTATGCTGTGGCTACAAAAAAATTCAAGAACAATAGCTGCGTTCACATTTAAGCCCAACCATGGCTGGCTTCGACAAAGGCTTCGTGAAAAGGCGTTGTCTTGTATACCCCACTTTCCTCATCCACTTAAGGGGACTCAAATCAGCTGATAAACCTTCTGTTCTCCCCACAACTGATACCCGTTGTGAGGCTGGCGGGGCTGTGAGAGATCAGAAAGAGCTTTGATTAGCCCAAGGGTACCCAGCTGGCTTCATGGAGGAGTGCAGAATCAAACCTGGGGCCTTTTCGCACAAAGGACCACGGCATGAAATCGGCAGAACCGGCCATAAGATGGGTTTGCGCTGCCCAGCCTTTGTTACAGCAATAGCATACTAAGCTGGCAAAGACCGCTCGCACTTTGAGTGCTGGGAAAGCCCCATGCCGGGCCAAAAGCACGTGACTGGTTGGACCAGTCCAGGACCAAAGCGTCTGAGGCAATATCTGGAATTTGCTTGGAAGTGGTCAGTCATGTGTGGTGGGCAGATTGCCATGCACAGCTACAGTTACACCACCACACCCACTTGCCACAACACACCCTGAAGAGTGAAAATCCTCCTTCCCGGGAACTATACAGATGCTCCAGGTAAGGCTGAAGACTGCTTTTTTTTAACTGTCCACAGCTGTATTCTCCAGGGAGCCACGAGCCCACTCTGGGGTGGCCGTGGCAGCAGCGGAATGTGACTGAGCCTTTTCTGTGGTAGCCCCTAGACTCTGGAACAGCCTCCCTCTTGAGGCTTACCTACGCTGTATACTTTTTGGCACCTGGTGAAAACATCTCTTTTAACGCAGGCTTTTGCTGTAGAAATAGCTTCTTCAGGGGGCTGTCCTGTTAAGGAGGGAGGGCTGCGGTGGGATGGAGAAGGGTTATATTTTTAATTACATTTGACTATTTCATGTTTTATTCTCATTGTAACCTGCCCTGTGAAGAGCGGCATATGAATTTCCTAAAGAAAAATAAATAAGTGCAAACAGGTCCATAGGCTTACATTGAACTTTACTGCTTTAGAACAATTGATTTTAATGTGACAGATTCAGATCCTTAAACAAGTCTCTTCTAAGGCCATTTGCGGGGATTCAAGGGCAGGAGGAGGTTTGCCCTTGTCTCTGCTTGAGGCGCCCATGGGCCGCTATGCGCGACGGGATGCCGGACTAGATGGGCGGTGCCTGATCCAGCAGGGCTCCTCTTAGGTTCTTAAGTTACAGATGGGCTAAACAAGGCATGGTTTAGCATTAATGTGAACACAGCCAAGGAGATTCTTGAACCTTGGAGCCTGGTATCTACAAACAGTTAGGAAGAAGCCAGAAGAACATGAAACTCATCCATCTGAACAATAGGCAAAAGAATAGCAGCATTTACACAGTGGCAGCTGGGAACTTTAAAAAGGAAGGCAGATTCAAGGTTAGCTTTAGAGAACCCAATGCACAGCTCAGTCAGTTAGGCATCCAAGCTACAACTAACTTGGGCAAGAAACTATACTTGGAGACAGAAATAAAACCTACCTTGTCGCTCATGAGTACAAATAAGATGAAGACTGAATATCACTTTATGTTATTAAAGATTACCAGATAATATAAAGGCAAAAACTGTAATTCCCCGGTCACACATGAAGTAGCACATACTGGGCAAAAGAAGAGTTTGCTTCATTTTGTTCCACGTGAGGATGTTCCACCACTGAATTTAAACCGGTTTGGGCCTGGTCAGTATTTGGATGGGAGACCACCTGGTAAGCCCATGTATGTTGCTTTGAACTCCTTAGAGGAAGAGCAGGATACAAATATAAATAAAACAACCAGTAGTTAGGTTAAAGATAAGACATCGAAGCAGTGACCTGTAGTGGTCAGAAAGGAGATAAAGATTGACTTGACAGAATACAGATTGTGGAAAAGCGATCATTATATCATAGTGTCTCAACAATGTTCCAGTTTTCAGAAAAAGGTAAACAACCAAAGCAAACAGAACCAGTATAGGATGGATCTCACAAAACAAAGAAAATGAACTTTTACATAACTGAAAAAGCACAAGAATTGTATCAGATACAGTTTGTCACGTCAGACAGATGAGACAATGCTTTCCATGCAAATATTTTTAAAAATCAAGAATCCTGCCTTCATTTGAGCATGTTGTATCTCACAAGGCATGCTCCAGAATCAAAAACAACCGAGTAAAATTCTAAGTCTACATATTGACCACAGGGAGCTCTCATTCAAAGAGGGAAATAATGAACCTCAGATGAAAGCATTTCATTTGCTTGTGTCCACAAGCGTAACCTAATTAAAAAAGACAAACAAGTCGTATTAATTTACAAGGTACTTAAAAATTAACAGAGAAGTACTTACACAAGATAACATTAAAGGCGAACAGTTTTTAAATCACATTTTAAAAAGGAGAAGTCAGAGGGAGAACGCCATTTGACAAAAAGGAGAGAGGCAAAGAGTCAGGAAAAGAATTCAGAGGGAAAGGTTAGAGGAATGTTTGTCAGGAGAGAATATTTGCCTCTTGAAAAAGACACAGATGATCTATAAAGCAACACAGAGCATACAAGTTAACACAGGTGAAAAGACAGAAGAAAAGGAACTCATAGGGTGATACTGGACCAACAAGTGAAAATAGGCACCTCCCTTCTGCACACCGAGAACAGAATTGCTTGAACATGCAGGAGAACGAAGAGTGAGAAATCGATTAATGTAAGCCTCTGGAGCAAAGCCTAGGTTCACACTTACCTGACTGGAATTGTCTACACAGACAATTCCAGGCCAGTCAAGATTAAGGGTGATTTGAGCCTTCCATGTGCTGAGTGCTGAAACATCCAGCAGTTCTAGCAACACAAATGGTTGATTCCTGGCCTTGCATCTGGATGTTGAATATCCCACCCACTCTCATCATGCTTGGGAATGCAGTATTGCACTCGGTGCAACGCCATATCCAAAACCTATTCGTGTGCCTGGAAGTGGTGTGACAGTGCACTGCTCCTGAACCGTTCCCACCTTCGCATTAACCAGTCTACAGCAGATACAGCCCAGGAATGGCTTGGGATACTTCCAGGACAGGTGCAGCGGAACAAGGTGCAGATGACACGTTCCTGAAACCCACCGGGAAGGTTCCACAAGGTAAGTGTGAAAAGGCCCTTAGGAGGAGGAAGTGGAAGCAAATGAGAAAGTGTGGAAATAAAATGATTGTAACAGGACCGCAACATACTTAGCATTTGCTGGAGAATGTCTCCAATTACAGCAACCTGGGCAGGTACATTGTAGCAACTGCCCATATCCCAGAACAAATAGCTTTTTAGTGGACTAGTCCAAGGTTAGATGTTTGAAAGACTAAGAGAAAGAAAAAAATCCATTTGCCCCATTACACCGACAGGAATTCAGAGAAAAGATTCACCAAGATCAGGATGACTTAAGTGTACCTGGTTCACCTTACGGGCATGGAATTATTAACTTACCTATGTGCTGCTATGAAACGTAAGAGGAAAGCATATTAAAATGTAAAGCTGAAGCAGAGAAAAGGGTGCGGGAGCGATCAGTGGCCACTGAGGGACAATGGGTTTGATTTAGGCTCTGAAGACCAGCTTCGCTACACAAAGTAAACATGATAAGGAGAAACCTTGAAATGGCCATCAATTCCCTCCCTCTTTTGCACATTTGGAAAAGACTTCGGAACAGCCTCCCTCTTGAGGTTTGCAAGATGCCTACATTGTATGCCTTTCGGCACCTGGTGAAATTGTATCTTTTAAACCAGGCTTTTGCCATCTAAATAGCTTCCTCAGGGTGCTGTCTTGTTAGGGAGGGGGGGTGGATGTGGGTGGGAGGGAGGGAAGGGATGATATTTTTAATTATTATTATTTTCTTTTTACACGTTTATTCTTATTGTAAGCCGCCCTGGGACCATTTGGTGAAGGGCAGGATATTGATTGATTGATTGATTGATTGATTGATTGATTGACTGACTGACTGACTGACTGACTGACTGACTGACTGACTGACTGACTGACTGACTGACTGACTGACTGATCAAAAACCCAAATCCAAACCTATTCCCAAAATCAACTAGTTTACCTGGTTGCAGTGTAACGACATCAGCCTAATATTGCCACGTTTTGGGCAAGAAAATTCCATGTTAATAACTGAATGTTTTGCAATATTCAAATGGAAAGTGGGCACTCTTGGACATATTGGATTGAACGACCAAAGAGGGAACAGAAAGACAAACAACCCTTTTTTGGGCGTATTTCCTGGTGACTTTTGCAACAGCATGTGCACATAGGGCATTCTGGAGTATCACAGAGGGAGGTTTAAGTCAAGAGTCTGTGTATTCCACACCAGAAGACTGGGTGCTGTACTTGGCAAAATCACTAGTTGGGCAAGTATTTCTTCACCCAGAGGGTCATCGGTTTATGGAATTTGCTGCTGTTAAAGGTGGTAACAGCTACCAGCCTGGATGGCTTTAAGGAAGGGTTAGAAAAAATTATGGATGACAGTTGTATCAATAGCTACTAGAATGAATGCCTAAGTACATCTTGGAGGCTGGGGAGACAAGCAGGATGCCTCTAAGGCCATTTGCTGGGATTCAAGAGCAGGAGGTTTGCTCTTGAGATGTTCATGGTCAATTAGTGGGCCACTGTGTGAGACAGGATGCTGGACTAGATGGGCTGTGGCCTGATCCAGCAGGGCTCCTCTTATGGGTCAAGGACAGAGCAGTGCCATCTCTCTCAAATGCTGAGGCTTGTGAAGATCTTTGGGGCATCCCAACATTTCAGAGTGCACTAGCTTGGGTGAGAAGTTACCTGAAGCTACAATCCAGATGTTGCTCATCTATTCCGCTTTATCCTGGAACTGGCAAATACAGCGGAATAAGCAAGCAGCGTCTGAATGCAGACTGAGTCTCACCCTTTAAGAGAAACAGGAGGGCAGTCTTGAGTTCATTGCGCTCTCTACTCACAGTATAAAGTGTCAAATTGCCACACTCAGAAGAGGACGGTTCATGCTGAGGACTGAGGTTTACCTTTCTAATACTGTATAGAATCTCACTCAACCTCTCTAGCTCTGCTACAGTAGAACTTGGACTGAATTCTTTCCTGGCATCCACATAGCCAGACATTAAATGAAAGCCAGTAGCTGACTAGTGAGATATATTATACCTGGAGAAGAGGCCGCATATAAATTTCCAGAAACTGACCCGTGGATTTACCATGATCCCAGCATTCAAGAAGAGATAATCCAAACGGTGAAATCTACAGAATGGAAGAAACAGCAGGTTACTGCAAGACAGGGCTCTATTTCCAATTTCATCCCTTACTCTAGAGGAAGCAATAGCTTATAGAATGAATAACTATAGCCCAATATAGATTCATAAAACTCACTTGCCTTGTACAGAAATGTGGCCATATAGCAAAGAAACCCACCTTGCACGAAAACACACAACACTTAAATATCCAATCATGGTTCCAGAAGAGAAGTTAATTTCCTTATGTACTCCAAAAATATTTCATTAACTTTAGAACGTACAAGAAAACCTAAGCAAGAAGTTTTGCTGTTCCAAACAAACATATTCAGGGCCTTTTAAAAGAATCAGCAATGAGGTGTGGGGAAACCATTCCATCTTCTTGAGCTGGCAGGTCTTCTTTAATTTGTCGATCTTCTCAGCACTCACATTCAGCTCTAAAGTAAGATCTTCAGTGTCTGGAAGACACAAGAGCTGATCCAACATCTAAGGCCCTTTCTGCACTTGGGGGGGGGGATTCCACTTGAAGGAAGCACCCATTCAGAACCCATTAGGCACCCGATCGGTACCAATCAGTAAGATCTTGTTCCCACACAAAACCCCATTAGGGCCCCATCAGTTCACACCAGAATAAGTGAAGTCCAGATTGAACGGGGTCCTTAAGCCCTTAAATCCAGACCTCCTGTGGACCCCTTCATAGGTGTCTTTAATCTGGACTTCGTCGCTGCTATGTAACCTGCTACAAAATTTTACCTCCCCACTGCACCCACTGTTGATGGAAGTGGACCTTGAGTGATGTCCACACCAGCCAATCACACCGCGCCACGAACACAGATTTACCTGATCGGTCCTTCGGCATTCACACTGCAACCCTGTTTAGCTCTCATTGGCACTGGGTGCTAGACTGCCAACAGAGAAGCATTGGGTCCTTGCAAAGATCTGGATCTTCAAGGAACAGATTCATCAAGGACCCCGCTTCAAAGATCCGGATCTTCTAAGATCCAGATTAAGAATGGTAAGTGGAGAAACACCCAAGATTTATTCCAGAATATACCCCAGGATAACACCAGGACGGGGTGCTGTTGTCTGCATATTAATGCAGACTATGGCAGGTCTCACTTAGTCTACACTCGCGTGCAAACAGGCCCTATTCCAGAACATATTCCAGAATAAGGGCAAGTGTAGAAAGGCCCTACGAGGCAGCCTGATTTTAGCCACTTCATTCTATAAGGAACAGAGCCTGAGCTTCAAAAATGCTTCTCCTACTTGACATCAGTTGGAACCTTAACTGCCAGGGGTCTTTAAAGGGAAAAACCAAAACACAGGAAAGAAGGCAACCACCACATGATCGTCTGTGGCTGCTCAGCTGTGACCAGTTCCAGATCAGTGTCTGCCTGAAAAGACTAATCATCATCTGCTCTGGATCAGGGTTGTGCACGAATGCCATTTTCGGGATTCAATTCGATTTGAATTGAATACTTAAAAAAAATGCAATTTGAATTAAGCAAATTCGAATCTATTCGTTTGAATTTTTTATGCGAATTTGCACTTATGAATGTGAACAACATTTGTAGATGCCCGTACGCATCTTGCCCGGGTCCGTACACATCGTACGCGTCTGTACACGTCCGTATGCATCCCATACTTATCCTTTATGCAACCTGTTTTCATCCTGTACGGATCTGTACAAGTGTGTAGCGATGCGGGAAAGATGTGAAACTCAAAATTCAAATCAAATATTCAAATTCAAATTTAAGGACATTCGATTCAAATTCAAATGTCAAAATTCAGTTGATTCTACTGAATTTCGAATGTTAGGTTACACTGCAAATTCCTACCCAGAATGCCACTTTGGAATATGGTTCGAACAGCGCAATAAGTAAACCAATGCTTCTTAATAGACAGCCTTTCTAAACCGCCTTTTCCTCCTCACATACCTTGTCCTGATCTCTTCTGCTGCACGAAGTACAGATTCTATCTTGCCAACATCTATTTGAATGATGCTGATGTCTGCATGAGGGAAGCTGGACAAGAGTCTGTTACGCTCAGCGTTGGCCTTCTCCATGTTTCTACAGGCCAAGCACACATGGAGACTGGCATCTTCTTGGAGAAGCCGCTCGCAAAGTGCAGACCCAATCCCACTGCAACAAGAAGATTCAAAACAAGTCATCAAGGCCTTCAGGGAGAAACCTGGAATCCTGCCCACTACAGTTCATTCAGGATGCTCCCTTGTAACTCTAAGAGAAAGAGCTGCATATCATCCATAGCATTTGCCCCGAGAAAAACATCGTATCAGAAGCTGCATATCAATGTGCGTTAATACAAAAACCGGAAGACAATCATCTCTAAGAGCATTTTTAAAACTCATTCGATACTTATAAATATCCCTACACACAGACTCAGGATGGCTCACAAAAGAAAAAGAATGACAAACGACAACAAGGACATTCTAATAAATTCTAAAGTCTTCCATAAAAACTTGCTCAGCATACGCCACTATCAGAGGATAATCTTTTAATAAGTGCTGAAAGGTGATTACTATAGGTTGCCTGGCATAACTCCATGGGAAAACTATTCCATAGTTTGGGGCTATGACTGAGAAGACCCTCCTACATTTCATCAAATGATGGAACATCCTCCTTAGTTTTCCCGTTTCCAAGCAAGGCCTCTCTGATCATCTCGAGACCCCATCCCCTTCTATGTTCACCACAGCAGCCCACACAGGAGAGAACATAAGAGAGGCCCTGCTGGATCAGGCCACAGCCCATCAAGTCCAGCATCCTGTCGCACACGGTGGCCCGCCAAATGCTCATGGCATCTCAAACAGAGATAAGGACAAACCTTTTTCTGCTCTTGAGTCCCAGCAAATGGCATTAGAAGCGTTCTGCTTCCGCACCCCCCTGCATCATTTTCAAGAAGTGCCACATAATTTGATGACACATCAACCCAAGGGAGCTTCACTCTTAAGGCTCTGAAGGACCACTAGGTGCCCACATAGCACAGTAAAGGTGCACTGACATGCCAAAACTCCAGGCCCTGCTGTGTGGCTGTTCTGCACACCTCTACACTCACGTGATCAAATGACTGGGGATTGAGCAGATGTGGAGAAATTCAAGTAGGTCCATCAGGCCATTTCAGTGACAGATGATGGCGTTCTCCTAGCGAGTGCAGCACCTGGGGAAAGCTGTTTGCTGTTCTGCACATCTGCCCAAGTGGAGTGAGGAAAAGTAGTACTATGGTCCCAAAATCAAGACTTAGGTTGCTAGATGCAGGTACAGAAATCTAGCAGCAAGAAAGTAGGATTCTTAGTAATGCTATGTACCCCACACAAGGGCATGTTGAAAAAGAAGAAGAAGATAAGAAGAGTTGGCTTTTCTACCCACTTTTCTCACCCATTTAAGGGGACTCAAAACCACTGACAAAGCTTCTATTCTTCTGCCCACAACAGAACACCCTGTGAAGTGGGGGGAGCTGTTGAGAGTTCAGAAGAAAGCTGTGACTTGCCCAAGGTCAGCCAGCTGACTTCGTGGAGGAGTGGATGAGTCAGTGGTGGGAACCAAAGGAGGTTGAAATGGAAGAAAGCTAAAACAACCCAACGCAGTACTGATGGGCTTGGCTTAGCATTAAAACAGTAGCAGGTTCCAGGGGTGTAATAATAATGATAATAATGATAATAATAATGTTATAATTATTACATAATAATGTCATAATTATAATGCTGCAAACTATTTGGAAATGACCCGTAGGTGGAAAATGACCTGTGAGTTGGGGTACATCCTGTTTTGGATCAACCATCTATAAGTGATGAGAGTAGCTGCATCCAGACATCACTTACTTATCCTGCAATATTTGCATATTCTGGAATAAAGCATGCATGTTCCAGAAAATCCATGCATTATTACAGATCCATGCTTTATTCCAGAATATCCAAATATAGTGGAATATGTTAGTGATGCCTCAAATGCATCCATTCCAAGGCATTCCCAAGAGATGACAAAATAAATTGCCCATTAACATCTGTAGACAGTGGTGTCAAAACAAAAAGGCCAAAGGAGGCAATAGGGAAATCAAGACATTTAGGATGATAGGAAAAGCATACAGTGAACCCCAAGAGCCCCAAAGTTAGGTCCCCCTCAGGATGCTGCCTGGGATAGCTTAAGAGGAAGGCATTTTAGTCAGAGGGTGTTTTTCCACTGGCAGAAAGTACCCATTTTCGCACCCATTAAGGACCCATTTGGGTGAGAGCCGGATGACCCCATTTCCACCACGGCACCCATTTGGGACACATCTGTTTCCACCGCTGCTGGGGAAATCCGGATCATATGGGTACATCTCAGCCTTTAATCCGGATTTTCTGTAGACCCCATAATGGGGTCTACAATGGGGTCTTCTGCCAGAAAATCCAGATTAAAGGGAGCCTGTTTCCACGTTAGTTTGGCAATGGGGTCTAGAGGAGGCTAGGGGGAGGGGCACCCATGGGGGGGAGCCCCAAAACCTAGGCTTCGAAGTCATTTCGAAGTTACTTCGAAGTTGCCTTCGGAGATTAGCAAAGGCTCCAAAGACAAACCTCTGAGAACAAAGGGAGAACAAAGTGGACTGTTACCTTCAGGCATGGAAAGAGGTGCATATTCATGAGGCTGACTCATCCCTGCTCACAAGGAGCTATTTAATATGCAGGCTCTCTCACAAGGGGTTTGCCTTCAGAGGGACTTCAGAGCCTTTGCTAACCTCGGATGGCAACTTCAAAGGGACTTTGGAGGAACTTCGGAGATTGCACCCCCTGTCCCCTAAAACACCTGGGGTGACAGGCAGACCCCTTGTGGGTCAATCTGGATTTGCACATGGGTGCGGTGTTTCCACAGCAGGGAGGCTATTGGGTGCTAGACCACCCATGGAAACGCATTGGGTACTTCCCTTAATCCGAATCTACTAGATCTGGATTAAGGGAAGTACCCATTCCTTAGATCTGGATCTTTTTAGATCCGGATTAAAGGAGCGCGGTGGAAAAACACCCAGAAACTATAATAGTAATTTCTCATAACTGACAGCAAGATGCACCAGCCACATCACTGCGCCAGGAAGCTTTGAAATATACTAATGGGGCAAAAGGTTAACACAGCACTTAGCACTACACCTGTCTTTGCTTCCAGCCGGGCTACATAGAACCCTCATTCCGACCTTTCCAAGGCTGCATTCACACTTAAGTTTTAATCCAGCTTCAGACCACTTGCAGAGTGAGAGAATACATCAGAAAAGCACCAAGCTATTCTCATTCAGCATTATCTAACTTGGAAAAAGCCACCTTTGCACTAGATAAAAGGACCAAAAATGATCAGTCACTTTGCAGATATATCCTCTCCCTTGGAAAGTGGTCTCAGCCTGGATTAAAACCAGGTGTGAACACAGCCCAAGAATCCCTTGAGCCTCCCCTTGGTCTAGCCAGTTTGGTCTAGCAGTTAAGGGGCTGGACTCTAGGAATACTGGGTTTGATTCCACACTCCTCCATGAAGCCATCTGGGTGACCTTGGGCTAGTCATAGCTCTCTTTTGAGCTCACAGCCCCACCTACCTAACAGGGAGTACTGTTGTGGGGAGAAGAACAGAAGGTTTGTCAGCCACACTGAATCCTCTTAAACGGGTGGAAAAAGTGGGGTAGAAAAGCCAACTCTTCTTCTTCCTCCAAAAAGCCAGCTGGGTGACCTTGGGCTAGTCACAGCTCTCTTCTGAGCTCTCACAGCCCCACCCACCTCACAGGGTGTTCTGTGATGGGGAGAAGAACAGAAGGTTAGTCAGCCACTTTGAATCCTCTTAAATGGATGGAAAAAGTGGGGTAGAAAAGCCAACTCTTCTTCTTCCTCCACGAAGCCATCTGGGTGGCCTTGGGCTAGCCACAGCTCTCTCCTGAGCTCCCACAGCCCCACCTACCTCACAGGGTGTCTGTTGTGGGGAGAAGAACAGAAGGTTTGTCAGTCGCTTTGGTCCCCTTAAATGGGGGGGGGGCGCAAAGCAGGGCAGAAAAGCCAACTCTTCTTCTCCCCTCCCCACTCCAGGCACTCCCGTGTCCACCGCATCCCCACGATCGCGACTCCACTGCGGCGAAGGCGTCCCAGCGAGCTCTGCCCTCAATGGGAGCGGCACGGGGCGCGGTCCCAGCGGTTCCCCACCGGCCCGGCGACCACCTCGTTCCCAAGGTCCACGGTTAACATCCCCGAGAGGGAGAGGGGGCCAGGGATGGGACGGCGCGGGTCTCACCCTGCCCCGGCCGGCCGTTACCTGCTGGCCCCCGTGACCACGGCGACCCTCCGCATGGCGACCCCGCGCAGCGACCCTGAGGGAACCGGCGAGGCGGCGAGAGCGCTGAGGGACTAAGAGCGCCGGCGAAGGCTCCGCCTCAGCCGCCCCCTGGCCCCGCCCCCTAACGCCGCCCGGGCCAAGTACCGCCCCCGCGGCGGAACGCTCGCAGCCGGGGGCGGTGAGCAAGCCACGCCCTCTCCCGCTCGCCCAATCAGAAGGCCCGGTGGGGGCTCAAGGTGGCAACGGCTCATGGCGTGACGGTAAGCAGATGCGTGGAGGCGCGCGAGGGGGAGGGGCCGCCGCTGGCTGGCTGACTGGCTGCTGTGGGGGAGCCTCGCTGAGGGGGCCGCGGCAATGGATGCCAGGGGACCCCCGTCCGGTCCCCGTCGCTCCCGCCCCTTCCCCCCTCAGAAATGGGCCGGGCGGCCGCGACGGAGCCCTCCTGGTCGCAGGTTATCATCGCTATTTAGGAGGTTTATATCGCGCCCTTCAGCGAGGGGTCCCGGGGGGGGGAGGGAGGCAAGGGAATTGGACGCACCTGAATAGTAAGACATAGTTAAAAATAAAACTCTTTTTCTGCCACCCTCACCCCCACCCTCCCCCTCCTTCCCTCCCCTCCCTTCCCGGACAGCACCCGGAGGAAGCCCCCTCCCCCCCTGAATAGCACCCTAACCTCACTCCCACCCCCAACCTCCTTTCCTCCTTCCCTCTCCCTCGCTCCCTCCCAGGACAAGCACCCTGGAGAAGCTCCCTCCTTCCCTCCCACCTTCACCCTCCTTCCCTCCCTCCCTCCCTCCTAGGACAGCATCCTGAAGAAGCTCCCTCAGTCCTTCCCACCCACCCTCACCCACCCTCCCTCCTTCCCAGGACAGCACCCTGAGGCAGCTCCCTCCCACCCTCACCCTCCTTCCCTACCTCCCAGGACAGCACCCTGAGAAATGCAACTTTCATTTATTGATACATCGGAAGAATAAAACTTATGAAATCCTTTGGCTTCCTCCAGATGGCAAGAGGAAAACGCAGGAACAGAGACCTATTTGCACTTAGGCCTCTGGCTAACTATCAGGCCAGCTCTGGGACAGACCATTTGCTCTCTGGGATGGCTGGTCCTGCCCAGAAGCGTGCCAGACTGTCCCAGAGCTGTCCTGATTGCGGCCAGGGTGTGGAGCACAAAAACGTGCTTCACACCCATCCCAACATTACCCGCGGGCATCCCAGAGCTGTCCGGCAGGGAGAACACTTGCACTCTCGCTGCCAGACAGCCCAGGAGTCCCGGTCTGGGCTGCCGCCATTGGGCCCTATTGACCCCGCTGGCCGGCAGCCCTGTTTCGGGGCCAGGAGTAGACTGGGCCGTGGTTTCTTGGCCATGGGGGCGCACACCTATACAGAACATGGCAGACCGCTCCAGCAAGCAGCAGGGACCCATTGGACCGAGCCAGCAGACTGATCAGTCGGGGGCAGGGAGCTGGGAGGTAGTCCCATTTTCATCCCGTATGTATCTATCCATACTTATGTCCTAACTATTCATTCAAATACTAAAGCACGAACGTCTGGACATCCATTTCGCATACGAATGTTCAAATGAATATGAATATTTTGAATATTTGTGCACATCCCTAATTTTGACAATGTGAAATACCCAGAGATGTGCCCACCCTGGTTCCAGCGCATCAGTTGTGGCTAGTTTCAGTCCTGCACATAACCTGGGACATTTTCTTCAGTGGGGAATCTATGATCCAAGCTTCCAGACAGGTTATATCACTTTTCTAGGAAAATCTGGGTTGAGAGTTGTCTTTTCAGCGAATAAGATATAGTGGGATTTTACCACCCCTATAACATAGGGCTGTGTGTGTGTGGTGGAGGTGGTGGTGGGGTTGCCACAGATACGTGTGGCAATCTCAACATAGCCACAACATAATTGTGCATTTTAATCCCTATCTGTATGCAGCCTTTAAATATTTTTAAGACTTCCAAAAACATTTATCATCCATTCCATGTTAAGAAGTGAGATAAGACTGCTCATTTAATTTCAGCCAGCTTAATAACAAGCTGCCATATCAGCTTTGGAATAGTTTGCAGTCACAACAGAGGGTTGCAAGTGTTCCAAGTTCAGGGTAGAACTGTCTGCATAAATCAGCTTGGCTTGAATTTTAAGACAGAAAAAGCTGTGTTCCATTAAGGTGGTCCTCTATTCTGATCATTACCCTTTTAAAGTTATATTTAGTTTGTGGCATATGGCTACGCTAGGGATGTGCACAAATGTTCTAAACATTCAAACTTCGGTTGAATTCGATTGAATGTGCACATTTGAATTCGAAAAGAACATCTACACATTAGAATTTAAACATTTGAATGAATTTCAAGAGTTCCAAAACATTCGTTCAAATGATTTGAATAATTCAAATGTAGAGATACGTATGTATTACATCTGTATTTGTACGCATTTGTGCTTATAATATGGAATGAAAATTGGATGCAGACGGGATAAAACAGGATGCGTACGAAATGCATACAGATATGTATAACAGATGCAAATGTTGTCAACATTCCTATCTTTAAATACAAATGTATTTAACCAAGAACATTTTAGTTCACAGTGTTGGCTGTGACTCTAGAGCGCAGGATCAAGTCCAGCAGGTTTGCCATCCTAGCCACCACCCAGAAAATCAAGAACATTTTAGTTCACAGTGTTGGCTGTGACTCTAGAGCGCAGGATCAAGCCCAGCAGGTTTGCCATCCTAGCCACCACCATTTTAGGGTTCTTGAGTTGCAAAAACATTTTCTGCACATACCTTACCTACTTCCTCAGTTTTATTTAAACTTTTAAACTTTGTATGGATTTTAGCACAGTCTGATACAATTTTAATATGTTCATTTTTAACTGCTGTGAGCCGCCCAGAGACCTTTGGGTATGGGGCGGGATATAAATATAAATATAAAATAAATATAAAAATAAATAAATTTGTATAGCAGAAGCAATCTGACGAAGCAAATTTCTTTAATTTTTTTTACACAGGACCTTTAAGGATAAGATCTTGTGCAAGACGGATTTTCTAGAAGTTTGCCAGATCAGGGAATTTCATTCATCTAGCTGTTGGGTGATATTGTTGCTGCCTCTAGTCTAGTAGTTCTCAACCTTACTAATGCCACGACCCTTTAATACTGTTCCTCATGTGGTGATCCCCAACCTAACTCTAACCCCAAGCATAAAATTATTTTTGTTGCTACTTCATAACTGTAATTTTGCTACCGTTATGAATCGTAATATAAAAATCTGATATTCAGGATGTATTTTCATTGTTACAAATTGAACATAAAGCAACATATTTACATCAACCACAGCTTAATATAAAAGTTGTTTTACCTCCAATACTGCTGCTGCTTTCTACACAGTAGCTGCTGTCTACTGTATTTTTATGGGGTGTATGTGATGGGGTTGGCGTGATGATGTCATCATGCCAGGTAGTCATATGTGGGCATATCTGCATGTGAGTGGACCCACCTGGAGATGGATAGAGGAGCGGTGTCTCAGTTCCTATGTGTTTTCTGATGGTCTTAGATGGCCCCTGTGAAAGAGTAGATCAATCCCCAAAGGGGTCGTGACCCACAGGTTGAGAACCACTGCTCTAAATGGTAGTGAGATAACCCACCAGGAAGTGGCAATGTGGGATTTGCTCCCCATGATTTTTGCTTCCTAGCACCGCTGTCTTTGCCCATTTAAAGTGAAGTGCATGTTGCCACCACTGTGCATGCGTGACCGTCAATTATGGCGTCTACGCATGTATGGTGAATGTAGTGACGGTGGTTGTGTCCCGAAGGTCAGAAAATGTGTTGTTGTTGGAAAACCTCCAACCAGTACTGGATTTTCCACAGCAATGTTTTTTAGTGCTTTTAAGGGGAGCTATAGTGGGATTGTCCCAGGTACATGTGGGGACCCCACCATAATGGGTGGTATATTTCCCCTGTCTGGATGGGGCCTGCATTTCATTTGACCCCTCAACATCATATGGATTCATGGTCACCAGATGTCGTTTGTAGCCTTAAATATTTGTCCTACACCAGATCTCTGTGCTTTAAAAATTAGCAACTAGCCGGTGCCCGATTCAGACACCCAACATTATACTTACTTGGCCAGATCAGTAAAATGAGTACAAAATGATGCTTTTCAGCATGCCCTTGGTGACAAAACTGGTCCACCTGCAATGTATCAGCTCTGGTTCCATTAAGAAGGTGGTGTCGTAGATCAGCTCTATTATCCTAGTTTTCCTAGTTTTGTTTACTTGGCTCTAACAAGGGTATTTCTGTGTCCCAGTTTGGAGAAGTTAGTCCCTTTAAATAAAAATTAAAAATGAAATCTGTTTGAAGAGTACTTTGTCTCAACTCCTGTTTAAGACAATAAACAACACAGCACCCAACATTAGAAAGGAGAACAGCGCCCATGAAATTAGTAGGCTGAACTGGGTTCAGAACAGTTTGCTCTTACTTAAATACACAGTCCTTATGTCCAAAATCTGCATTTATTTATACAAATTAAAAGCTGCAAACTTTATGCAAATAATGTATTTTCTCTTCTTTGGTGATGGGCTTCATTTAGAGGGTCCCAGTCCTCTCCAACTGCCTCTGTGTAACTTGAAATATCTTCAGAAAGTTCTTTAGCAATTCCATTAATCTCTTCCTTAGGACTATAGCAAATCAATTTTCATTGAAATCAGAACATCATGTAGTTCAGTGCTGTCTGCTCTGGCCGGCAGCAACTCTTTGGTGTTTCAGATGACCGCGTCCTGCCCTGGAGATGCCACAGCTTGAACTTGGGACACTCAAGGCACTCAGATTATATATTGTTCCTGTGCAGAAGCTGCCACAACCAGATTTCTGAACGCGTTGTGCAACCAAGACAGAACAACCTCTTCTTTCCATATAGAAGCAGCAAAATGTTTTGCTTTTCTCAAAGGTCCTTATTTACAAAACCATCATTTTACAGAAGTATCGTTCAGTGTGGCCTTTGGCAGAATAAATAAAACTATACATTTCAACATATAGAACTGCTTTTGAATGAGCACAATAACTGTCATTTAAAATTAAACAACCTGAAATATATCTTTAAAGAAAATTGCTACCTAATGCCCTACTATAAAAAGAGGGCAGATTATCTGCAATTGTAATTTAGAACATCTCAGATTAATATGCTCTGACAACAATCAGAAGATAGATGACTACAGTTACAAGCAGGAAGCCTAACATACAACATATTAAAAACAATAGCCCAGGATCAAGAGAATTATTCGGCTGGTTCTGTGGAGTCCTGCCGTTCCCGCAAGCATATTTAAAAATTAGTTTAATGTTAAAGAGCTGTCAAAAGCTGTTCTTATTATGCGTTTTTGAGGAGATTTTATCACCACCTTCACTTCTGACCCTAAAACATTCACTGGAGATCCCAAGCCCTTGGTCATACTGAATGCAGTTCTTTAGAGCCTGGCCAGTTATTTATGGCACAGTCAGAAACAGGTTATAGTCCCAGAGTATAATCCAGAGACATTATTTCCATACTGCTACATGTTGTCACCAACATTGCTATAAATTAAGCTTGGACAGGTCTAAAATCTGGGGTCCTAGCTGGTGTTTGATGAAGTTTATTAGCTTTTCTAGAAAATCGAATGCTAGAGGGGTTTCTTTTTTGGGGGGGTGGGGAGGCTAAATTACCACACATACCAGTTTATATGGTTTCATACCTCAGAAACCTGACACTGGTCATGTCTGCACCTTGCTAAATTAGTCCATCTTACTGACACACCAGACTCAAACTGTGCTAATCCTGATTAGGGATGTGGACAAATATTCTAAACATTCAAAATCTGATCAAATGTGAGCATTCGAATTTGAATTGAATTGTCTTCACATTCAAATTTATAGACATTCAAACTAATTTGGAATATTCCGAAACATTTGTTCGAATAATTCGAATGTACAGCATTTGTGCTTATAATAACGGAATGAAAATGGGATGCATATGGGATAAAACGGGATGTGTACGAAATGTTTACAGATACGTATAACACATATGAATGTTGTCGACATTCAAATCTTCAAATCCATATCTAACATTTGAACAAATAGTCGGGTTTTGTTGCATTCGGATTTTAAACATTCAAATCAAATTGAATGTTTTGACATTCGATTCGAATTCGAATGCAAAAAAAAAAAAATTGTGCACACCCCTAATCTTGATCACACCCAATATCTGATAATCTGTTCTAAGTTTGTTTACTATACTCTCACCTTTCTGCTTCTATCCTGTGTCTCCTTTATGAGATTCTTTTAGGTCTCTTCCACAGTCACAACACCCTGATAGGATAAAATTCCATGACTCAACATCATGCAACCAAGGAGTCTGTGCAAAGTTCTCACCCTAATCATCTGTCTCTTCCCCTTGCCTTTGCTTTCTAAACATGTCACCATCCAATGTGTTTCATCTGTCCACAGACTGGGGACACCTTTCAATTTTTTTTTTCAAACAAGCACTTTTGCGCAAAAGCGCAAGAGGGCAATTTCACTATTCCATCTGTCCACCCTCACCCCGGAGCACAGAAGTGGTTCTACCTTAAATTGAAAAAGGAAATGGTGGTGGAGTTACAGGGAATGGGTGAAGGCACTGAGGCAATAGAAGGGGTTGAATCCAAAGCTGGTGCCCCAATAAGCCACACGGTGACTGAACAATCTATCCAGCCTCACCCTCCAGCGGATGCAAAGAAGCAGTTCTGTGCTAAATTAATCATTTTTAAAAAAATTATGGTGGAGCAACAAGGAACAGAAGAAGGTTCAAAAAGTAGGAGGGGAGGTAGAAAGTACTGGGATGCAAGTACAGGCATGGCCACATGTCTGCGAGGGACACATTCCAACACCAACCACAGATACAGAAAACCATGGATAATACAGCTGTGTCTCTTTACAGTTGCCAGCACCAAGGCTCTCCTCGTCCCCAGGCCTTTGAGATGGGGTCCTCCTGTAGATCCGGATCTTGAAGATGCCTGAAGACCACATTGTGGACACCTTTAGTTAGGTCCACGCGAAATCCAGATTTAAGGGCTTAAAGGACTCATTAAATCTGGATTTCCCTGCCCTTGTGGGGACAGGGCCTTGCAGGCGGGGCCTTCAATGGGGTCCAGGTGAGGACAGGACCTTCCCAATTGGTACCAATCAGGTACTAATTGGGTTCCTAATGGAGTTTTAGAAGGGTTCTAAGCTCTAGTGGGAAAAGGCCCTATGGATCAAGTCCAGGATCCCCTTTGCCTTGCTTGGTTCCTCAACCAGCTACTCTGGGGAACAATCATTCAGCGTATCTAGGAATTTTATCTCTCCCATGAGTTGAACAAGAGTTCATCCAGTCTATGTGAAGGTAGTGGAAGTCTCCCATTATAACCACCTTTTCCTTTTTGGATACCTCCTTGACCAGTGCTAGACTTGTTCAGGTGTTTGGTTAGGAGGGTAATAGCATGTCCCTAACCCTAACCTTCTGACCTGGTATTTTTACCCACAATGCTTCTGATTCACCTAAAGACACCAGTTCATAGGATTCTGTCTCTTCTTTAAACGTCAAGGAGATGCCACCTCCACTTCGCCCCTTCCTGTCTTTCCTGTACAGTTTAAAGCCTGGGATCACTGTATCCCATTGGTTTTCATCAATCCAGCAGGTTTCAGTTATGCCAATAATATCAATTCTATTATCCATCGCCAAGCATTCTAGCTCCCGTATTGTAGCTTGGAGGCTTCTGGCCTTTGTATACAGGCATTTGTATGCACTGCTCTGGTGCGAGGTCTACTCTGTAGATCATGAGAAGTCTTAGGCTGCCTCTCACATCTTTCTGCTTGAGCACTACTAGCTACTTCCCCACTCAACTCAGTATTATGTGCATAATTCCAGCCCTTCCCGCTCAACTGTAGGCTTTCTCAAACCAGATGCTGCCCAGGTCCTGTCAGCTTTCCCCCAGGGATCAGTTTAAAAGCTGCTCCATGACCTTTTCAAGATTAAGCACCAGATGTTTTTTAACAAATCTAAAGAAGGGTGTTTTGTTTTGTCTCTACAAGTATATGCCCCCTGGCTTTATTTCAGTAAGATATGTTACTTGGGCAAACAGACAAATGAAAAAAGAAATCTTTTTTTTCTCTAAAGCCAAAATGAAACGTCAGAAGACAGAGCAGCAAAATTGCCCTGCAAAACTCTGTATATTCAAACTCAGAATAACAGAAATATATGAAGAGAGAATTTAGTATTTTCTATTATGAACCATCCTAGTAATTAACCATCCTAATCAAAATGACCTAATGATGTCATTCTTTGGAGGGGGATTAATACTTTAACATCTTACCTTAGCCTAAGAACACATAAACCTTTTTTTTTATAAATAGATTTTTTTTTAAATTCAGCGTTTTAATTGTGCCTACATCTATTCCGGACATATGAGTAACTGACTAGAGAGAATAATAATTATAGAAAGCAGAAAGATTTATTTTGAAAATTTGTTGTGGACTTTTTTAAAAAATAAAACTTTGCCTTACTACCCTGTTTTCCTGAAACTAAGCCCTAACACATCTTTTGGAGCAAAAACTAATATAAGATCCTGTCTTATTTTCGGGGAAACACGGTATATAGTCATCACCCCCACAAGTCGTAGTCCAGTTCCTACAGCACACCGTACAGGGTGAAATGATATATAAGGAACAATTGACAGTAATGAAACACTGAATTAGAAGTATCACGTCTAAATATAACCCTGATTTATATTGTCCACAAATCTAAAAAGTGAAGAGCAGTCTGGAAAATGATGGCTACCCATACCTAGAGGCAAGACTGTGTTAAATTGTATGTTTTCTCCAATTTAGATCAAGTACAGAATGTGGAGAATAGTCCAGCTATAAATGAGCTGAATGCTAATAAATCTAAAGCACCTGGGAAGTGCTGGAAAGAATCCAGCTGATTGTGGAGATGGAGACATCTCAGTTGGACACCAAGGTCTTTGCAAATAAATAGGAAAGAAGAACCACAACGATGGAGCTTCTCAAAGCATCCAAATAAGAGAGTCTGGCTGATAAGGCTCACACATATCTTTGGTCAGAAATCAAAGTAAAAGGAAGGCTTGTTGACCGAAAGATTGCCAAAGAATCAAGAAGTGGCAGGATGGAGAGGGAGACTAAAGTATTCTCTGTCTGCTTCTGCAGCATTCATTAGCGCAAGTATGCACTGAAATTTGGCATCCAAACCCAACAGAAGAAAAAGTAATAGCATTTGATTTCTCAGCCCAGTCAAAGCAATACTCCATATCAGCCTTGGAGTTTTAAAGAATAAAATCTCTAGACTTCATCTTCCAGAAAGGCCTGCCTCGCATATTGAAAATGGTGCTTCTAAAGCTGTGATTCACAGATGATGTCCAAACCCATCTTGATCAAATATTCGTTCCTTGCTCCTCTCTCATCAGATGCTGCAGATGTTGGTCAACCATTTATTTTCTATCATGGTCTAATTAATGTCCATAGACTAAGTTCTGTCACATAATCTAGTTGATCCATTCATGAAGCCATGGAGATACGTTCTTAAGTGCTTCTTTTTTACAAGAAGAAGAGTAAGGAGCAAATGTGTTTCAAATGGTAAACTGTCCTATAGATATCCTTTACTACCAGGGTAGAGTGTCCTACAAGACAGAGCATCAGGCTGGATGACCTAAGCGGCCGATATGCTTCCATCTACTTTCTTACCTTTATATGTCCTGATTCTAGTTCAGGTTGTGGGCAAAATTAGACATTGTGGAAGCAGCTTTGTAAGTCCCCTCAATGTATACAGGATGGAGGAAATCTAGGCCATGGTCACACCTTCACTTCTGAACCTTCTTCAGTCCATCTTCAGTTCTGACTCCTCATACCTTTTCATTCCTATCTGTTTTATTTGTAGACTTTCCATTCAAGAAAGTCCAAATGAAGGGTAGAAATTCCACTTGGGCCTCGGAGCAGTGCACAGAGGATGGCAGAGGTGGCAGAGGATGCAACCGTAGCCACATTTGCGGATAAGAAGATGTGGCCATGGGGGCAGGAGTCTGGGGGATGGGGGACTGAGGGTGGCCAGATCCGGCTTTCATCAAAACTCCTACAAAGCTTCGATAGACGCTGGAGCCATTTGATTCACAGCCACCCTTCAATTTACCCATGAATGTTGAAATTCTTATGAATTGGTACGAATTTTGAATTGCACAAATATTAGGGCACATCCCTACAAAAGACATCCATAAAATCAAACATTCTGAACTGTGCACTATAATGACCTTTGAAGGTCTGTGTGACGGTTTCTGGGTACAGGCTGCAAACTGCTTTGCTTTCTGGCTTTGCAGGCTTCTAGCTAGCTGCAATAGCCAGCCTTGGTGCAAACAGCTTGTTGTAAGACCTGGGCAGAGGCTGCAAAAAGGGCGGGAAATCCTGTGCGGGCCCTGCTGCAATGACTGGTTGCAGCCGCTTTCTGGAGGGAAAAGCTGTCCGGGGATCTGAGTGCTGGAGGGGCTAGAGCAGGAGTTCCCACCAATCAGGGGTTTCCAGCAGCATTTTATTTCAGCAGTTTTCACCAGGAGGTTACAGCCAATCAGGGTCAGGGATATGGGTATAAATGAACACAGAAGACAGCAGACTAGGTCTTCATGCTGGGACAAGAGCTGAAAGGAGAAGAGCTGAATCCTGAGGGAGCTGGAACCAGTAGCTGACTAGTGGTCTTTTGGCTGAGTGATTTCTGAAAGAGACAATCGTGGGGATTGTGGCTCTGAGGGAGACTTCACTAGCATCTGACCAGACTGGATGATCGGTCAAGCAAGGACGGGCCGTGCCTTGTGATCATCTAGGGCCACGTTCTGGTACACTGGCTTGGCTTGAGCTGTGGCGGAGCAAGCCAGAGGGGGAGGAACATGGAGAGGTTTGTCTTTTAAAAGGGGAACTATTTTCCTTTAGAGAAAGGGGGTAGCTCCTAGCCTTAAGAGACTTGCAAATTTAAACTAACAACTACCTGAACCTTATTATCTTTTTAGTATTGCTTGTTGTATAATAATAAACTTGTTTTAGTTTACTGTTGAAACGCTTGCTACCAGTGTTTTGTGTCCACACTGTAGTATTCACTTGGCCGTTGCACGAACTCAGCATCCTAACAGGGCCAAGCTTCTCCTAGAGAGGGCAGGCACTAACTGGATCGCTGGGCATCGTGACAGTCTGCTCTAACAACTGTCCACCCAAACAACATACTGCAGTTCTCTTTATCTACTTAGCTTAATATTCCAACTTTACACACTGTAGGTGGTCATGTAGTGACATACAACTGCCATAGTTTGCTTTAAAATAACACACTGTTGTCAAGTAGTGTTCATCTTACTTAGGTTTTTTTTTCACTACCACTAAGTACCCATTAAGCACCCATCAAGGACCCATTAGGCTCAAAGCAGGAAGACCCCGTTTCCACTTCAGAGCCCATTAGACCCACATTTGTTCCCACCTGTTCTAGCGAAATCCGGATTAAATGAGTCCTTCAGGGGTTTTTCTCCACTGACCTCCCTTAATCCGGATCTAAGATGATCCAGATCTTAGGAATGGGTCCTTCAACTAATCCGGATTTAGTAGGCTCTTCGAAGAATCTCCAGAGAGTCTACAAAGTTTGCACACACACACACACCCTATAGCACCCACCCCCAAAAAAGTGGGTAGATTTGGATTTGCCGCATGGGTGCCCTGGCGTTTCCACTGCAAGCACGCTAGCACCCATTGCTATTGGGTGCTACACCGCCCATGGAGACGCATCAGGTACCTCCTTAGATCCAGATCTACTAAATCTGGATTAGTTGAAGGACCCATTCCTTAGATCCGGATCATCTTAGATCCGGATTAAGGGATGTAAGTGGAAAAAACCCCATTGCAAATATTGCAGTCCCCTAAACACTTAACAGTTAAGAGGTTCTGCTATTAAATGATATTAGGCAGCTATTACAAACATTTTTCATCCATCCTGAGAGGGATTCAATGAGGCCCAGGACTGCTAGACGAAGTATCTCCTAATCCTGGGCTCTCAGCCCAGACGGACTATTATAGGAACAGATGAGCACCATGAAACCACAGAGGAGCTCACCTGTCCCTATAAAGTCCTGACATGGACCTGAACCTCTTTGCACTTCTCCAAACAGCTTAGAACGCCTGTTCACAAAAGTCTAGCCTTCAGTATTTCCTTTCCTTCTTCAGTATTTCCCTGTATGAATTCCATGCAGTCAAGTTCATTCTCATTGTTTTAAAAAACATTTCCCTCCTTCCGTTTTTTCAGACAAAACCCATTCACAAAACAACCTACAGCATTTATAATACAAACTGTTTTCCCTCCACATATCTCCGTGCATCTGATAAAGTAGGTTTAGTCCGCGAAAGCTTACGCTACCAGCTTTTTTCTCTTTGTCGGTTTCTAAGGTGCCCTGTTTAGTCATCCAGAGTAACACAGCTACTGCTTTGAATTCTACCTCCATAGATTGTTTTTGCTGGTCCAAAGCACAGCACTGTGAATGAGGCTACGTAGCAGACCTTGTCAGATCCTGGCTTCTTTCTTTCCTTTGGTGGCTGATTAACAGTCCCAGATTGGCTTTTGAAGGAAGCGGAAAGTCCAGGTGAAGTGGCTTCAGTTCAAAGTGTAGGTTTGGGAAGGGTGATTCAGAGTATTTAGGACATGGAGGAAAGGTGTCACTATGAAGTGGTTGCATCTTGAAGGAGGCAATGGATTTCTTGGAAGGAAGGGCGGTCTTTGGTTTCTCGTCTCCAGCAGCTGAGCATTAGCTTATAAACAGAATCAGGGCAAAGTGAGGGCTGTGGAAGATACACCTTTAAAAAGAAAGAAGAGAATATCAGATATTGAGGAACATCTGGGGCCACAGTCAAACCAAAAAAAATTAGTCAATTTTAAGGCCCAAGGGGAACTTTGTGCAACTTTGGCGAGGTCACACGTTTTTGAATTAATGTTCACTGAACTCTTTCTTTGTCCACACATTTTAGTTTCCCTGAAAGATGTGCACACAGGGACCTTCTTCAATAAGTTGAGACATAGCCTAAGGGGTCGTTCCCACCTGGCTTTTATAGCAGTTTGAAAATGATTTGAATTTTCTTTCACTCCATTACAGATTGGATTCCCGCATTTTCCAAGGAGCAAATGGCTAAAAACCGCAATAAAAAAACACCTGGAGAAAAAGCTATCACTCCCATTTTTGCTGCTAAAATGCTTTATCTTTATTCATTTGGTAATGGTACCGCGGTATTGGGAGGAGATGTGTCATGAAATGGGTGGGGTTTCACCCGGTAGGACAGTCCCTGGCTTGCCATCCTTCCTTTACAGGGGAGTTCAAGCCTCTGCCCCCCCCTTTCCCTCAGCAGGCCACTTCACAGTGGATAAAAAGTTTCATTTTCACCCACTTCACACTGATAACAAGTAACAAGTTTCACTTTCACTCACTCCATTTTGCACTGATAATGTTGCATTTCCCACCCACACTTCCTCTCACTTTCTCCTTTTTTGGCTGGGGAAGGATTGCTTGGCTGGCTCCTTCCTGCGTGAACCAACCACGGTAAATGGGTGGGAGAAAGGTGCAATAAAGGAGAAAGTGACGGGAAGGCGTGGGCGAGGAGGCTTAGAGAGGTGATTTTGCACAACATCATGGAAGTGATCCCGTGGTCATGCTCACTGAAGGTTTGGCTTTGCTGTGGCAGCAAAAGCAGGAGGGGAGGGGGAGCTGGGATTTCCCACCCTTGGCCACGTCACCGCGGAATCAAACCCAGTCGGGAGAGAGGGGTGGGCACCCAGCTGGCAAAGGGCAGGGAGGAAAAGATTTACTTTCCCTGATGTGTTTTTGAAGCATTTTCTGTGGGGCCAGCATCGGGGTTGACTGCAATTTAAAACTGACAAAATGGGAATGGCCAGAATACGTGTTTACATCGGTTTTAGCTTTGTTTTAAAAACTTAAGTGGGATTGCAGCCTAAGTTTCCTGAAATGTTTCTGACTTGTTTATATTGCTTTAAGTTATGATAATCTGAAATTGGTTGGGAACAAAAAAAAAACCTGCCAAACAATGTTTATGAAACTAAACTATTAAGGGTTCAGGAAGCTTTGTTTTCTTTTCCTCCTGGCTGCCCCACCTAGGTCATTTGAAGATATCTGATGTACAATATGTTCAATAATAAGGTTATCCAGTAGTTTTTAGGCTGCATCCACACGCAATAAGAAGTATTTCAAAGCAGCTTAGATGTGGCAGTGTCCACATGCTAATATCTATTTTTATTGCTTATATCCCACCCTTCACACCAGTCCCAGGGTAATTTATGACAGGAAAAAGATAAAATTTGTAAAGCATAATTTTGTAACGACAAAAAGGGCACCTCCAAAGGGCATTAGACCTAGGATGGCAACACTAATGTCTTAACGACGCCATCTCTAATTTGCTTTTGAGCTGCTTGTGGATGCAGCCTTAATTTGTTTATTTCCGCAAAGGACTCTCTTTTTCCCCATCCATGTCTTTCTATACCTGGCGTCCCTGGTCCCTAAAGAACTCTCCGGTGTTCTCGATCACTTGTTCATCTGACAGCTGAGAATATGGTTGCTCGCGACAAAAGGTGAAGGTCTCCCAGAGAGTCACGCCAAACGCCCACACGTCACTTGCTGTGGTGAACTTCCCCTGGATGGAGAAATGGATGATAGGGGAAAAGCACAGAATTCAGAAACATTCATGACGACGCTCCAAGGAAGAACAACAAAAGGTTAGGACAACATCCAGCCACCTTCAGTAACGTGACCTCAGAGTTGCCTCCTTTAAATTGCTCACATTTTCTATATTCAGGGAATGACTTACCAAGAGGATGCTCTCCCATGACATCCAGCGAATGGGAAGCACTGCCCGACCCTGTATCCTGTAGTAGTCTCCGCTGTAAAGGTTCCGGCTCATGCCAAAATCGGCTATCTTGATTGTATAGTTCTTTCCTACCAGGCAGTTGCGTGTAGCCAAGTCTCGGTGGACAAAATTTAGAGAGGACAGGTACTTCATGCCAGAGGTTATCTGTATTGCAATCAACTTCAGATTTTCGAAGCTAAAGAAAATAAGAAGCACCAGAGAAATGGTTTGTAGTTACCAGAGCATTACATAACCAATACAGCAATGCATTCTGACCCCCTCAGGCCGGAAACAGCTATACAACACATCAGAGACGGATTCACAGCTTATTTAGGCTGCTTTTTATTTAGACGTCTTTTCATTTTGTTTTCTTGCAAGCTGTATAGCTGCTGACCATTTATGTTTCATATTGCTATAAATACATTTAATTCTTCTAGCTTTGAACCTTTTGTGGGTTGTTGTTTTGCTTTTGTAAATTAGGTTTCAGGTTTTATCTTGCCTCTGTGCTGTAATCCAGCCTTTGGGTGTATCCCCATGCACGTTTGGTCTGATACCGAATGCAGTCTCGGCAAGGGGTGCCCCCATGCATGTTAGATTTGGTCTGCAGAAAGTGGACCAAATCACCCCAAACCGTGCCAGACCAAGACCAAATTTGGTACCTGAAAGAACAAGTCTCAGCATTGCCAAGTGAGCCAAGACCGCACATGGGGACAGTGCCGGACTTCACGATCTCGGCTGACAGGAAAGAGGTTTGAGTTTTAAAGCCAACAGATCGTGAACAGGAGTTGCTGAGGCTTGAGATTTCTCACTTTTCCAGGGGGGCAATAAGGTTGCCCCCCTGGAAAAGTGAAAAACCTCAAGCCTCTGAACTCCCTCTTCACATCTCAGCTGACAGGAAAGACACTTCACTTTGGGAGTGAAAATTACTCCCAAAGTGAAGCATCTTTCCTGTCAGCTGAGATGGGAAGAGGGGGTTGTGGCAGCTTGAGATTTCTCTCTTTTCCAGGGGGGCAATAAGGCTGCCCCTCTGGAAAAGTGAGAAATCTCAAGCCTCTGAATCCCTTTTTTCTGATTTGCTGACAGAAAGAGGCTTGGCTTTACTGCCGAAGTAAAGGATCACTTTGGCAACCCTCTACAACCCCCTCTTCCCATCTTGGCTGACAGGAAAGACGCTTCACTTCACTTTGGGAGTAATTTTCATTCCCGAAGTGAAGCGTCTTTCCTGTCAGCTGAGATGGGAAGAGGGGGTTCAGAGGCTTGAGATTTCTCTCTTTTCCAGGGGCGCAATAAGGTTGCCTCCCTGGAAAAGAGAGAAAACTGAAGCCTCTGCACCCCTTACTCCCTTTCTTTTACTCCCCTTTTGAGGCAAGCAAGCGGCTTGCCTGGGAAAGGGAGCAAAATCACGATCCTGGCACGGTTTGCTTGGGGATGGCTGAATCCGCCCCCAAGCCCACCCGCAGCCTGCATTAGGGCAAATGGCATGGGGATGCCTGCGATTCGATCTCAGTGTGCACCCGGTCCCATGCGAGCCCAATCAGCACCCAAACAGCGCCAAACAGCTTAGAATCTTTAGAATACAAATGTCACCACACCTACAAAGAATTCTATAAAGAGAGAGAATGCTACTCATGCAAAATACAACCCCAAGCTGCTTTTGGTTACCTGATAGAAGGTGTAGAGCTGCTCTGTGGCTCCTGGCGGGACAGGAACTGGTTGAGGTCTCCATTTTCCATATACTCAGTGATCATGCAGAGAGGATCATCATTGATGCACACAGCCAGCAGCCGAATGATATTGGGATCCTTGAGCCTGGACATGATCTTAATCTCCTTCAAGAAATCATTCCTTCCAGAAACAAAGAGCCATACAAAGGTTGTGTTTAGAAGCATTATACTGCCTTCAACCATAAAACCCATTGTCTGAAACCAGGAAAACCATGCCATTACCATAGACCTACTGGCCTATCTCAGGGTGCAATCAGATGCTCTGAAAGGGTGTTCTCTCTGTGAATTTGAGTCTGTAATGATAGACTTCCCACCCCCCCTACATTTGCTTTATTCCAGGTTGAAGTCTTAGAAAAGTCACATCTTCATCATTCAGGATTAGGGGTGTGCACAGATGCAATTTGGGGGATTTGATTTGATTCAAATTGAATATCCAAAGATTTGAATCGACTCGAATGTTTAAAATTCAAATGTATTCACATTCCATTCAAACTGAATACATTCAAATCTATTTGTACAAATTTTCAATTTGTATTTGAAAATACGAATGTCGACAACATTCAAATGTGTCCGTGCGCATTCATACACATCCCGTTTTTATCTCGTATGCATCCCGTTTTCATCCCGTACGTATCTGCACATGTATGAATGTCCAAATAATTTGGACTTTCTAATAAAATGATTAGAAATATTCATTCGAATGTTAAATTTGAACGTCCAAATTCAATCAGATTTTGAATGTTTCAAATATTCATGCACATCCCTATTCAGGATTTCATAGCTCTGATGATATCTCTTTCTATAAGCTAGGTTGGACATGAAACTGCATTGGCAAAGAGGTTGTTTCCCACTGCGTGATCAATAACTGGTTAGCTCCCATGATCAGGGTAGGCGTTGCTCGCCTAGGATGTAAATGCAGGCTGTAGTGTGGCAAAATACATAGGGTAGTTCCTCGACTACATTTTCAGACATCTGTTTAGAAGGGTTTTTTCTGCATCTGTGAATGAGATACTTTTTCTTAAAGGGTGGCTTTAAAAAGCCCTGTCTGATTGCACTCTCAGAGAAACCTTTACCCTCACACCCCTTTATCCCAGAGGGTCATTGGTCTATGGAATTTGCTGCCATAAGAGGTGGTAATAACAACCAGCCTGGATGGCTTTAAGAAAGGGTTAGACAAATTTATGGATGACAGATGTATCAATGGCTACTAGAATGGATGCCCAAGTACATCTTTCAGGCTGGGGGGGGGGGAAGGCAGGATGCTTCTAAGGCCATTTGCTGGGATTCAAGAGCAGGAGGTCTTTGCTTGAGGTGCCCATGGGTAGTTGGTGGGCCACTGTGTGGGACAGGATGCTGGACTAGATGGGCTGTGGCCTGATCCAGCAGGACTCCTCTTAGGTTCTTATATTTCCTCTATAATAAATAGATTCTAAAATACAATCATCACCCATAATTCATGGGGGGATTATATATGTGGAAGTTTCTTGAAATCTTAGCACAAAATTGCCCTAATTCAGGGGAAAGAGAATTGCCATTGAGAACATTTGTAGGACACTCAATTGGAAAATTGTTTGGAATAGGTGTTTTATGTCCTAGGTGGGCCACAGATTCAGAATATAAAAACAAATAAAGTTGGACAGGATGGTGGGGAAAAATGAAACATCCAAAGATGAAGAAAGAGTTGGGTTGGAAATGTCATTATTGCCCTCAATAGACATATTCTTCTGCCTTGGGACAAGTACTAGAAGAAACAGTAGGTTTTCTCTGCAAATTAAGCACAGTTGGGAACGGTTACTTTTTATTGGCAGAGGCTTAGCAAACTTGTCCAGGAAGAAGGCATCTAAGTGACAGATGGCTACTCATCTGTCACTTAGCTGCCTTCTTCCTGGACAAGTTTGGTAAGTCAATATCAGAAAAATAGTTGTGTTAGTCTAATTTGAAAAGTCCAGCGAGGTAGTTAGTAGCACTTGGAGACTAACAGGAGAAGGCACGTCTACTTCTTCAGATGCTAGGGGGCCCAATGGGCACATCTACTTCCTCAGATGCTGGGAGGCCCAATGGGCACGTCTACTTCCTCAGATGCTGGAAGGCCCAATGGGCACGTCTACTTCCTCAGATGCTGGGGGGCCCAATGTGCACATCTACTTCTTCAGATACTAGGGGGGCCAATGTGCACATCTACTTCTTCAGATGCTAGGGGGCCCAATGGGCACGCCTACTTCTTCAGATACTGGGGGGGGGGCAATGGGCACATCTGCTTCTTCAGATGCTAGGGGGGCCAATGGGCATGTTTACTTATTCAGATGCTAGGGGCCTTATGAAAGCTCATGCCACCAACCCTTCTCTTGTTGTTCTCCAAGTGCTACTAACTACCTTGCTGAAGTTTGGTAAGTGTTTCATTTTAAAAAAAACCCTAATATTGTTGATAAAGTGGGGGGAAGAGTGCTTTTGTATGTAAAGAAGGAAGACTGGGTTCTAACTGAGCACCTGGCATTCTTGTTGGCATCAGCTCGCAGCATCTTCACGGCCAATAGGACAGGTTCACTGGTACTACTGTCAAGAGCAAAATCATTAGCTGCCAGCTTCTCCATACATTCCACTTCACACAGGTGGACCTACAGGACAGTCAGGAAAAAAAAACAAATTCTAGAAGCAACTCTTCCATGTTTACTCAGTTAGAAAGACCGGACTTCAAAAAACATGGCTGGGATGACTTCTCTAATCTCCTTCCACTCCCACTTCACAATAAAAATTATATCCCATTTAGGGCTTGTTGATAAGGTTTGCACAAACATTTGCTTTTTAATTTCCTTTACAGGCAGATATTCACTGCCTTCCTAGGGCATTATTACCCCACAGAAGCCCATTTGGCCATTACAGGATGCCTCACATAGATAATGATGCCAGATATGCCTATCACCCACGTTTCTATGAAAAAGGACTGTAAATGTAGCTACCCTGATGATCTTAAATTGGCTTAATATCAATCTAGGACAGTGGTTTTCAACCTTCCTAATGCCGCGACCCTTTAATACAGTTCCTCATGTTGTGGTGACACCCACCCTAACCCTAACTGCCAACCATAAAATTATCTTCATTGCTACTTCATAACAACCCCTGTGAAAAAGTAGATCGACCTCCAAAGGGATCACAACCCACAGGTTGAGAACCACTGATCTAGGATGACTATAATCTATATCAATTACTATAGTAACAGTTATAATAATCTATGCCTTCTGTTGATCATATGTATTGAACAAACATAACATTAAAACATATTTAAAGTATAACCCTCCCTTCCTGTCAAGCTGCTGCATTCTGTACTAGTTCCAGCTTCCTGGCCGCTCTCGGGCAGCCCCATGAAGATGGATGGATGGATGGATGGATGGATGGATGGATGGATGGATGGATGGATGGATGGGTGGGTGGGTGGGTGGATGGGTGGGTGGGTGGATGGGTGGGTGGGTGGGTGGGTGGGTGTACTAGTACATTACAGTAGTCTAATCTGGAGGCTACTACAGCATGGATCACTGTAGTCAAGTTAAACAGGAAAGACCAAAACGGGCAAACCTGTCAGAGATGGGCCCTTTCTGCACTTGGACTTATTCTGGAATATATCTTGGGATAGTAGTCTGCTGGCCACAAGCTAATGCAGACGATGGCAGACCTCACTTGGGGGCCTTCCATAGCTTGCACTAGCTTGCAGATATAGCAAGTCCCTATTCTGGGATATATTCCAGGATAAGGCCAAGTGCAGAAAGGCCCATCAACATAGGTGCTCCTGGCTATTGCCGCCACATGAGTTTCAAATGACAGTGATGAATCTGAGAGCACGTCCAAATCATACACCTGTTTTTTTTCTGTGGCACAACAACCCCTTAACTTCCTGGACCTGGGACCCTGTGACACACAGTACCTCTGTCTTGTCTGGATTCAGTTTCAATTCATTGGTCCACATCCGGCACATCATTGCCTCCAAATTAATCACCTGAACTGTAGGGGTTAGTTGATGTGCTGCTTGCTGTGGCACTGTCTCAGCACTAGCAGTCATCACCAGCAGATCTTTAGTCTCTAAAGGAAACCAAAGGCTTTTCAACAGCCCATGGAACTTTTCTGAACTTGCAGAAGTACTGATAACGAAGAGGTTCTATACCAAAGAATATCTAAATTAAATTAAATACAAGTCATTCTCCAGCCCAAACTGTCATTTGGTACATTGCCTGGAATCATCCATCCATCCACCCACCCACCCACGCTCACAGATTCTATACCAAAAAAACCTGCGTAGCTGCAGCTAGCCATGGTTCATGAGCAGGCATAAGATAGCCTCCAGGCTTGTGGTCTTGCCTGCCTCTTCAGCACTGTCCTGTTCCCTAGAAAAATAGGGCACAGCCAAGAAAAGCATCAGGACACAAAAGAGTTCCTGTTTCATTCCTTTCATTCCTTGCATGATCCGGCATGCTCCAGAAAAATAATGATGCTCAATATTTATGCCAAAAGGAAATCATGGAGCAGAACACCTGTAGCATGGGAAATGGAGGCTTTTTCTCTACTTCCAGAAGGAGCAGCTCAAGGGTGGCCAGGATGCGTTGCCTATCCCAGACCAGGGCTGTGGACACACCTTCACTTTAAACCTTTGTCGGTCCAGGTCTAACTGCTCACACTTTTTCATTCCTACTTGTTTTATTAGTGAACTTTCCACCTTCCATTTGGACTTTCCTGAATGGAACGTTCACAAATAAAACTGATAGGACCTGTCCCCAAGCAATTTAAAGTCTGCTAAAAATCTTCTTTTGCCTCTGAGCGCCCCCATGCCAGGGTTTTTAACGAGCTTCCAGCGCTACAAAAGCAGGAAAACCCACGACAAAATATGTGCCCTTTAAAGAAGAGTTTCATCGCTCTTTCTGGGTTTTCCTCACAACATTTACCTTGGGGACGCTCCATGGCAAAAGGGGCGGGGATTGCTGCCTGCACACACAGCCATAAAGCATTCACACATCTCCCAGAAATGCTGTAGCTTCCCTTCCTTTCCTTTGTAAAGGTAAGAACTTTCAAAGAGCCAGAATTGCTCAGAATTGCAACATTGTTATCAGGTGTGAAGTGGGTGATCTGTGAAAGTGTTAAGAGTAAACGAGCGCTCGATCGCAAGGCCGATGGCTGCAGCCAAGCCATTTCGAACAGAGAACAGAGTGAAAGTAAGTGCTGAGAGTGAATGAGCGAGCAATCACTCCCTTTGCTGGCACGGGAAGCCATTTCGGGGGACGGAGATCTGGCTATTTTTCCTTTGAACAAGAGAGGGGGCGGGGAGAAAAAGATGCGGGGAAAGAAAACACTTTTAAAGTCTGCTTGAATACAGTGACAGTAGAGGGAGACTAGAGAGGCAAATAAGTCTTTTGGAGATTCAGCCATAGGAATGAAAATGGACTGAAGAAGGTTTAAAGTGAAGGTGTGACCACGGCCTAGGGTGTCTTGCTTAAAATGTAGCCATATACTTAGAATGCAAACAAACAAAAGAAACACCATGAATGTAGTGTTTTCCTCCTCCTCTGGTCACACACAGTCTCGTTACACTTCAGCTACAGAATGTACACATTTAGAAGAAGAGTTGGCTTTTCTACCCCGTTTGTCTCACCCATGTAAGAGGACTTAAAGTGGCTGACAAACCTGCTCTTCTCCCCACAACATCCACCTTTCGAGGTAGGTGGGGCTGTGATAGCTCAGAAGAGAGCTGTGACTAGCCCAAGGTCACCCAGCTGGCTTCATGGAGGATTGTGGAACCAAACCTGGTAAGGATGTGCACGAATATTTGTAACATTATTTGTATGAATTCGAACATTCATACACGAATCAAATGTTTGTTACAACATTTGTACATTAACATTTGTACGAATACGAATGTTTCGGAAGATTCATACAAATAGTTCATACATTTGTTAAACTAGGGATAAGTATTGATACGTATGCATTGGTATAGGATATGTATCTAGTATGCATGTGTTTGTATAGGTTCCGTACCCAAGACCCGTATCCAGGATCCATATCGGATATTTGTACGAATTCACACAAATACATTCATGTTGAATGGAATCCTACCATATTTGAAGGGGATCTATTTGAATGAATACGAATTTTCTAACATTCGATTTGTTACGAATCAAATGCCAAAACACCCATTCGTGCATACCCCTAAAGCCTGGTGATTCCAGATAAGAGTCTGGCTCCCTAACCAGAAGATGAAACTGAGCAAAGTCTCACCTCTCCAAATTGGCCTTCTCCCAACTTCTCCTTGAAAATCAGCAGTTTCCTGGGAAACTCAGCCACGGCCACATCCTTCCCGGACAGCAAGTCCATAGTAATTGCTGGGACAGAGTAAGTGTTGCTGCCTGTCACCCCCTGGAGGTTCACAATGTCCGCCTCTGCGTAATGGGGGACCCCTTCTGCTCCACTCGGCTGGGCTGGCTTGGTCGATCCACTGCAGCCTGAGAAGAGAGGAGGAAACCTTAGCTAAGTATTCTTTAGAGAGCCTTGAGCAAAGTCCTGTACTCACCTGGGAATACTTACCATTAGAATCAGTGGACTGTATTGGCTTCAAAGGTACTGCTTGGAATTGTGTTTACAAGCTATGTAGTATAAAGCAATAATCTTCTGCAAAATGTGCATTAAGTTGCAGAGATACAACACATGGTGAAGCCAGGTTCCCATTGGCAATTTAATCTGGATTTAAAATAGGTTTTTTAAAATCAGCAATGAATGGAAGGAAGAAGGGAGGAAACAGGGAGGCTTTTACATAGAAGCCACCAATTTGTTACACTGATCTCATGTTACAAATGTTACAATCTGTTGATTATTTGCCTCTCCCCTCCCTTTCAGGCAGCCTGATGGCAGAGAGCAAGGCACAGGAAATCATGGCATATCATTGAATCAGGGGAAGCCGAAGAGAACACCCCTAAAGCGTGGTTCTCTCCCCCCAAAAAACTGCTTGCATTCCCATTGCTAAATAATGAGTATTATTTCTAAATCCAGCAGTGAGACATCTTTTGATTCGAATACAGATAATCCGTGTTTGGGGACCTTTAATCCCCAGAAACTATGGATTCTTTTGAAGCTTTGGGACCGGTGAACACTCAAAATAAATGGGAACACACCCTGATAGTTAATTATGAGCACTAATTATTTATAGAGAAATACTGGAACTGCATTTCCAGCAGAATGGGAGATAAGGACAGATAAGCCAAAGCTTCCTATCGGAGGCTTTTCAAGCAAGTATGGAGCACATACTCTGCAGTATAAAAAAGGAAACAAACCCTGTGTAACAAGAAAAGCTGAAGTCCAGTGGGTTGAATACTTAGTATGTTTTTCTTGTTTTGTATAATTCAGTTGTTGTTTTTTAAAGGAGCTAAGTTCTGAAGATTTTCTAAAACTATCCTAACAATTGAACTTTCTTTCAGCCTTTTGCCCTTGCAAATTCTCTGGAACCATCTGCACATTTGCAAGTTTTTACAGTATTGAGATTAGGGATGTGCACAAATGCATTTTTTGCATTCAAATTCAATTCGAACAGAATATTTGAATATTCAGTTTGAATCAAAATTCGAAAATCTGGATTTTTGAAAATCCGATTCGAATCTGGATTATCCAGATCCGTATTTTTGAAAATCCGATTCGAACTTGAATATACGAAGGTTGGGAATATTTGTATCCGAGTTTCGAATCCGTTCTCATCCCATTTTTATTGCATTTGCATTTTGTTTGCATCCCATTTGAATCCCTTATTATAAGCACAAATAGACCTGATATTCAGATGCAATAGACGATGATGAATTCAGTTGAATTATTCAAAAATCCGATACAAATTTTTGAAAATACAAATTCAATCTGGATTTGAAATTTCAGATTTTTGAAAATCTGAGTCAAATTTGAATGTCAATATTCGTCAAACTTGAATCAGATTTTTGAATTTTCGAATATCTGTGCAGGTCCCTAATTGTGATTTTCACACTAGGCCTCATCCATTTGGTCAATGAAGGAGGAGGGTTGACTCCACTGTATCGTGCCCACAACTCTGTGAGGCTAACGTGAGAGGCTCTGTCTGTACACCATGAGATTGTCCTGGAACAGGGGGCAGGAGTGGAGTACTGTCTACCCACTTTTCCATGTAACTTTTACAAATGCACAGTTTCAGGTGGAAGCCACAGAACAGCTGTGTAGACATGCAGGCAGCCAGGGGCCATGCTGAGGTCATACCATGGTAGGGGTGTGCACAAATGTTTGTTGTTGTTGTTTGCATTCGAATTCGAGTCGACTGTCAAAACATTCTATTCAATTTGAATGTTTCAATTCCGAATTCATCAAAAACCGGTTCAAATCTGTTACATTTGAATCTATTCATTCGAATGTTAGATACAAATTTGAAGATACAAACGTCGACAATGTCAAATGATTCAAACAAATGTCTCAACGTTCAAAACTTGTTCGAATGTCTAAATTCAAATGTGAAGAATGTCAATGGTTTAGAATATCCCTTTACCATGGTATAAGCCCCACGTATAGAGACCAAAGTCACTATTTTTCCAGTATTTGCTCAACATTCCAATTTTCTAAACCAAGTGAAAGAGGTTCTTATTTCAGGATTAAAGACAACTGGTTTAATTCTGTTTAACTGAATACAATTATCAACTTATCACCATTGGTGGATCAGCAACGTGATCCAATTATTTGGAAACAAATAATTATTATGACTTGCACTTGCTTTCTAGCATGTAATTATTTCCCAACAGCATCGCAAGAACATTCAGACCTGGATAATTCAAGAATTAGACTATGATCAGACACAGGAGAAAAAAACCTCATCTAAGGCCCTGGTCAGACGGGTCCGAAACAGGTCAGCCTATTCATGAGTTCGAATTGAGATCGTACCCTGCTAGTCACACGTGGATTGATATCAGCCGTCCTGAGGCCATCCCCACCTTGGGCCGTATTGGTCACACATTCCTGCAGAGATCGGTCTGGGGTTCCTCCACGGAGCTCTTGGCACCCCACCTTTTGCTACATCACATCTATCTCATTTCCTATTGGATGCCATTCATGTCACTCAAGAGAGGGGAGAGTGTTTTTGCAGTTCTTTTTAAAGCCTGCCCCCCACCTCCACAGACACCCTTCCTTTTTTATGTGCTTTTCTTCTTCTTGCAATTAATTTTTTAAAAAATAATGAAAACAAATTTGTGTAAAAATGCTAGAGGAATCATATACATAAACTGAAGAGAGGGGGAGCTGCCTCACAAATATGCGTGTTGATAAGCTGAAAGGAAATACTGGGTGCCGCCCACCACAGCATGGTTCTGCCTCCTTCAGGCCATCCCCTCATTCACACGTGGGGAAGCGGAAGATGGACTGGAATGTCAGGCTGGCCTAAGTCTGTGTCAGTCCTGTAAAAACAGGACTACATTTTAGGAGGGCCTAGCAGGTGTAGGGCAGCTTGGAGTAAAGCTTAGATAAAATTAATCTAATTAATCGACTCAGGTCGACCTAAAACTCGCTTGTGACCATGGCCCAAGGCACCATCTCTCTGAGTTGTCTCTCAGAGAAATTGTCTGCCGAACTCATGTGACCTGCTTCTACCCCAACAACGGTTAAGGGCCAGCAAGGCCAACTGGCCAGAGGGGCAATCCACATTAAGAAAGTTGGCAATGTCAATGTTACTCAAACCTAGGGAACTCTCACGGTCCTCAGTTTTAGATTGCGCTGTCAGTCTCCCACATCGCTGAGCTTGAGAAAAACATATCAAGAAGTGATACCCATGGGAATGAGATCAGAAAGCTATTTCTCTAATCATTGTATTCTCTGACCTGCCTCATCCTCTCCTGGGGTGAATTCAGGCAACTTGCGGATCAGTCGAGATGGTTCCTGGTAGTCCGGACCAAGGGGGAATATGCGGTCATAAGTAGAGTTAAATTCTCGCTCGCTGGACGACGTGGAGCGGTTGTGGTTGAACATGCTGGATTCACTGGGCAAAGAGAGGCTCACTGTCATTTCGTCATCCAGCATCCGACGGGAAGCCTAGCAGGTGGGAGAAGGAACAGAAAAGCTGCACCCTCACTGTTCATTAAAACAGGCAAACCAGAAATAGTATGATTTCCTGGACCAGTAACTAGAGGTGTGCAGGAATGCAATTTTTGACGTTCGATTCAATTTGGAACAAATATTAGAATACCCAAATTTGCACAAATAAAAAAACACAAATGTCTGGACATTCAAACAATTACAAATACATTCGTTGCTATCCGTATGAATATTCTATACGTATCTGATGATACGTATCTTGACACATCCATAAGCATCCCGTTTTTATCCGATGTGCATCCAGTTCTCACCCCGTACATGTCCGTACAGATGCATATGGATGCGAACAAGATGTGTATGGATATGTATCTGATGCATACATATCTGTGCACATACCAATGTCAGAATTATTCATACAAATAACTAAAAATATTCGTCTTCGTATTTCAAATGTTTGGACTTCAATTCATACACGAATATCCAAATTTGTCCAAATAACGAATATTTCAAATATTCACACACATTCCTACCAGTAGCAAAAGTAACCTAAACTGTGTTATGCTTCATATTTTGCACACGCTGGAAGCGACCTTGGGACTCTTTGACTGCAGTCTTTGAAACAAAAAGAGTTGAAATGCAGACCTTCTGATCTTTGAACTATTGTAGGTCTCAGTCCGGACTGTAGTCCACAGAAAGCCAAAGATGTGTCCACTGGAGCAAAGTATTAGAATGGCACAGCTGGGGGCACAGCAGATGTTTCTTTTGCCCCATTAACCTTTCCCAATTCAGGAGCGGAGCCAGGGGATGGCTTCTCCCTCTCCTCCTCCCTTTGCTCAAAGAACTTTTTGATTTCTCCTGCTTTCTGCATGATTTCTGCGCAGATGCACAGCTCCTTAGCTTTGTAGCACTGGAGTCTGAGGGTGTTTTTCCACTGTCAAAAGTACCCATTTTTGCACCCATTTAGGACCCATTTGGGTGTAAGCTGGATGACCCCATTTCCACAACGGCACCCATTTGGGACCCGATTGTTTCCACTGCCATTGGGGAAATCCAGATCTAATGGGTACATTTTGCCCTTTAATCCGGATTTTCTGTAGACCTCATTAAAGGGGTCTACAATGGGGTCTTTTCCCAGAAAATCCAGATTAAAGGGAGCCTGTTTCTACTGGAAACAGGCAATGGGGTCCAAAGGAGGCTAGGGGGAGGGGATGTACCTTTGGGACCCCCCCCACACATTGGCTTCGAAGTCACTTCGAAGTTGACTTCACATTCACTTCGAAGTGACTTCGAAATCACTTCAAAGTTGCTTCGAAGACTGTCCCCCCCCCGCCCCCAAAACACCTGGGGTAATGTACCGACCCCTTGTGGGTCGATCTGGATTCCCCAGATGGGTGCAAAGCTGTTTCCACAGCAGGGGTGTTAGCATCCATTCCTAATGGGTGCTACACCTCCTGTGGAAACACAATGGGTGCTTCCCTTAATCCGGATCTACTAGATCCGGATTAAAAAATGTACCCATTCCTTAGATCCGGATCTTCTTAGATCCAGATCTAAGGGCTGCAGTGGAAAAACACCCATAGATTTCTCCTGCTTTCTGCATGATTTCTGCGCAGATTCACAGCTCCTTAGCTTTGTAGCACTGGAGTCTGAGTTTAAAATATTCATCACCTGTCTCTTGCAATCTCCACATGGACCCGTGCATAGGAATACAGCCTCACAACTGCTTTTGTCTGTTCCCTTCTGCGCACACACATGCAGCTCTGCTGTTGTTTGCAGAACCATTTCTCATTTCTTTCTATAGTCTACAAATGTTTTGAGGTGTACAGAAATTTCCATCAGAAGAATTAGACTTGCTTGCTATCATGCACCCTTCCAATATAAATGCACATACCACTTAAAGGTCTATTAAACCAAGAATACACCAGTTACTGCCATCATCTTCACTGGAATGACAACCTATTTTGGAGCTCCAGATGACCTGACCTGGCTTTGTCAAGTTGTTGGCTCTTGCCATAATAAATGCAATTACCCAGTTCACAATGGCGGTAAAGAACGGTTGCCCAGTCTCACCTTCTCTAACATCTTTTGCCAAAACTGCCTCCAGAGGATGATCACAATGATGGCCACCAGGATAAAGATGATTGCCACTAGGCAGCCGATCAAGATGCGAGTGTTACTGTCATCCACTTTGAGGGTTGGATCTGTTGGGAGTGGGAGAAAAGAGGTGTGATTTATTTATTATTTATTTAATTATATTTATATTTATATCCCACCCCATACCCAAGGGTCTCTGGGCAGCT
>MTQE01001134.1:3662776-3676627 GCA_014337955.1 Aspidoscelis marmoratus | reverse complement strand
TAATCTGCTTCAGCGCAAACTTGTTGCCTTCCCAGCAATGTAAATGAAGGTAACGTTGCCGGCAGAACGAGCGAGCAAGCGAGTGAGGTTATTATCCCATTCATCCCCTCCTTGTCCATGGCTGGCAAGGGAGGAGGGGATGAATGGGGAAATAACCTTGCTTGCTCGCTCTGCTGGCAGGCGGATGAGGGGATACTGCAATGCTCCTCTCGCCGCCGTTGCCGCTGCCGCATTCCTGCTGTTCCATGGGGACAGGCAGTTACAAACCACATGGGGACGCTTTATTCCGCGTTACAACACGGATTTTTATCACACGTGCCCAAATCGCATCAGCTGGCTTGCATGCGGACGCGCCCTAACTCAACTTGGTAAGAGACTCCAGGTGTATTTCACTCTTACCTTCCATACTTGGCTGCTGTGGATTCCGACCACTGGCTCGAAGCAGAAATGTCCTCATCTGGGATGTGCCCACCTGACATGCCCAACGGGTAGCGGCAGACAGCTACAGGTCGAAAGAAGAGGAAGTCAGAAGGCATGGTTGTGCTTACTCAGCACCAGTCCATATTGCAAGAATAACAAGATCACACACAGCACAGTGCTGGAGAGGATGTTACAACACTCCTACATACTTCCACATGGTATGGGAATGCACACCCTTGCAGATATTCAGAAGGTCAGTGCAACAAGAAATAGCAGCAATAACTGGTACGTCCCTCCCTTTAGATCCACAGATCTATCTTTTGCAAAACCTTAATACAATTCAAACTTCTTCTGACCTTAAAACTCTCTTGCACTTCATGATTCATGCAACAAACATAATAATAGCTAAACAATGGAAGGAAGCACAAGCACTGAATATAAGAGAATGGTATGCACAACTTTGGGATATTGCAATGAATGAATCTGTGTGACTGTCTTAAAAAATAAGATGTTGGGAGAAGGATGACAAGAGGTGTGGAGGAAAGTTTGGATTCCTTTTATCAGGGCTGCACAAAACAATAATAACATCAATATACCTAATGATGCTCATTTCTTGAGAATTGTAAACTAAAATTGGAGTTTAACAAACACATCCATGTCCAGGGAGGAAAGGGGAGGGTGGGTTGAAAAGTGTAAATGTACAAGCTCTTTAATTGTTAAAGAGCACACAAATGCGTGTTGGGAGTGGTCAGCTCAGGCAACTTATTATGAAAATAAAGTTGGAAAAAAAATAAAAAATAAAGACAAATAAAAATAACAAATTGTTGCACTTTATAAGCAAAGCTTCAGAACTGAAATGACAGATCAGCTGGTTAAAATCTCCTGTCTGCACCAATACAAGGAAAACAGATTCCTATACTTAGATATAATCCTGAATTAGATCCAGTGTAGAAAGGAGCATAGTCCCTGGGCTCTTGGCTGACATCTGGACCAGGAACAGTGACACGAAGAACAACCAGATGGAGTTAAAAACCCAACACTGGCTCCTGCCATCAGCTTCCTACTGAAGAAGAAGAAGAAGAGTTGGCTTTTCTACTCCACTTTTCTCACCCATTTTAAGGGGACTCAAAGCAGCTGACAAAGCTTCTATTCTTCTCCCCACAACAGAACACCCTGTGAGGTAGGTGGGGCTGTGAGAGCTCAGAAGACAGCTGTGACTAGCCAAAGGTCACCCAGCTGGCTTCGTGGGGGAGGGCAGAATCGAACCCAGTATTCCCAGATAAGAGTCCAGTTCCCTAACCACTAGAAAACCTTGCTGATAAGAGGAGCTTTGTTTAATTCATCAAACATTAGTGATTTATTCTATTACAAAATAGCTTTGAAATTACAAATTTTATATTTGATCAAAGAGCTGCAACATTTTTTGACTCTCTGTTCTGGTTAGCAGCCATTTTCCAGGTTTTTGTTTTTTTGTTTTTTAATAAAGGTGCCATTCATGGATGTATTGATTGAACCTGTGGTTTTATCCATGTAAAATATGTGGTTTGTAGTGGACTAGTTGGCTCTCCTTTGATTTAATTGCTTGCAGATTAGAAAAAATAACTATGTGATTTAGGAAATATAAATGACCATGAGTGATAAGATTGCAAACTGGCAAAGATGGCCACTAAGCGCTCAGAAAGTAAGACGAAGCCCTTGCAAGCAGTTTTTACTTAAACATTATGTTTTACAACGTGAGGCACCATAATTAAGCTTCCTGGATTGCCAAGTCTGGGTTCCTCACCACACCATCTAAAGTCCGCTTAGCATGTAATTAGAATCAACAGAAAAGGAACTTTTTGCCAGAAGGAAAGAAACAAATGACTGCACAAATGGTTTCTAGCCTGATACATCTGCAACTGAAGCAGGGGTGGGTCAGGTTCTTGCTACACTTAACTTGGAATCCACTTTTGGCCATACAGGTTTCCTTTCACATCTTCTGCTCCAAAGGTGGATGTTCCAAAAAGTGGATAAAATCCGACTGTAAAGCATCTTAAACCTCCTTAAAACTGCTCCAATGATACTTCATCTGGGCAATTCATCTCCTCCCACATGTGTGGGTGCCCAGATTCATTTCCCCTAAGATCAAAAAGGTCTAAATCCAAACATATTTCTGGTGCTCCTAAAGGAGCTCTGGTCAGAAATCTAATTACTAAATCTAATTTAGTAAAGTTCCACTAAAGCCTGCCTGTTGCAGCTCCTTTCCCAGTAGTTTGGGTGACCTGGGAATGAAAACAAACAAATGTCCTTTAATGTAGCAATGTTCGTGAATGCATTGCTTGCACTCGAATTTGAGTCGATTCAAATATTCAAATATTCCATTCGATTCAAAAATCAAAAATCCAGATTTTTGAAAATCTGGTTTGAATCCAGATTATCTGAATCCGTATTTTCGAAAATCCAATTTGAATTAAATGATACGAATGTCGGGAACATTCGTATCTGATTTTCTAATTCGCACACATCCCATTTTCGTCCCATTTGCATCCTGTTGTCATCCCGTGTTATAAGTGCAAATAGATCCAATATTCAGATGCAATATATGATATCAAATTCAGTCGAATTATTACAAAGTCCAAATCAGGTTTTCAGAAATTCGTAATTCAAACGAATTTGGAAATTTGGATTTTCGAAAATTGAATTCGAATGTTGATATTCGTCAAATTTGAATGGGATTTTTGAATTTTCGAATATCCATGCACATCCCTACTGTAATGGCATCTGCTGTATGTAGGTCTGCCACAAAAAAGCCCTCCTGCATGCTTCTACCCCTCGAATATCTGCGGGTAACCAAACGCCCAGGAGGTTCTTTCCTACTGACTATAAGAGTTGTAAAGATGGTGTGGGAAGGAGCTTTCCAGATACTGGAAGTCCAAGTAGTTAAGGGCTTAGTGTCAACGTGCTTAATTGGCTTAGTAATGCACAGACATCCAATACTGATCCTTCAGAACTTCGTCTTTTTGCTGCATTCTTCGCTAGTCCTCAAGATAGGCTCATGTAAAGTACTGTACACCAATCCAAATCTGTCAAATAACAAGTGTCTTCCTCCCTTTGTTGGCATTGTAAAAAAGTCAAAGGTTATTATTTCCATATGTGGTGGAGCTGTGAAAAAATTCAGGAATTCTGGGCTTTGATCAATGTAGAAATAAACATTATTCTTAACACCAGTGTAGGATTAACCCCAGAATTGTGCTTGCTACAATTGGATTTGGATCCTGAACCGAGTAAACCAAAAAGTTTATAGCTTGACTTTCTTTTAACAGCAGATAGACAAACAGTAGCCCAAGGTTGGAGGAACTTAAGTATAATACCTGTTCAAAAATGGTACATCAAACTTTGGCAAATCACCAAATTGGAGTATGTAGCTACTATGTATTAAAAAATGCAAGGGCTTAAATTATCTCATGGTCTGGCAACCTTTTTTTTGTGAATTCCTCTACTTGTCTGACCTCGATGATTCCCATATCCATTTTATGTAATAGGATTAATGATTGAATTATATGTATATATGCTTTTGCTTTATATCTTATTTGTATTATCTGATCTGTATGACTTTTAAAATTTAAAATAAAAAAATAAAATACAGTGCAGTGCAGTGCAGTACAGTACAGTGGTCTAAGCTAAAGCTTATGAGTAGGGATGTGCACAAATATTCAAAAGTATTCAAAATTCTATCCAATTCATCCAAATTTTGACATTCAAATTCAAATTGAATGTCTGTAAATTCAAATTTAAACATTCAAATTAATTTTGAATTTTGAATCTATTTGTTTGAATTATCCGGACATGTATACGTGGACGGGTTCGTACATGTTGCGTACTTGCACATACGCATCTTTCCCACATCCGTACGCATTTGTACGAATCCATATGGGACAAAAACAGGTTGCAAACAGGATAACTACGGGATGGGAAAAGTAACGAGACATACGGGCACAGATGAATGTTGTGAACATTTGTAAGTGCAAATACAAATGGAAAATTCAAACAAATAGATTCCAATTTGCTTAATTTGAATCGAATTTGGTTACATTTGGATTTTAAAGATTCAAATCAAATTGAATTTTCAGATATTCAATTCAAATAAAATTGAATCCTGGAAATTGCATTCATGAACACCTCTACTTATGAGACTTTTGTGGCAAGGTTTCTCTCATCACTCTACGGAAAATCCAGCGTCTCCCAACACTTGAAATGGAGGTGAGGAAGAGACTGAGGATGGGTTGCCATCATGGCACAGGCGAAGCAGAGATCAAGAAACTTCTTAATCTGCAGACAGCATACAAAGATTAAGTAGTCTGGAATTAAGAGCTCAAAATTTTAGATGTGCATAATTTTTTTTCATTTAAATTCGATTCAAATTGTGTGTCAAAACATTCCATTGGATTCGAATGTTTACAGTCCGAATGCAACAAAATCCCATTTGAATCGAATACATCCAAATCTATCCGTTCAAATGTTAGATTCGAATCTGAAGATACGGATATCAACGACATTCGTATGTGTCATATGTATCTGTATGCATTTTGTACACAAATGTGCACAAATACGTATGAGATGCATACAAAATTCAATTGAAATTTGAATGTTTAGAAGATTCATGCACATCCCTACTCAAAATCAAGTTTCGTGAGCAAAGATGGGACAGTTCAACAGACCACTTTGTGTGACTTCCCAGCACCCTTCTCCCCTGTTTGGAAATGGAAAACTACTAGTGCCTGCAATGTGTAATTACTTTGGATTTGCAAGAGACCTGCCAGTGGGCTTCTGCAGGCTCTGCTCAGCTACCTGACCATTATTTTTTCACGCTCAGCTTCCAAGAGAGTTTCTCAAAGAGCCGCTTGTTCCCCAGTGTTTACTGACTGGCCACTGGCCCCAGCCCAAAACTCACTCCATAAACCTGCCTGTAAAACTACTTTGCAACAAACTGAGCTACACATGGGGAGGAAGATGCTGCTTATTGAGTCAGTTGCACAAATCATATTCAGCACGTTTGCTGAAACCAACATATATTGACAGTAACATTGAGAAAGGAAAGGAAATCGACAAAATGGATCAGCCAGAGATTCAGAGTATGGGAAAATAAATTGCCTTTGGACTCGGATAGTACTGATTAGTCGCCATTTTCTTGCGGTATTTGCCACCGGTTTTGACATTAAGGGTGCTGGCAGATGCATGAAAACGTCCTGGGTGCATTCCTCTTATCCACTCGTATATCCTAGTAGGAGCCATGGCTTACTAGCAGCAATTTGTTTGGGTAGCTTAATGTCACTTTCAGACTAAAAAGCAGGACAAGGAAAGAGCAGGAAGCTGCTGAAGAAATGCCACGGAGCCTAAGGTTGGAAATAGGATAGTGGATTTGATGGACTTGGGTCAATTTGAGTGGACTCTTCTTAGACTCACACCTTTTCACTTCTATCTGTTTTATTTGGGCACGTTCCCACTTGATTTTTTAAACCCAGTTTGGACTTGTTCAATCTGGATTCAGGACCAAACTGAGGAGAGGGGGAGGTGCCTCACGAACTCCGCATGTGCCACCCTCCCCTGGACATTGGCTGAAAGGGAAGACTGGACCTCACTCACCACAGCATGGTTCAGCCTCCTTTAGCCCATCCCCCCACTCACACCTGAGGCAACAAAGACAGCCTGAGATGCTAGGATGGACTGAGTCCTCGTCAGTCCTGTAAAAATGAGGATTACACTTAAGGCAACCTAACGGGGGTAGGCCAGCTTGGAAAACGAATTAAATAAAAATAATCTGAGTAACACGGCATGAAGACAACCTGAGATCGACCTAGGGTTTTTCCCCACTTACTTCCCTTAATCCGGATCTAAGGTGATCCGGATCTAAGAAATGGGTCCTTCAACTAATCCAGATTTAGAAGATTCAGATCTAAGGAAGTGCCTGACATGTCTCCACGGGCAGTGTAGCACTCAGTAGCAATGGGTGCTAGGCAAGCTTGCAGTTGGAGCACCCCTGTAGAGCATCCATCTGTACCCAAGTGGGAGACATCCGTCACGCCACATTTGGGGGGGGGGGAGCAACATGTCTAATTGGTGCCTGAAGACTGGATTGTAGACCCCTTTAAAGGGGTTCAGAGAAAATCCGGATTATAGGTCCTGAAGCATCCATTTAATCCGGATTTCTCTAGTACAGGTATGAACACATCAGGTTCTAATGGGGTCTAAAGTGGAAATGGGGTCTTCCTGCTCTGAGCCCAATGCGTACTTAGTACTAGTGGACCCCCCCTAAACTGCTAGTGGACCCCCTTACTTGTGAGACCAGGGCCTTATTTCTGTACATGCATAGTCATTCCAGAGGAAGTGCACATTCTCTTACCTGGATTGACCTGGGCTTTCACAACTCTTAACATATCCAAGACGAACAGAAAAGTGATAAGTATCTGTGGAGGAGTGAGCATCTTTATATCTTCTTGGAGCTTTGGGTATTTATAGCAGCTGCACAAAAAGGTGAGAAAGAACATATAATTAAAGTTCCAAGGCTACACAGATCTAGGAATAAGTTGTAATGGGGTGTTTTTCCACTGTCAAAAAGTACCCATTTTTGCACCCATTAAGGACCCATTTGGGTGTGAGCCAGATGACCCCATTTCCACCACAGCACCCATTTGAGACTCAATTGTTTCCACTGCCATGGGGGAAATCCAGATCAAACGGGTACATTTTGGCCTTTAATCTGGATTTTCTGTAGACCCCATTAATGGGGTCTACAATGGGGTCTTTATCCAGAAAATCCAGATTAAAGGGAGCCTGTTTCCACAGGAAACAGGCAATGGGGTCCAAAGGAGGCTAGGGGGATGGGGCATGCTTGGCCCCCCTCCCCCAAGTTTGGCTTCAAAGTCACTTCGATTTTCCCAGTCTACAAATTGACTTCGAAATAACTTCAAAGTGACTTCAAAGTGACCTTGAAATAACTTCAAAGTTGCTTCAAACTGACTTCTAAGTCAATTCGAAGACTGCAACCCCCTGCACCCCAAAACACCTGGGGTAAGGGACCGATCCCTTGGGGGTCAATTCGGATTCCCCAAATGGATGCAAAGGTGTTTCCACGGCAGGGGTGTTAGCACCCATTCCTAATGGGTGCTACACCTTTTGTTGAAACACATTGGGTGCTTCCCTTAATCTGGATCTACTAGATCCGGATTAAGGAATGTACCCATTCCTTAGATCCGGATCGTCTTAAATCCGGATTTAAGGGCTGCAGTGGAAAAACACCCATGAACTCTGGAGGCTGTGGATTAGCTGTGCTCTTAAGATTTTAACTGGCTTATATCTTTTTATTGTTACAAGCCAGAAAACTAAAACTGAACTGTACTTTATGCTGAACAATGCAAGTACAACATACCTGTCTCATTTATTTATTTGTATGAAGGTTTCCATCTAACCTTACCATGACAAGAGGTTCAGGTCAACTTAAAGTCTGTTCACAGTCAACAACAAACATGAAATCGCAGTAAAATCGAAACTCTCATGCATTGAAGACACAGATTGCCAACAAAATAGTTTTTTATTCGAAATATAGTGGGGAAAGTAGCCAATGTCTGGATGCAGCCTCAAAGGGCTGCTCAGGAATGAAAGGGACACCAGAGTAAATAAATATTTAGCTGTTTCCTGAAATTTAGTAAAATGGTGCAGCCATAGAAGAGGCTTCCAGATGAACAGTGACTTCTGTAATAATGTCCCAAAGAGGTAGATAATGCTGCTTGGTTCTCTCTCTCTATATTTTTTAAGCCTACTGTATACCCACAGCTCTCTGGCTGGGACAAAATTATGGGTCAAAATAAAACCATAATAAAAACATATCAAAAAGCATGACTAAAACAGCCACAGGGTCTTCACGGGGAGGGGATGTGGTCACCTCAGCCAAAGGCCAGGGCAAAGAGGCGAATAATGTCCTGCATGGTTGGTACTGCTTGAGTGGTGGGTAATTCATAGGTAATTCATAGGTAATTAAGATCCAGTCCAGTTTAGGCTTCACAGGTACCATTACCTTAAATCTGTCTGGTGGTTTATTAGCCATCCACTGCTGTGTACCAGTCTCAGGACAAATCCTAGCTGTTACATTTTGCTTCAGGAGTTTCCCAAGCTGGTACTTCTTATTTTAATGGTTCCCTAGGACGACGACAACGACTACAACTACACCTCCGACTCTGACTCCAACTACTACGACTACTACTACTACTACAATGAAGACTACCACGACGACGACTAGGGTGATGGCTACTGCTGCTGCTGTCAAATAAATTCTGACCATGGCTTAGCTCACAGCAAATCTCCGTTTATTTAGTGATACAAGAATACAATGCATGCAAGGGAAGGTGAGAAAGACCTCCTTCCAGTTTAGGAATAAAACCAGAGTTAATATAGTGGTGCCTATCTCCACCCACAAGAGTCTACTGAAGGCTAAAATAGAAAGACCTTGCAAATGGAGCAAGCATCTGTATCACTGTGGTTCCTTGTTATTCCTAGGGTGTTTTTCCACTGTTGGAAAGTACCCATTTTTGCACCCATTAAGGGCCCATTTGGGTGTGAGCCGGATGTTCCCATTTCCACCACGGCACCCATTTGGGACCCGATTGTTTCGACTGCCGCTGAGGAAATCCGGATCAAATGGGTACTTTCTGGCCTTTAATCCGGATTTTCTGTAGACCCCATTAATGGGGTCTACAATGGGGTCTTCAGGCAGAAAATCCAGATTAAAGGGAGCCTGTTTCCATGCTTGTGTGGCAATGGGGTCTAGAGGAGGCTAGGGGGAGGGGGCACCCATGGGGGGGAGCCCCAAAACCTAAGCTTCGAAGTCATTTCGAACAGGTCATTTCAAAGTCTGTGCAAAATAGCTCCGAAGCATCTTTGAAGTCTCTGCTGATCTTCAGAGTGAACTTTGAAGTGACTCCGAAGTCACTTCGAAGTCACTTCGAAGTTCACTCCGAAGATCAGCACAGACTTCAATGGAGCTGTTTTGCACAGACTTCGAAGTGACTTCGAAATGACTTCAAAATCACTTCGGAGCTGCTTCAGAGATTGCACCCCCTGTCCCCCCAAACACCTGTGGTGACAGGCAGACCCCTCATGGGTAGAATGGATTTCCAAATGGGTGCCTGGTGTTTCCACAGCAGGGAGGCTAGCACCCATTGATACTGGGTGCTAGACCACCCATGGAAACACATTGGGTACTTCCCTTAATCCGGATCTACTAGATCCGGATTAATGAATGTACCCATTCCTTAGGTCCAGATCTTCTTAGATCTGGATTAAAGGAGTGCAGTGGAAAAACATCCTATTTGCCCTGTTGCGCATGCATTTTTGAGTTTACAACTCTTCCTGCGTTAGAATCCTCTTAAAGGTCAGCTGTAAAATATCTATAATATAAAGCTGTTATGACTTAGATTAAATATGGCTTCATAATAATCATCTCAGGAGACTTTCATTTTGGAATTCGCACTACAATATAACATGACACTAAATATGTTGGCTTTGATACTTCATGACACATCGGAATCTTCCCAAGATCCTAAGATGACGTTATGTACTGTCAGATAATGCAAGCAGAACCCAGAAGGATGGCCTTTTGCAACTGACAGATGGTAACCTTGCCAATATTAAGCTATTTTAAGTGCCATCCAAGGTTTTTGGAATGGCACCCACTGTGCCAATCGCCATTGGGACCACCACTGCTGGCTTGTGCTGGAGTCTTTGAACTTCGATTTTTAATTCCTCGTATTTCATAATTATCTCTGTTTCATATCAATACTGCTGTTTCCTGGTGCAGCGACATCCATGGGCCGCACCATCTTCTTTTTAACAACGGTGACTTCGGTGTTATGTTTCAAAACTTTATCAGTTTGTATTCTGAAGTCCCATAATATTTTGGGCTCTTCATTTTCAATCACTTTTTCAAGTTTATGATCCCACCAGAGACCTATTCGCAGGAGGGCTTTTGGAACGCATGTAGGACACCCTGGGATGGAACATTCGCTCCTCTGGCCTTCTCAGGGAACCCACACACGTTCTGGGTGTAGAGCAGTATTAACTGCTCTACACCCAGCCCAGGGCATTTGGGGCCGTCTCGGAGTTGTTCAGGGAAGGAAGCATTCTCACACCTCCTTCCCTGACAGGTTTAGGTCCCACTTCTGGCTACCCCTATTGGGTTCCTGCAGGTTCTAGGGGACAGGATGGTGTCCCCTAGAACCCGCAGGGACCCCCACGGGCACCCCCCATGGGGACGGGCCTAAATGGGAAGGTGCACGGGAGAGCCACCTACCTCGTGCTCGCCGGGTCCCAAAATGGCTCGCTGGGTGCGCCGATGAGCTAGCTAATCAGAGTGGCCGGTGTGCACAGGCACACCCGGCTCACCATTTTGGGACCCGGCAAGCATGGGGTAGGTGGCTTTCTCTCGCAAGCACGTTCCCATTTTGGCCCATCCCCATGGGGGTGCCCATGGGGGTCCCTGCGGACCCTATGGGACACAATCCTGTCCCCTAGAACCCACAGGAACCAGGGAAGGAACGTGCCAGGCCTGCCCACCTTTGGGTCCAGCCAGACCCAATTGCAGACAGGCATGTGGGTGGAGTCCCGCCTCCATCCCAGCCTTTTCAGGCTAGGAGAGTTGGGGACGCTTTCCGCTTTCACACGTAGGCAAGTAGGAATGCATGGAGACACGTTCCTTACCTGCCTGTGTGTGAATGGGGAAAGCGTCCCCAAGGGTCATAGCCTAATTGCACTACAGCCATTCAGCTGTACTGCACAAAGGCTTCAGTTCTGTGCCGCTGGCAGATAGTAATTGTGGCATAGATCGTCATCTTCAGTTGAATTAATTTTCTGGCATTCAGGTACACGCTTGCCCTGGGCAGCCAATGTTCTAAACAGAGTGTATTCCAAGGAACGCTGGGAAGTCAGGACCTTGGTCAACCAAAGGCTCAGAGCTAAATGTGCCTTCCGAAAGAATAATCTGTGTACAGAACATGCTATCATATTGCTTTGCCTGTGCTCCCACTTATTTAAATAACATTTATGATAATAAAGAATTAAAAAAAAGAATGGAAATGCAATGTCAGGTCAGGATAGGCAAGACAGAAGAACATAAGAAGAGCACTGCTGGATTGGGCTAAAGCTCATCTAGTCCAGCATCCAGTCGCACACAGTGGCCCACCAATTGCAATCTCAAGTAGAAGACAAAGGCAAAACCTTCACCTGCTCTTAACTTCCTGCAAATGGACTTTAGAGACATCCTACTGGTCTCCCCAGCCTGGAGGATACACCTAGGCACCCATTCTAATAGCCATTGATACCCCTGACCTCCATGAATTTGTCTAATCCTTTCTTAAAGCCATCTAGGCTGATAGCTGTCACCACCTCTTCTGGCGGCAAATTCCATAAACCGATGACCCTCTGGGTGAAGAAATACTTTCCCTTGTTGGATCCAACTCTCCTACCCATCAGCTTTATAGGTGTCCCCTGGTTCTAGTGTTGTGTGATAGAGAAAAGGAATGTTCTCTATCCACCTTTTCTATATTGTGCATGATTTTATATACTTCAATCAGGTCCCCTCTTAAACGCCATCTCTCCAGACTGAAGAGGCCTAGACGTTGCAGTCTGATTTCGTAAGGAAGGTGTTCCAGCCCCTGAATCATTCTGGTTGCCCTTTTCTGCACCTTTTCCAGTTCCACAATATCCTTTTTGAATGTGGTGACCAGAAATGACATTACAGAAGTGAAGACATTACAGAGGTTAAGACCGATGGATCCAGAGGTTCATATTGGGGGGCTCCCACTTCTAAAACAGTGTGTGACAGTAGGTAAGGGTAAAAGATCTGAATGTAATCTGTGCAAGAAGAAGGTCATGTTCAGAATTAACTGAACACAGTTAATTTGTTGGGTTCAGTTGGAACCCCTCACATCTCAGAGATCAGCCGAGAATTCTGCACAGGTATCTGGGTCAGAGTCAGCTCAGAACTACACGATAATTATATCACCTGACATAATTTGGATGTGATCCCAATATTGAAGTTATTCCACCTGGCCTGAACAGGTGCAGAGATGTTTCTGGTCAGTTTAAATATCAGTCTGGAGACAAGTTCTTACTGAGCAGGAAAACCTGTTCCTTGAAAATGTAGATTTGTGGTTTTGAGATCCTTTGGGGTTATGCTGAGAACATGGATGCTCTCAGATTTTGCTTTCGGCCAGCTTTCATTAGCATAATATGTATTTATATGCTTGTGAGTTTGAACTGTGGCATTGTGCACAGGGGCGCAGCCTGTGATTGGGCCACGGCACATGCCTACACAGACTGCCTGGTTCGATCCCAACTGTAGACCACGGCGCATGCTTGTGCACAACACCGCCATTCGAACTAGCAAGCCCCCCCCCCGAGGCCTACCAGTCCGAACACAGTGCCAGAAGAGGTAGGTCGTGCGTGAGGAGCTGGGGGGGCATGGGCCCCTGGGTGGGGATGGGCACCCAGGAGGGCCCCGCAGGCCCCCGCTGGTGCAGTTGGGTCAGCGGCAGCCCGCGGGAACCCGAGATGAGCCAGGACCAGTCGATATGGCCCAATGGCAGCAGCCCAGGGCAGGGCATCCCAGCCCCGTGGCAGCCTTTTTGGGCTGGGGCATGCAGGGATGGAACAACCATTCGCACCTTGACCAGTGAGGGACGCATTACCAGCCAAAGCAAATGGTCTTTCTGCCCCCACAGGTCCCAGCCTTAGTGCGAAAAGGCCTCATCTGTTTCTGTTTCTACTTTATTTTATAACGCTCGTATTTGTTGGTTATTATTATATTTTTATTGTTTTGTTTTTGTTTTGATTAGTTTATTATTATCCCTATTGTTTTTTATGAAATGATTTGAGTTTTCCTTTTCCTTTATTAACCATCTTCAGCAAAAACTGGTATACAAATAAAGTAACTGACTGAGAGTCAAAACCCCAAATGTGCAACTATTTAAAAACAGAAATATAAGATGCAATTGCTTAAGATCACATTAAGTACAAACAACTGCTCTGTTTCTGAAGGACAATACGGAGTCATTTTCTTCTCTAGTTTATGTGCCCTTGGCTAAGGACTCCATAGCAAGGGCCTGCTGAATCATGCACTGAGTTTACATTCTTTGAGCAGGCAGGGGTTATATACAGCTTATTTGCTAAAGATGAGCACAAAATACAGAAAGTTCCCCAGGCACAGCAGTAAATAGTTGGCTAGTAAATCCACTGAACTTATTTGCAAAAAAATAGTTTTGAATTTTCAGTTAGTCCAAAACAGACCCACATGATTCTTAATTAGAACCGAACAGGATTACACTATTTGCTTGTAGTTTTTGCAACAAGCCACTTGGGTCTAGTGGTTAGGGAGCCAGACTCTTATCTGGGAATACCGGGTTC
>MTQE01001134.1:3645148-3662750 GCA_014337955.1 Aspidoscelis marmoratus | reverse complement strand
TTAGGGAGCCAGACTCTTATCTGGGAATACCGGGTTCAATTCTGCCCTCTTCCACAAAGCCATCTGGGTGACCTTGAGCTAGTCACAGCTCTTTTCTAAGCTCTCACAGCCCCACTTACCTCACAGGGTGTTCTGTAGTGGGGAGAAGAATAGAAAGCTTTGTCAGCTACTTTGGGTTTCAAATGGGATAATGGGTGCAGCTTCCTCCTTTTGCCCCTGTTTATTTGAAAGTGAGCATGGTGGGCCAGCTACAATGTTGAGGTATGTCCTGGGAGTCCACTGTTCACCTCCCCATTTTGATCAATCAATAACCTGTCTTTCTTCTGATGCAAAATTCAAGCTGATTTCCTTTTAATGTGAGAAATAAGGTTTGTGTGTGGCTAGGGCCTTAGAGAAAAGAATCACAGCTGCATGCAGCTTTTTTAGTTTGGACTATTTTTTTAGTCCCATTAGGACCATTTTTAATCTGAATAGCGTGCCCATTGATAAATCCAAATATAGCCGTCCCCATGCAGCTTTTTTAGTCCTAGTTTAGTCCTGCTTGTAGTATTTTTGGGACTATTTTTAAACATAAAAAACAGGATTTTAAACCCCTCCCTCCCCCTATGCAAACCCTGCCTGCAATAATGGCAGCAAAACTCTCACTGAAAGCAGTTTTAAAAACATTTTCTATGTGGTGACTTTCTATTTCACACCTCTTCCTTTTGACATTATTGGCAAATGTGCTCTCAAGTTGATCAGTGAAGGACTGAGCACAGTGCAACAAAATGTATCTTTGCAAAGTATTTCAAGTATTTAAAAGCATTGCAAAGCTTCTCAAATGTATGCTCTCTGATAACAATACTAAAAGATACAAATGTTTTCAGTTTTTCGAACAAGGCATCAGGACATCTATCCCTTCGCCTGGTGATGTGCGGAAGTATCCTGCTTCCACACGGATCCAGGCGAAGGGATGGATTGAAGACCTCATTTTGGAAGTCTTCATTTTAATCCATGAGTGCCGAAATGTGGAAGCAGCCACTGTGAAGGGTCATGAAGGAGGTCTCCAGTGTGGATGGTAAATCTGCATTTGTTCTATATGTGTCTTTAATGTGTCTCTATATGTGTTTTTACACCCAGTGCGGAAGCACCCAAAGACTAGCCCAAGGTCACTCAGCTGGCTTCATGGAGGAGTGTGGAATCAAACCTGGTATTCCCGGATAAGAGTCCGGTTCCCTAACCACTAGACCAAACTGGTAAGTGGAAATCCAGCTTTGACCTGGATAAATAATATTTTCTGGATTCATTTACTTTGAAACAATGAACTTTGGCAAGTAATCTGAAGCCCCTAAAACATCCTCTGTGATTTAGTAAACGTCAAGTTATATTTTCAGTAAAAGCAGCATACTTCTTAAAATTAAAAAAAAATTAAGAATACAATAGCAGCATGCACTAGACTTCCAGTTTATTGCAATTACTGTGGGCCAGAAGTAACTGGATATCTGAGGTCCCTTTAAATCCTGTAACTGTATTTTATAGCTGGACAATTTAGACTGCAGCTGAGCAAACTATGGCCTTCCAGATTTGTTGTTCCCATGAGCGTCTGCCAGAATCCCCAATGGCAGTAAATGATGGGAACAGTTGTTAAATAACATTTGAAAGGCCATAATCTGGCCAGACTTGACTCAGAGTGTGTAAGGTACAATGAATATTAATATTTAGCTTAACAGTTTGTGGAACTAAACATAGGCCAAGTTGCCATTGGAGTTTATGCCTGGGGATGCTTCAGGAAAGGGGTCACATTTTCTCTTTTCCTCCTAATTAGAGGTAAAGTCATCTAAAATTATTTGGGTTCTGCATTTTTGCACTGGTAATTAGGGATGGGCATGAATGTTCTATACATTCAAAATTCGATTAAATTCCATCAAATGTGGACATTCGAATTCAAATAGAATGTCTTCACATTCGAATTTAAACATTCAAACGAATTTTGAATTATCCAACATATTCGTTCAAATGATTCGAATCATTCTAATGTACATACTGTATACATATGTATTACATACGTATCTGTATGAATATCATATGTATCTTTATGCATTTGCGCTTATAATACAGAATGAAAATGGGATGTATACGGAATAAAACGGGATCCGTACAGAATGCGTACAGATACATATAACACATATGAATGTTATTGACATTCGTATCTTCAAATTCAAATCTAACATTCGAATGAATAGATTTGAATGTACTGGATTTGAATCTGTTTTTGTTGCTTTCGGATTCTAAATATTCACATTCGAACAAATAGATCTGAAATTCAAATCAAATCTTTAAATTCGAACTTAAGGGCATTCGATTTGAATTTGAATGTCGACATTCTGTCGATTCAATCAAATTTTGAGTGCGTTCAAATATTCGTGCACATCCTTAGTTCAGACCATTCTGGATCACACAGTAATGCAGAAGGAGCATCTAATTTTCTGGGCTACAGGAAGATCTGTTTTGGTGGCACACCAAAGTACGCCACCAAAATAGGCCCTCTGGGGGGTCAGAAAAAAGAAATTTTCATTCCTAGTCACTGGAACCCTTCCAAGCTGCCCACAAGTTCATGCAAGATTTGAGGTTAGAATGGGAATGGAACTGAATCAGCATCATCGTGCGGACAGAGCTGTTCCAGACCACACCTTGATATGATCCACTGAGGGTGCCTCCAGACAAGCTTAAAACTTCACAGCCGCTCCGCTGCCACTGAAGCAACGTGACCCAAAATGGGACAATTGATCCTCCTCAGCAGCAGCACAGCAGCAGGGAAATTCTGAGGTAAAAAGATGCTGATCAATCAGCGGCTTTTTACAGTGGACTTTCCCTCAAACACTGCGCTGTTGCGCTGTTGCTGCAGATCATTGACTGGCCTGTCTAGACGATGGGAAGCAGCTACAGATTCACTACACAGCTTCCAGTTGTCCCATCTGACCTATGGGAAACGACAGCGCAACGGCTGTGAGGGTATAAGTGTATGTGGAGTAGGAATGTGCACAAATGTTCTAAACATTAAAAATTTGATCGAATCCGATCAAATGTGGACATTTGAATTCGAAGAAAATGTCTTCGCATTTTAATTTAAACATTTGAACAAATTTTGAATGTTCAAAAACATTCATTTGAATGATTTAAAATGAATCTGTATGAATCTCAAACGTATCTGTACTCATTTGCGCTTATAGTACGAGACAAAAACGGGATGCATATGGGATAAAACGGGATGCTTACAGAATGCGTACAGATAGTATAACACATACAAATGTTGTTGACATGTATAGTTTTGAATGTATTCGATTCAAATTGGATTTTGTTGCATTCGGATTCTAAACATTGGAATTGAATCGAGTGTTTGGACATAGAATTCGACTCGAATCTGGAAGAAAAAAAACACATTTGTGCACATCCATAGTGTGGAGACACCTTGATTCACATCATAGCCTAGGAAGTGCAAAAGGCCCTTTGAAAGCAGAGCATAAGAAAAGGGCAGAGATTAATCCAAATATTTATTGCTGTCATTCGGCAGTTGCGCCACACTTTTACAACATTTAAAAACAACAACACGGGAATTGTTTCAACTTTCCCCACACAGAACATGCAACTCTAACTTTGCTCAGTGCACAGGGAAGAGATTTGAAAACCAATTGTACCTCCTTCTTCCTGATCCCATATCGACCTGCCCGTGCTTTAAGATCTCCTGGTAGTCCCACCACCCTCAACCCTCCTGGTTGTCCCACCACCCTCAACCCTCAGTAGCCAAAGGGGTGGGCACCCGGGATAGGGCCTTTTCAGTGGTGGCTTCCAGATTGTGGAATAGTCTCCCTCCTGAGGTGCGACTGGCATCTTCAATTTGTGCATTTAGGAGAGTGATGAAGACACATCTCTTTGCCTTGGTCTTTGGCTAAACATGGAAATGGCTTTCTTCCCCACATTCAGGCATTATTATGGTCTCGATGTTCATTTTATATGCTCGCTGGTCTTTAGACATTTGGGTACAGGGTGGAATATAGGATGCTGGGCATGATGATGTTTGGAAGCCATGCTATGGTGGCTTCACCTCTCCGGGCAAAATGCCATCACCTGGCAATGGAGGAAGATGAAGCAGCTTCACTTTTCCCAGAGAGGAGGAGATTTACCCTGCCTGTGGCTTTTGTTTCCTGCTTCCTGCCTTCCACGGCTCGCGCCACTTCCATGAGCTTATGATTCAACTAATCGTCATGTTCCCTATTTAAAGACATGAGAAACAGCTAGGAAAAACTTCAATTGAGAAAGGATGGTCATGTTGTTAGCTAAAAAAAGTGGGAGAAATATGTATACAGTCAGATCCCCGTATCTACTGATGGTTTCAGTTAACCATGGTTACCGGATCACCCCCCGCCCCCCTTGCAGGTGCCATAAGGAAAAAGCACCCAGAACCAGAAGGCTTATTTTGGCCTCCATAGAGAATTGGAATAGGCACATGACGCCACTGGAACCTGTCCCAAAATGTAAGGGGGCACGTGGCGGCATCGCACACCTATTCAAATGCTCTCCCAAGGCCGAAATAGGTCTTCCGGAGACCAGAAAGGCACCTCCGATTCTGGGGTTACGTCACCCCAGAACAGGAAGACCTGTTCGTGATTATCCATGGTTTCAGGTAACCATGGTAGGAGCCAGAACGTATCCCCAGCTGATACGGGGTCCCACTGTACTTAGAGAATTGCACCAAGGAAAGATAGAGAGTTCCTGTTCAGCTGAGAGTTCCTCTACATTGTTGAATTTTTAAGGTGTTTTTAAATGTCCATCTTGTTTTAATCTGTACTTCATTTTAATCTGTATCTGTTTTAATTTGTATCCTGTTTTAATTTGTTTTAATCTGTTGTTACCCGCCCAGAGACCTCCAGGTATGGGGTGGGATAGAAATGTAAATAAATAAATAAATATTAAAGCAGGAAATCAAGAGAATTAATAAGGGAGAAGCATCTTCTAGACTGTAACGTTGTGAGTTTGGCATACGCTTGTGTTCACACCTACCTTTTAATCCAGTGTCAGGCCACATTCAGAGTGAGAGAACACATTGCCATTTGTTTTTGGTTTTATCTAACTCAGAAAATACACCTTTGAGTTAGATAAAATGGAAGGGAAATGACGAGTCACTTTGCTGCTGTGTTCTTCCACTCTGAAAGTGGAGTGACACTGGATTAAAAGGTAGGTCTGAACACAGCGTTTGTGTGTGTGTTTATGTGCTGGAAAGGGGGAACTCTATCCAGTGACTTTGCTTATCCCATGGGATCTTCCGTTTTCTCACTGCTTCAAATATTAAGAAACAATCCCTTTTCAACACTCTGTTCTCCTAGGATTTCTTCCTTTTATGGAACAGAGGGACGCAAAAGAACACTTCACGCGTAAACCCTTTGGTGTACCTTGTAAAAGAAAAATGCAGCAGATTCTCAACGTCTGTGGTTTCCAAATGTATGGATCACATTTATCCACAACCAGGAAGATGAGTCCCTTTCTTATTGCTCAGAAGGAGGGAAGTCGCTTATCCATGAGGTTTTTGTAGACCAGAGACCTATTTGCACAAGGGCAAATGGAATGTGTGTAGTTCACCCTGGGCAGAGCATTAACTGCCCCAGCCCATCCCAGACTGCCCACATGTGTTCTGGGTGTAGAGCAGTTAATACTGCGCTACACCAGGCCCAGGGCGTTTGGAGCCATCCCAAAGTTGTTCAGGGGAGGAAGCGCTTGCATGCGTCCCTCCCTCACAGGTTTGGGCCCTGCCTCCAGCTGCCCCTTTTGGGCAGGCTGGTCATGTACCTTCCCCAGTTCCTGCAGGTTCTAGGGGACCAAATTGGGTCCTCTAGTGCCCACAGGAACCCCCCCCCCAGGCATCCACTCTCCCGGGCTTGGGCCTAGCCGAGGATGCGCGTGTGCACGGTACTTGCCTCGTCCTCGCCGGGTCCCGAAATGTCGAGCCAGGTGCGCCTGTGTGTACCAACTGGCCAATCAGAGCAAGCCAATCAGCTAGCTCTGATTGGCTAGCTGATAGGCCTGTTTTGATTGGCTGGCACATGCAGGTGCACTTAGCTCACCATTTCGGGGCCCGGCAAGGACGAGGTAAGTACCTTGTGGGCACATCACTGCCTAGGCCCAGGCCCAGGAGGGGTGGTGCCCAGGGGGGGACCGAACAGGCCTGCCTGCCCCTGGGTCTGGCCGGACCCAATGGCAGACAGGCCTGGGAGTGGGGGTCCCATCCCCGTGCCAGCCTTTGCAAGCTAAGACACACAGAGACATTTCCCCCATTCGCACATAGGCAGGTAGGAATGCGTGGAGATGCCTGGCTGTGTGTGAATGGGGAAAGCGTTCGGCTGTAGTGCAAAGAGGCCTCAGTATTTTGAGGAAGAATTTGGCCACCTTCTGCATTTGGCATTCCTGCAATCAAGAGTGGAGCCCCCAGTAACAATCTTACAAAAATCAGTGCTCAGATTATCGAGCCAGAAACCAAGCACAACCAAGACCCCCTGAAAAAGTCAGGGATACCAGAGATACTGCAGTCAGGCATGACATTTAATCTGGGCCCTTTCTGCACTTGGCCTTATCCTGAAAGATATTCTCAGCACAAGGGGCCTGCTATCCACATGCTAGTGCAGTCTATGGCAGACCCTAGATGAGGCATGCCATAGTCTGTATTAGCATGTGGACAACAGACCCTTATTTTGAGATTACTTCCAGAATAAGGCCAAGTGCAGAAAGGGCTCAGATTTCAGGCTGTCTTCTGTTCTCAGGCTTCACTCTCTCTTAGGGGAGTGCTCAAATGTATTTTTTGCATTCGGATTCGATTCAAATACAATATTCAAGAATTCGATTCAATTCGAATTTCAAAAATCTGGATTTTCGAAAATCCGATTCAGATCCGGATTACCCAGGCCTGCGCGGGGATGCGCGGACACGCAAGGCACTTACCTCATCGCCACAGGGTTCTGAAGTGGCAATCCCGGCCAGTGGCGTTGTGCGCCTGCATGCCCCACTGGCTCTGATTGAGCAGCTACCTGCAGACTCTGATTGGCCAGCTACCCACGGGTAACTGGCCTATCAGAGCCAGCGGGTTGCGCAAGTGCACAACGACGCCGGCCGGGATTGCTGCTTCAGAACCCGGCAGCAATGAGATCTTCCTCGTGCGTGCATCCCTGCATAGGTCTGTGCCCGGGGGGGGGGAGGGGCACAGGAACTGGGGAAAGGGCAAGACCAGCCTGCCTGCCCCTGAGTCATAAGAACATAAGAGAAGCCCTGCTGGATCAGGCCACAGCCCATCTAGTCCAGCATCCTGTCGCACACAGTAGCCCACCAACTGCCCATGGACATCCTAAGCAGAAACAAGGACAAACATATTCCTGCTCTAGAATCCCAGCAAATGGCCTTAGAAGCGCCCTGTTCCCCCCCGCCACGCCAGCCTGAAAAATGCACCTAGGCGTTCATTCTAGTAGCCATTTTGGGCTAGGCCACGCGGGGATGGGTTCCCCTTTAGCACCTAGGCAGGTAGGAACGCACCCCCACATGGCCTAACCTTCATTCACTACAGCCATTCAGCTGTAGTGCAAAAAGCCCTCATGTATGCCTCCTGCAGACATCAGCTGGAGCTGCCACAATCCCCTCCTGTCTGGAACTGAGGAGGGCCCTCTAAGGAGGAAAGCTACTGAGAAGGCAAGCAGACGTCTTTGGAGCTTCAGGGGCAGCAGTGGGTTGAGGTGGGAGATGGGATTTTCTGCTGACATGGAGTGGAAAGTCCTTTTCTAGACTGCCACTTTGGTTTCACTGCGCTGCTGTTGCTGCTGCTGTGCAAACCTCTGGGAACGTCCAAAAATCAAGCACTGGTCTGACCCCCAAGATGGGCTCTGGGCCTACACAGAATTCATGCTTCCCCATTACCTATTCTAGCCAAAATTTGCCTGAAGAGAAGGCATCCAATCACAGAGGGAAGGAGAAAGGGTGAGGTGAGGATGAAACTGTTCCTGTCAGCAGACTGAGGCTGGAAAGATTGGACCGTGTGGACACAGGGCCTGGTCGCATGCAGGTTTTAGGACAACCTGAGTCATCCGGCAAGATGAGTGATTCACACAATTTTAAGCTAACAGAAATTGCAGGATGGCCTACAGCCGTTAGTCCGTTCTAAAATGTAGTCCTTTTTAACCAGCACTGACACGGACTCAGGCCGGCCTTGAATTCCAGTCCGGCTTCCATTTTCTCATGTGTGGGTGGTGGCATGGTCTAAAGGAGGCAGAACTGTGTTGTGGTGGGTGGCGCCCAGTGTTTCCTTTGGCCAATCAGCACGTGCAGAGTTTGTGAGGCATCTCCCCCTCTCCTCAGTTTAGGGGTATGATTCCCCTCTCTGTAACGTTTTTACAAAAAATTATTTTTATTTAAAATAAAATTAACTGCAAGGAGAAGAGAAGCACATAAAAAAGGAAGGGTGCAGGGAGAAGGTTTTAAAAAGAACTGCAGACACACACCCTTGCCTCCCTTGAGTGACGTGAACGGCATCCAATCAGAAATGAGATAGATGTGATGCAGCAAAAGGGGTGGAGACCAAGTGGTCCCTGGAGGAACACTAGGCTGAACTCTGTTAGAAATGTGCAAGCAAGAAGCCGAAAGAGGGGTCGGCTTCTATCGATCCACATCTGATAAGCACTGGTATGAATTAAATTCTCTAATTCATTAATAGGCCAACCTGATTGGGACTTGTGTGACCAGAAGCAAAGAAAGATGAGCTGAATCCAAAGTCAAGTCAATGGGTGTGAAGAAGTGAAAATCGTACACCCATTGTGCCCTAAGACAGTTGTTGCTTTGTCTGTGCACAACCCTGGAGAAAAAACTTGTTTAGGCTGCATCCCCAAAAGACTTATTTGCCTCTCTACTGTCCCTCTGTTGAAGTGGACTTTAAAAGTGCCATGGAAATCAGGAATAAGCGTTCGCATGAGGCTCAGCAAAATGTGCATTTTTAATGCACCTTCCGTCCTCATGGGAGCCGTGTTTTCTTTGCGCGCATCTTTTTCTCCCCGCCCCTGCTCTTGTTGATAAGGTGCCAGTGGGAATGGGGAGGGACTGCGCTCGGTGCGGCCACAACCAGGAATACAATCCTTGACAAGTCCAAAGGAAAAATAGCCATCGGTTCTCTGTTCGTCTCCCAGATCTTCTGCCCCCCGAAATGGCTTCTCGTGCCAGCAAGCATTCACTCTCACCACTTTCACCTGTTATCGCTGTCAAAATCCACCCTGTCCAGCGCACAATCGCTCATTCACTCACCATTTGCTATTCCCAAAGTTTATATTTCTCTAAACACATACTTGAAATGTGTAATAAAGACTATTATTATTATTATATTAGTATGCAAAATTATATGCTAAAAGAATTCAGAATGATTTCTTTATCAAAAGAAAAAATAAGCATTTTTTTAAAAAAATACAAACTGATGTAGAAATAGGACATCGGAGCAAATTATAATCTTTTTCTATGCATTGTATGAACAAGTATTTTCTTGTTCATACAATGCATAAAACTTGTGACCCAGTTTGGTCTAGTGGTTAGGGAGCTGGACTCTTATCTAGGAATACCGGATTCAATTCCACCCTCCCCCATGAAGCCAGCTGGGTGACCTTGGGTGAGCCACAGCTCTCTTCTGAGCTCTCACAGCCCAGCCACCTCCCAGGGTCTTCTGTTGTGAGGAGAAGAACAGAAAGTTTGTCAGCTGCTTTGAATCCCCTTAAATGGGTAAGAAAAGCGGGGTAAAAATGCCAACTCTTCTTCTTAATGGGTCCTGAATTGGTTGCCCTTTATTAGTTTATATTCTAGTATCACAAAGAACAACATGTCAAAAAGGACATGTCCAAGTCGTTTTCAAATGCATGCCTTTCTTCTAGCACTGCACCTCTGCATACATTCTTGGTATAGATTCTCTGCCAACTATGTTTAACAGGGAGTCAAACGTCAATAATGCTTGTACTAAAGTGATACATGAGTTCACAAATGTGAATCAAATATGTTCTTACACGTGTTTTCTAGATATTTCACTCATTCTAGATTCAAACATGAAAATCAGCAACAAGAATAATGGCCATTAGCACATAGATGTAACTGCACCAAGATCTTCTTAAAAGTAATAAGAATTAAGTCAACATAAAATGGAATTCACATTCTTCCTTTCCTGTCTTTTACTCATTTTTTCCTCTCTTCTCTCAAGTTTAACACATAATTGGTCAGGAAAATTCATTAGGGAAAGGTTATCTCAAAAGAAGTAGGGTCTTCCGGATGCTAAATTAGCTGACTTTCCTTTAAAGTTACAAGCATGGAGGAAAAATAAGAGAAAGATCCATTAAAAACAACAACCATGATTGTCATGAAGCAGATGAACACACTCATCCAATAAAAGAGGGGGGCGCATTTGTCGTGATCTCCTGAACAAAGCATCTTTCCAAGGACCATTCAACTCAACATCTTAAAAGACAGCTCAGGAGTTGAAAAAAAGGAACCTCCATCTCGTTTTCCCTCTTCCAGCAAACCTCTCTCTTTGGAAGCACCGCCCAGTTGCCATAACCATCAACGGAATCTGTAATCAACCAGCCTGGCCTGCCATGCAAACAAATTTTTAAGAGCCATACTTTCCTTCTTCCATGGCAGGTTTGCCACAAAAATGTTCCCTCTTCTCCCTTTCTTTGGTGGCCTTATGCCTTCTCTTTCGGATGTCCCAAATAGCGCTCATCTATGGGCGGCCGAAAACCAGCTTCCCTTTTTCTCCTCCCATCAAGTGGAGCAAGAAGAAGGGATACCAAAGTACCTTCAAGAAAGAAAACAGCACAAAGTCCATACCTGGATGCTAAGGTGTGGAGTCCTACAGAAGGAAGGCAGAACGTTGTCAGATCCTTAATCCATGGTGTTATCGGGAAAGTGATACTCCGCTTCCTTTCCCTAGATAGACAAGCCGGGCTGGAAACTGTAACTTCTTCTTCTTCAGGCTGATGCAAGATGCCGTTGCGAGCGATTTAGCATTCTGAGGATTCCTGGGTTCTTGCCAGAATTCCCACAATCCAACCTTTTTTTTCGCATTTGGTTTCAATTAGGGAATGAGAAAAGGGAAGAAAGTCACTACATGAAGCTGGCTTCTTGGGGGCTCCTTTTCTCCACTCAAGGGAACTTCGGCTGAATTATAATTTATGGCAAAACTTCGTCGCAAGGCGGAAAAGACCTTTAAAAAAATCATAGGCACTTTACTTCTTTTTGTTCCTGCAAAAATACACTTTTAATTTCTCTTTTCCTTCGATAAGAAGTCTGGCTCTGGTTTTGGCGACTGGAAATTTGTTAATGCACGAGAGAAAGAGATATCGATAAGCTTACGAGCTTTATTTTTTACCCAAATATTGACAGCATCAGACCTCAGTGACTTTCCTTTTGTTTTTTAAGAAAGCAAGCAGATGTTTTAAACATCTGTTTTCAGTTTAAAGATGTCAGTTATTTTGGTGGCAAAACGCTGATTATCAGGCCAACAAAAACCAAAAATCCTGGGAGAATATTCCCAGTTTGACATTTCAATGGGAGGCTATTGTGTCTTGCTGGTAGGCCTGAAGTACAAAAACTATGAGGGAACTGTTGCTATTTAAGCTTTTTGTTGTTGTTGGTTTATACCACAAACCATAACAAAAAGAGTAATGTAGAAAAACAAAGCATAACAGAAGAAAGCACAGAAATGTGTCCATAAAGATTATATATACAGTATAAAAGTATTCTTAAACCAAACTTTTTAAAAAATATATGGTTGGGCTGCCCACTTACTAGACAATTTTCCAGTTATAATAGAAACAAGAAATGATTGCATTGACGCTGTTGGTTATGCAGTATTCCATTGTCTCTAAAAGGAATAAAAAACTAAGGGGAAAAGTATTGTTGCAAAACCTTTGCAATGATTGCTACAGAAATACTTAATGACTTAGGAACTATTATGCTCCATTTTTCTCTGTAGTTTCTGGTTATGTTGTTTTGACACTGTAAACAATTAATTTAATTGGAAGATGTTGCTAGCGATCTGTTGCAGAACTTCTATGGATCACGTCGGGTATCCTGTGAGGTTCTTGGAAATGGCCATTAAAGATGAAGAGTAGGGTGCGCACGAATATAATTTTCGGGATTCAATTCGATTCGAATATCTGAAAATTGAATTCAATTTGCATCTTTAAAATTCAAATTTACTCAAATTCAATTCAAATTACACAAATTCATACTGAAAATTCAAACAAATAGACAGCATTCATATATGCCCATACACATCTGTATGCATCCTGTAGTTATCTTTATGCAACCCGTTTTCATCCCATATGCATCTGTACAAATGCGTATGGATGCGGGAAACATGTACGTGCAACTACGCATCGTGTATGAACACGTAGGAATGTTAAAATAATTCAAACTGATAGATTTGAAAATTCAAAATTTATTCAAATGTTTAAATTCAAATTTATGGACATTCAATTCGAATACGAATGTTCAGATTTGGACGGATTTGATCAAATTTTGAATGTGTTTGAATATTCGTGCACATCCCTAATGAAGAGGCATTTTTAGTATTTTAGGTTTGAAGGATAACAAGGTGACTAAGGGTTGATTGATCCTTGGATTCACTGACACCCAGAGGAGAATAACTTTTTCATCAGTCCAAAAATTTGATCAGATCACGAGATTGGCCATCTGTTGAAGGAAGGATGGGTTAGGGTGGCGAAGTATTATTGAGAACTTGGGTGTTTTTCCACTGTCACTAGAAGTACCCATTAAGTACCCATTATGGGTACTTAATGGGTACTTTTAGTGACAGTAGAAAAACACCCCTTGATATGTCCATGGAAATCACCAATTTTGCTGTTTTGGGAAACTCTTGCAGTCAAGAGTCTGCTGTCCCATGGACAGGGAAAGGATAAACAACAGTTGTGTCTTAACTGGACAGAACTCAGTATAAATATCTTGATAACCCAGCAAGAATTAAACCGCACCACAAATCTAAGCATAACTGCTGGCTTCCAGGTGTTTGTTCACCATCATTCCTGGGTGATTTCTGTCAGACTAAAGGGATGTATAGTATTTGCTATATTTCTTTGTTTTTTTCTTGCTTCCTGTCATTCCTGAACTGCCTCAGAATAAATGTTTTAACTTTTTTTAAAAAACCTGTTGCCTACTTGGGACAAGACAAGTTATGCAAGCAAAGCTTGTCCATTATGATTCTAAACTTTTTATTCATGAAATGCTTTTAAAAACCAATAGCCCATTGAATATGCTAAATGGCATAACAAGATATCCATGTTAGCCATGGCACATAGTAAAAGCAGGCTTCCATTCGTCCTTTATTATGTGAACATCGTGTATAAGATTCCTGTAAATCCAGTTTGGTAAATACCATCATCTTTCTCTACCTCTCAGGAGGTGCAGAATGAGATATCTATTTTTTACTGTACCATTGTTAAGAATTTTGTAATTTGTGTGCAAGCATCATTTTGGAATTTTTTTCCTAATAGTACGGATGTGGAGGGGTGGAAGGTGGATAGCGCAAAAAATTAGGGATGTGCATGAATGTATTTTTCACATTCAAATCTGATTTGAATCGAATGTTTGAAAAGCCTATTTGATTCGAATTTTGAAAATCTGGATTTTTGAAAATCCAATTCGGATCCAGATTATCCGAATTAGTACATTCGTATCTTCGATTCAAATCCGGATATATGAATGTTGATAAGATTCATATTCAAATTACTCATTTGTGCAAATATGTATTTATTGTGTATTTAATCCATACGCAATCCATTTTCATCCTGCATTGAATACAATAATACAGATAATTTTTGCGCAGATGCATATATGATAGATATGAATTCACACATTCGAATAATTTGAAAATCTGCATCGGATTTTTGAAACTCCGTATTTGATTTCGAATGTATAAATTTGGATTTTTGAAAATCTGATTCAAGTTTGACTGTCGACATTCACCAGGTTCGAATAAAATATTCAGATTTTTGAATATCTGTGCACATCCCTACAAAAAATATTTGGTTTAGATTTTTATCCAGAGCCTTCAAAAGACCAGTAGTTCAGGTTTGGGGTGTGCACAAATGTCTATTTATTTGTTCATATCAAATGCAAGACAATTCATATTTGTTTGAATAGATACGTTCAAGTGTTGTAGGATTCATATTTGATACAAATGTTCAATCCCATACAAATCCCATACGAGTGCATATGAATAGTATATGGATCCTATATAAAAATGCATATGAATAGCATACAGATCCCATATAAATGCATACGAATAGGATACGAATCCCATATATAGCTTCATACAAATGCATCAAAACATTCAATTCGAATTTGAATGTCAACCTTCAAATGTGCCAACATTCGATTTGAATTCAAATATCTGAATTTGGCCAAATTTTGACTGTCATGAATATTCAGGCATATTCTCCCAAGTCATATAAGTAGCTTATTGAGAACCTATTCCCTACCCCCAAGAAGTGAAGGTCACTGTCATAAGAGAGACCTGGAGACAAGGAGTTCATCTCCCTTTCCACAAACACATGAATAGTGTTGCTAGCAACTGGTGAGTTCATGTAGGCCCATCTCATATACCATTCTTCAGAGCATAGCTGTACCATTCCTTCTTCTTGTCAGTGATGGCTGTTGCTTGGGGCTCACATAAATTGGCCCCATTTGTTATTATTTTATTTATTTATTTGTATTTCTATCCCGCCCTATACCCGGAGGTCTCAGGGCGGGTTACAATATTGTATTAACCTTAAGACAGTCCCTGCCATCAGGCTTACAATCTAAAGAGACAAGCTACAAAAGGAAAAAGGTGCATGTTGGAGTTGGGGACATGCAACCCATTTATCCTCAGAATGAGGCAATGCCATGTTTAGGTGGCCAGACCTCTGATGCTTTCTTACGTTGGCCAATCCAAAGGGTGATTTGAGGTATGACTGACGCCTCTTCAGATTTGCTTCCCTTCATCAGTCATGATCAAGACAGGAACTTCTAAGGCTAAGAAGGGCATGGCAGAACATTCCACTTTGGTTCCGCTTTGGAAGTGGAACGAGTGCACTTTGGAGCAGAGCAGTTGGATGAGATGGAGGCTGTAGCTGTCTTCAAAAAGAGGAGGTTTTATTCTTGTGGTTGCAAGTCAGCACTAGCTAAACACACAAGTGTATAATACAGACAGATGTGCATGCAAGTAGGAAATGAAGTATAACATACAACTTACAGACTATCTAACGCTCCTATAATCCTGCAAAACAGGCAGGGGAAAACTTACACAGGAAGGGGTAAGGCAAAGATAAGGCACGAAGCAAAATAGCAAAGCAAAATTCGGCATGAGAGCAAAGATCCATTCCAACACTGGGATAATGGGTGTTTTTCCACTGTCACTAAAAGTACCCATTAAATATCCATTAATGGGTACGTAATGGCATTTTTGTACCCATTAGTGGGTACTTAATGGGTACTTCTAGTGACAGTGGAAAAACACCCAATTATACAATTTAGGATACAAACATCACATAGGGAGATAAGGTCATGTGCACACTTCTGACCTATCCAAAGTAAATCCTAATTTACTAGTAAATTATACCTAATTAAGGACACTACCAATCTAGCTAATTAAGCAGCTGTGTTAGATTAGCAAATCTGGGCAAGTCTGGATACGCTTCTGAATGTCTTGTGCAGTAAGATAGCCCAAGACCTTAATAATTCATTCCCTAACAGGGCAAGGTATGTCAACCATGCTGGCTTCATCCAACCTATGGATAGCACTGGAATCTATCAGAACCCGTCATGGAATTCTGTCCCCTTGGCAGACAACTTGAGTTGGGAGGCCCAAGTCATGCAGCTGCTCTGAACCAGACTCATGTTAGGTCCAAGAGCTGGGGTCCTACCCATTGTCCCCTCCTTGGGGCGGAACCATTCTGATTTCCCACTCCATCACGGCCATAATGGGTACTGACTTGGATACTCTTTGTGGTTGTTCTTGGCTTCTCCACTACCATTGCAATCGTCTCTTTTATACAGTGCCCTGGATTCCCATCATAAAGGCATACTGCCTAGTCATCCACATGTCTCTCCCCCCCTGCCCCCGCACCACTTTTAAGCAAGCTCCTGGTGGCCTATCAGGTTTCACTGCTGGTATACCAGGTTTGTTTGGGTGAAGGGCCAGCAAACTTTCATCTCCTAACTTTGGCCTCCATGTGAGTGCCATTCAACCATTGCTAAAAGCATATCTGGGCCTGTGAGAGCTATGGAACCAAACTGGAGAACCGTAGAGACTATGAGACTAAAATGACTTCAATGCAATTGGAATGAACACAGTTAGGGAGCACAGAAATATGAAGAAGCAGAAAACAAGCACACAGGAAATGAGCAGAATTAAGAATTAACCATCAGCTTGCATGCCCCCAGCAAGTGACCCCCGTGAGACCCTTGCAGCTGGTGACCTCTATGCAACCCCTGAGCTGATATCCCATAGCCACAGATGTCTTGGCCTTCTCATATTTCACTTTCCTATATGTGTGCTTGTAAGAATCACAAAGGGTGATTCCTTTGTTTGAGAAGCCCTAATGCACTGGACAGAATAAAACTGCAGTTTACCTGGATTGTCTGCTTGGTTCTGTGTGATTCTTCCATAATCTGACTGAGGTACCTTGAGCTAGAGGTCTTGAGGCAGTAATTTAAATTCAGCAACACATTTCCTCCTTTGCCATAGCTGCTGGATCATTCGGGTGCCTGAAGAATCCTGGGTGGAGCTGCTAGTTCTTCTTGGTCCATTAGTATCATCATTACCTGTTCTGTCCCCAGACGGCAAGGTCGACTCGAATACGAATGTTGAAATTCGGATGAATTCGATCAAATTTTGAATGTATTTGAATATTCATGCACATCTCTAATGAAGAGGCATTTTTAGTATTTTAGGTTTGAACGATAACAAGGTGACTTAGGCTGCGTCCCCATGCAAGTCACTTGGCATGCTTTGGTCACTGTTTAGGCACATAGGGCCCAGGCATGCATTTCAGGCATCCCCATGACACTCCCGGCAACGCAGGACAGGCACGGGTTGGGCGTGGATGGTGGCATCCCCATGCAAAGCATGCCGAACCCTGGTACGGGGGAGCCACGCCCCCTCCTCTCCACCCCCTCTCTCCTCAGTGGAAACCGAACTGACATCAGCTGGATTCCCCCCCACCCCCCACCCCGTTGCAGCACTGGCAGCCAGGACTGGGGTGGGAGGCACAGCAACAAGTAAAAACAAAGCTCCATTCATACAAATAACTTTAATTTTTTTTTTAAATGCCAAAAGCTGCAATGAGGTTTAGCGGCAGTAGGCGCTTGAGCAGTTTTGCGCACCTCTGCTCCACTGGGGACCATAGGAGTGCCCGTCAACTTTAAAATCAAGACTCTATTTATGATTGCCTTGACGATCGGGGAAATGAGGATTGCATATGGAACAGAAATCAAGCCATTAAACAGCCTTGCTTGGCATTCTGAAACGGGGTTGGAATTACTTCCGTGGAAATGGCAGAAA
>MTQE01001134.1:3622943-3636521 GCA_014337955.1 Aspidoscelis marmoratus | reverse complement strand
TGAAGGAGTTAAAGTCCATACCTTAGTGTAACGGGGAGGAACAGATCTCACTGAGGAGCAGATTGGATGCTGTTGGTCATATGAAACTTACCTGTTGTGTGCCAAGAACCGTGTAAACAAACTTGTTTCTTATTTGTTAAACATATAAAGGCTGTCCGTTTCTTGCAGTATAAAGTACAAGAGTCAAGCCAGCCGAGTGAAAAGGGCAACTGTATCTTTAAAACACTCACTGTGAGCTAGACAGTGGGGGAGGTGCCGTCCTCTGCAGCACCAAGAACTAGGCAACAATAATATCAAGCTGAAGAGCAGGGGAGAGGAAATAGGAGGCGTGCCTCTTGGTTGGGAAAATATTTCAGAGTTTTAATCCTATATATAAACAAACGCTACCACACTACCAACAGTGCATAAAATCACTACACTGACCAAGAGCTCGCCTCACACCTGCATATGTCCCCTAAGGGTGGAGTGAAGAGCTGCCCCAATAAAGGACTCTCCTGGTCCAAAAAAGGAAGCTGTAGCGTTGCCAGGTGGGGGCAGGACTACACCAACTGTAGCATCACAGTCTTGTCTCAACACAAAAGCATGTTTTCTCTTACTAGTCCAAGTGACCTGCCTATTGTACCTAACAATTCCACTTGCTGATTCAGTACCAACCACGGTAATAATATCTTTATCTGGTGTATTAGCAATTTTGTCATACAGTATCTAGAAAGTCCTGTAAACTTTACAATCTACAGACTATATCATTTTGTATACCTTCCCTCCACCCACCACGTGCCAGGGGCTTTTCTTATAAGTTTCAGTAGCTCCGCCGTTTAGATGGCCAGATAAACATATGTTGCTTTCCTTTCAGCTGGCTATATATTTCAAACTCACCCAGGTATTCATAAGGTAGAATGATTGCACCATGTCAGCCCTCAAGGCTCACTTTACCCCTCTCAGTTTCAGCAAAAGAGTGTCTATAGCCTGTTCATTTCCTTTGGTTTTAAAGATAAGGCCTTCTGTAAGAGATCTGATGCCATGTCAGCTTGGAGGGCCCATGGTTGGAGGGGCAGGCGGTTTGGGACTGCTTGCAAATTACTTTTGCAGAATGCAGGTGGTACTAGCAACATTGTAGAGGACAACATCCATTATTCAAGCCCATCAAGCCAGCCAGAGTGGGTTATTCAGCCCAGGAAATGCGTGATGAATCTCCGATATGTGACTGCCAGCTAGTTTAAGTCAGGACACAGATCTGCAGAGGGCAACTCTGACAGCCTGGCTCAGATCTATAGATCTATGCTTTCCTAGGCTTCCTTGCAGCTGACAAATTTATATTACCTGATGCTAAGCAAAAATAAGGAACTGCCAGACACCTTTGTTTATTGCTTACTGAATTGGGAGGAACCATTTCATCTTCCTAATTGTGTGCGTGAATATTCGTAGGCATTTGAAATCATTTATGCCCATCTGTAGTCTGCACTCAATTTTAGTTTAAGCTAGCCAAAGTATTATGAAAAGGCAATTATGGATATGTGATGTGAGGAAGTTGGGCAACTTACTTCACCCCCGTATGACACAAGAGGAGAAATCTCACACTGGATCGACAAGTCATTAGCATCCTTCAGGCTAAAGAGGAGAGAGAAAGAAAGAAACACAAATTAAGCAAGAGATACACAGGGTTCATTTTGGAAGTACACTTGGAGTACTTTTGCTGTGCTTCTGCCAAGGAAAGAGTAAGAAAACCAAGACTGTCTCCATACTATACCTCCTGCATCTACTGTATATTCAGGGGGATTAGTGAAAAACATGCAACCTGAGCTTGTTAAGACATTTGGAAGAGGGCCTAGCAAGCAAGCGAGAAAAGGGAGTACAAGATTTAAATCTTCCATTTCATTTTTACATAGAGTTCTGGTACGCTATAGCAATAGGACGCAGAAAAACCAGCGTAATCTTGCCCTCCTACAGCAGCAAATAAATCTCCCTGGCCTATTTCTTCCAGTAATCAGTTTTCAGTGATGAGTCAGCTTTGGGAAGGTTGTACGTAGGATATGAGAACCAGAGAACTTTGTTCAGACCACTCACTGACTGTTAAATGGAGGCCCATCACCTCAGGCACAGGGGGAGAACATTTATCAGGACAAGTAACTACTGATCGAGGTATTCCACAAACCTTTCTCATCCTCTTTTTAAATCAGTAGAAGAGTTGGCTTTTCTACCCGGCTTATCTCACCCATTTAAGGGGACCCAAAGCAGCTGACGAAGCTTTTCTATTCTTCTCCCCACATCAGACACCCTGTGAGGTAGGTGGGACTGTGAGAGCTCAGAAGAGAGCTGTGACTAGCCCAAGGTCACCCAGCTGGCTTCATGGGGGAAGGCGGAATCGAACCTGGTACGCCCAGATAAGAGTCCAGCTCCCTAATCAGTAGATGATTTTGTAGTTAAAAAAAACACAGAGAACATACTTTGAATTCTTTTTCATACTTCACATATGCGAAGATGCAATGAGGTTCTACAACTGGGCCTACTTCAAACTAATGAAACAAACTGGTGCATTAAGAGGTTAAGTGATTGGAAGGTCAATTTTGTTCTATTTCAGAATAGAAAAATTATGAATAATTCTGTCTATTGGGCATCAGCAGCTTTTCTACTCTGGTGAATGTCTCTGTCTAGATGCCTGGAGCAAATTACATACAGGGTTTATTAATGACACCCTACCGATGGAGATGAAAGAAGAATTATCAAAATTATGGACATGTTTACCTGTGACCTTTGAGGGATAAGGATGGAGGGGGATTTGCCTATGTTGTTAAGAGTTGGGTTAATGCATTATATGTGAGCAGTGTTTGTCTGTTTTTCTTTTTCTTTCTTTTATAGAAGCAATAAATAAAATTATAAAAATAATTATTTGTATTAATGTCCTGAGAATGTATGCTATGGATGTCCTTCAAAACATCACACATACATAAAATATATACAATGGACTTTAAAATGAAGGATCCTTCACAGGTATGTGTGATGGCCCTTAAATGAAAGTTCTTTCGGACCAGACACCTGCAAGAATTTTTTGCTTGTAGCCAAGCAAACTGAAAAGAGAATGCTTCATACCAGATCAAACTTAAACAATCTACTTCAGAATTTGTGTCCTTTCTCTAAGCCTTCTGACATGAAGAGAGAGAGCTTTTTTTTCCAAGAAAGGTGACAAGACATCCCTTCTCTCTCCATTTTAACTCACAAGGGCCCTAAGAGGGATATTAGCCTGAGAGGTTATGGTTGGTTAAAGGTCTCCCAGTGAATCTCCATAGCCAAATGGGGATGTCTACCCTGGTCTCCCAAATTCTAATCCCAAGGTAAACAGTTGAATGTCACAGATGAATATCAGAAGAATATTGTAAGAAAACATAACGTTATGATTTGGACTGAACATAAGAACCTAAGGAGCCCTGCTGGGTCAGGCCACAGCCCATCAAGTCCAGCATTCTGTCCCACACAGTGGCCCACCAATTGCCCATGGGCATCTCAAGCAGAGACAAGGGAAAACCTTCTCCTGCTCTCGAATCCCAGCAAATGGCCTTAGAAGTGCCCCGGTGTCCCCTCCCCCCCCCCAGCCTGAAAGATGCACCTAGGCATTCATTCTAGTAGCCATTGATACATCTGTCATCCATAAATTTGTCTAACCCTACCTGAAAGCCGTCCAGGCTGGTAGCTGCCACCACCTCCTCTGGCAGCACATTCCATAAACTGATGACCCTCTGGGTGAAAAAATACTTCCCCTTGTATGATCCAACCCTCCTACCCATCAGCTTCATAGATGCCCCCTGAAATTACACACAAACAAGTCTACCTTGCAAAGCATCTCTAACACAGGACACCCGTACCAATTTCTAGATGGAAATGCCAGGGGGAGAAAATAGAAAGGATAAAAGCCAACAGATCTTACTAAACAAAGTTGGCAGATTGGGAATTATGGTGCAGATCTTCCACCTAGTGGCAGACTGTAAAATATGTTCTAAGAAGCAGCAGTCGAGTTTAGGGATGTGGACAAATATTCCTAAGTATTCAAAATCCGATCAAATTCGTCCAAATTTCGACATGTGAATTCAAATTGAATGTCCATAAATTCTAATTTAAAAATCTGAAGGAATTACAAATTTCAGGTCTATTCATTTGAATTACCCAGACATTCATATGTGTATGTGCACACAACTTTCCTGTATCTGTACGCATTTGTATGGATCCGTATGGGGTGAAAATGTGTTGCATACAGGATGACTACCAGATGCATGTGCACAGATGCGTACAGGATGCGTAACAATGCATATGGGCACACATGAATGTTGGTTGACATTCCGAAGTGCAAATTCAAATTAAAAATGTGAATGAATAGATTCGAATTTGCTTAATTCAAATTGAATTTGGTTAAATTTGCATTTTAAAGATTTGAACTGAATTGAATTTTCGGATATTCAATTCAAACAGAATCCCAAAAATGGCATTAGTGCACTCCTCTAGTCTACTTTACTTTCTACTCAGGCCTCACTTTCTTCCATCATTCAGAAATTCAGACACTGGTTTGCAGCTTGAAGATTAATGCCTCGGCCTCACCGACTGCCAACTCAGAAGCAAAAAAAAGATGCAGAAGGTGGAAAATGCAAAGTATTTGAACAGGAAATCATGCCTTGTGCTTTTATAGACTGTTTCCGTTCCCCAAAAATAGGTACTGAGCAAAATATTTAAAAAGAAAACCAACCACTGGAAAATGTATGTGGAAGGACTATGTATATTAAGTTCTTTAGGTCCTTCTATAAAAGATTAATGTTTGACAGCTTGTTCTTGAACCTGGGTCTGTGACAAAAACAAAGGGACAATTATATAATATTTAACCAGGGAAAGAGAGATGAACATTTAAGGATGCAGGTAGCTGTACCCACATACAAGGAATGGTAGCCCAAATAGTTGGGCCCACAAAACAGGACCGTTGTTTCCTACTGCTGTTATTTACCCTGTGGCTCATGGGAATTTTTCATTCACAAGAACAAAAATTCAATCCGTCAAAGGAACACACACAGTACTACTCTGAAATTATGAAGAAATTCATGTTTAGCTCAGTCCATACTTTTTAAAAAAATTGAGATCTTACAAGCAAATATCTTTAACAAGAGTTGGTTTTTCTACCCAGCTTTTCTCACCCATTTAAGGGACTCAAAGCAGCTGACAAACCTGTTCTCCCCACAACAGATACTCTGTGAGATAGGTGGGGCTGTGAGAGCTCAGAAGAGAGCTGTGACTAGCCCAAGGCCCCCAGATGGTTTCGTGGGGGAGGGCAGAATCAAACCTGGTATTTCCCGCACTAGACCAAATTGGCTCTGGATTCAGAGGTAATCCCCCATCCAGGAAACTCACCAGGCCTTCTGGCTTCATATGCCTGAACACTTTGCCCTAAAGCCAGTGATGACCCAATGGTGGTAGAGGCCAAATACAATAATGTATGTTGAAAAAAATAATGGTGTGCTAGCTTCAAGACCTGCAGCCACATTAAAAATAATGTACCACAGCTCTACACTGTGTATAACACTGGCATCCCTGTGAAATGTTAATTCTCCCCGTTCCCCCTTTCCATAGATTTCAAAAGAATTTGCAGGGCTACTCCGCAAACAAACTTGAAATCAGCAGTTGCAAGAAAGGCTGTTAATTTTAAAAAATAATAAGAAGAGTTGGCTTTTCTACCCCACTTTTCTCACCCATTTAAGGGGACTCAAAGCAGCTGACAAACCTTCTGTTCCTCTCCCCACAAGACACCCTGTGAGGTAGGTGGGGCTGTGAGAGCTCAGAAGAGACTGTGCCTAGCCCAAGGTCACCCAGCTGGCTTCATGGGGGAGGGCGGAATCGAACCCAGTATTCCCAGATAAGAGTCCGGCTCCCTAACCGCTAGACCAAAATAAGGATTAAGGTAATGAATCGTTCTGTGGATTTTCAAAATCTGAGAGACTCTGGATCTGTTGCAACTGGAGACTGACTCCAAGAAAAAAAACAAATAAGCAATCACAATCAATATCCTGATTTTCCCTAGCAATGTGGCCACAACACCACCTTCTCCCAGTGTGAAGAAACGTAACGAAATGCACAGTTAAGATGGGTGTCTTTTTCCCAGCAAGCACTTTGGTTACCATTATAGTCCAGCAGCAGCTCCCAAGAGTAAGATGTAACACAGCAAGAGCAACGCACACACCTCTTCCCCTGGAAGAAAGAGCAACAAAGACCCTGCATGCTTCAGAAAGGTGTGTTAGTCAGTGCTCAAGCGCTCCCCCATCACCATGCACCTGCAACAGTCCAGGACAATATATTTACTTGTGATTGACATCAGCTTGGATTGCATCCGACCTTCCATAAGTGGAGCTGTCACATGAAGGGAAAAAAGGATAAATGAGAAGGATGGGACAGGATGAATCTAAAACATATGGGGGGGTTGTCGGCTTGTTTTGTTTTTTGCAAGTGTCCTTCATGGTTGGTGGAACAGGTTCCAGCATTGCACTTTGAAGACAGCTTAACTGAGGCACAAATGAATGTTACTCAAAACTCTGCGGTTAACCGAGTATACTTGCTTGATCTCTCGTATTTAGTTCCAGTGACAATATGCACGAATATTCAAATGCATTCGAAATTCAATCGACTCAACCGAATTTCAACATTCGAATTTAAAGATTTGATTCAAATTTTGAATTTCGGATCTATTCATTTAAATCATTTGGACATTGTGTATGGGTTTATACACAATGCATACTTGAAGATCTACATCGTTCCCGCATCTGTATGCACTGGTACGGATCCGTACCGGATGAAAACGGGATGCATACGGATGCGTACAGGTATGTACGGATGTGTACAGACCCGGGGAAGATGCATATGGGCATCTACAAATGTTGTCGACATTCATAAGTGCAAATTCAAATCAAAGATTTGAATGAAGAGATCCAAATTTGCTTAATTCAAATCGAATTTGGTTAAATTTGAATTTTAAACATTCAAATCAAATTGAATTTCTGGGTATTTGATTGGAATCCTGAAAATTGCATTCGTGTGTCCCCTAGTGACAAGGCATTTTTCAGAGCAACCTTGAGTCCCCATCTAAAGAAGTGGCCTGGGACATTTCCAGGATTACTGTATTTTCTGGTGTATAAGACTACTTTTTAACCCAGGAAAATCTTCTCAAAAGTCAGAGGTCGTCTTATACACCGGGTGTTGTCTTCTTATACGGCGAGTATATTCCAAACTCTATATTTTAACTGGAAAGTTGGGGGTCTTCTTATATGCCCTGTCATCTTATACGCCGGAAAATACGGGTATTTTAACAAAGTCTAAGAGATCGTGATGACTCCTCCCCATGAAGATGGAGAATTTTGGTCTCATAGTCACATGCCTGGAGCACTGACAGATGAACACATGAGGCTGCTCTATATCAAACTGCCATCCATCCAGCTCAGCAGCTTCTAGGATGTGCTTTTCTGAAACACGACTGTTAACACATCCTGACATTCAACTGCTCATCATGGGGACTCTAAGCAGGTATTTCTCTACATCTAGGAATACTTGTATACGTAAGGAAATTAAAATTTTCAAGACTGCTGTAGGCTTCAAGTTAAAACCATAGAATTTGGGGGGGGGCACTAAGTACCTGTTAGGGACCCATTAGGCTCAGAGCAGGAAGACCGCATTTCCACTGCAGACCCCATTACAATCACATGTGTTTTCACCAGTTCTAGGGAAATCTGGATTACATGGGTCTTTCAGGACCTATAATCCAGATCTCCTGTAGAACTCATTAAAGGGGTCTACAAAGGGGTCTTCAGGCATCAAATCCAGATTATATGGAGTGCATTTCCACCATGATTGGGCAATGGGGTCTGGGGGGGCGCACACCTGTGGGGGAGGGGGTGCCCCGAAGCTTGGAGAATCTTTGGAGTTAATGCAAAGCTCCAGAGATTCTCCAGAGCCGCTCTGGAGAATCTTCGAAGAATCTCCGGAATGACTACAGAGATTGCACCCTCTGTCCCCAAAAAACCCGAGTGACAGGCAGGTCCCACGTGGGTAGATCCAGGTTCGTCACATGGGTGCTATAGCACTTACACTGCAGGCAAGCAAGCACCCATTGCTACTGGCTGCTGCACCGCCTGTGGGGACGCACTGGGAACCTCCCTTAATCTGGACCTACAGGATCTGGATTTAATGAAGGACCCATTCATTAAATCCGGATCATCTTAGATCTAGATTAAGGGAGATAAATGGGAAAAAAACCCTTAGATACTTCCTAGTATTAAGAGACCTCTCATCTTCCCTGAAACCTGTCAGATTTTGTAAAATATCAAGACTACTGCTTTACACATGATGAATTTCTCAGTCATGCAAATACATTTGTAGGTGGAACATTATGGATGGGAAGGCTGTTTTTGATATTGATTGGGAAGTCGACTTCAACAGGTAACACGTGTGCACACCTGTCCATATAACAACTGTGTTCGTCCTCTTTGGTATAATCAATTATGAGCAAGGTAGAGAACATAAAAACTAAAAGGTAAACAGCAGCTTCTTACCGGGGGATAGCAGGAAGACGTGTTCCATTTTCATCCACAAAGTGCCCCCCAGCATTAAGAACCCAGCAGTGATGCAAAGACATGAGGGCGTGGCGGGCCGTGGTGGGGTTATCCTTGCCATTTTGGCTGTCTGCATTCTTCAAAGGAGAGAACTCATCTTCTCGCAGGACTTCATAAACCACAAACTTCCTGTATGTGGAAAATAAAGCAAAGAGCTTACCCAGAAGGATTTTTGTGTAGGGATATGCACGAATATTCAAAGACATTCAAAATTCAATCGAATTCATCCAAATTTCGACATTCAAATTCAAATTGAATGTCTATGAATTCAAATTTAAACATTCAAATGAATTTTGAATTTTCAAATCTATTTGTTCAAATTATTTGGATATTCATGTAGGTTTTCATACATCTGTACACATTTGAATGGATCCATACAGAATGAAAACGGGTTGCATACAGGATAACTACAGGATGCATACAGACATGTACAGATGCGTACGGGATGCATAACCATGTTGTCGACGTTCGTAAGTGCAAACTCAAACCAAAAATTCAACCAAATGGGAAAATTTTAATTTTAAAGATCTGAATTGAATTTTCAGATATTCTATTTGGATCGAATCCCAAAAATTGCATTCATGCACACCCCTATTTGCATGTGTCTTGTACTTCCATTAAATCTATACCACATCAAACCAATGTTCAAGTATATTCTAGAACCTTTTAGAAAATTATTGGGCAACCCCAGAACTGGAAGTGCTTTCGTGGCCTCCAGAAGGCCTACTTGGGCCTCTGGAGAGCATTGGAATAGGCTTGCAACATCACCGGACACCTCCTGCCCACCTCCCATGCGCCCCCTTACATTTTGTGACAGGCTCCAGTGGCGGCATGCGCCTATTCCAATGCACTACAGAGTGCCGAAATAGGCCTTCTGGAGGCCAAAACAGGTCTTCCGTTTCTGGGTGCTTTTCCCTTATGCTGCCTGTGGGGGGTGGGATGGGGCTGACCTGGTAGCCATGGTTAACTGAAACTGTGGTTACCGAATCAGTGGATACGGGAGTCGTGCGACTGTATTTTGTGTTCTGATCAAAGAAATGTTTGATTTGAGACCTCTCTTTTCAAGATCATCCAATAGTCTTCTGGGTAATTTATTCATTGGCAGCATTCTGCATACCCCTCATAGACAGATTATACAACACTATATCACCTACTTGGCAAACTGGAAGATGTCAAAGACAAACTTCTCCATCTTAATTCCATTTGGTTTTTCTGGTTTGACATGTTTCCCAGAGGCTACATCTATGTATGGAATCTTCTTCTGAGCAATATGGTGCTGTAACTGAGGCTCATGAACACTGAAACATCAAGACAAGATACAGTATGATTTAAATCACACAGAAGTCCAAGCACCGTTAAGCAGTGAAATAGCCATGCTCTAGATCTTGAGGACAGAGAAGAGAGCCATCGGCTTCTTACTATGCTTAGGAGCCAAGTGGTTGTTGGAAACAAAACTGAGCTAGATGAACCTTGATAAAACAAGAGTGTTCTTAAGTTTTCATTGAATATTAATGCATCTTCTGCTGAATGCTTTTGAGATTCAGTTCTAAGAGGAAGGAAACTGCCTATTCTAATTCTGAATATCTAATTTATTGCCTTTTGCATGCAAGAAAAAAGTTATGATCTTCAAAAGAATGTTGTCAGAAGTCATTGCAACATTTTGCAGCACATCTGGTTTCGATTTCAATCAGTGCTCAGTTGCACCGGGTCTCTATTTTTCTCTAACACAAATTGTTGCTTTTGCTGAATAGCTCTATCTCAAATACCAAAGGCTGACTCCCTCTGCTAAGTACCTGAGTACTTTGAGAGTTCAGGATAACCAAAGTACTTTTAAAAAACATTTGCTATTATGATTATAGTCATCCCTTATTTAACAGATTCTGGCAGCACAAAACACATTATATTGTGCGTGGGAAATCATAACTCTTGCACTGAACAGTGATAAGAGTATTCACTTACTTGACAATGTCTTTCAGAAATTCCAGGGTGAAATAGTGGTTGGCGATATTCCCAGCATTGAATAGCAGCCGGCCATCTGGACTCCTTTTCTGTGCTGTGGCCAGAGAGATTTCACTGTACTCTACTACCTGGTAAACACCACCCACTCGGCACACCACGCCAACGGGCTCTGTGGGGTTGGTCTTTTCAACCACCTAAGACAGAAAACAGTCTCATAGCACCCTGAAAACCAGCAAGATTTATCCACTTTGTCATAAACGTGAAACGTTATCCTCAGCTGAACTACGTAATGTATGTGGATGTAAAGCTGAATACAGCGGAGCCTCCCCTAGCATTAAGATTGTGTTCCCAGAAAGGAGCATTTTGTGAAACTGCGCAATCGGACCCATATAAAGTAATAGGAATCTGGGGGTTAGGGGAACTTCCAGGATGCCAACTAGACTTCTGAAGGGATGCTTCAGAACAGATTTGGGGTCTTCCAAACTTCTGTAAAAGCAGCAAGAATGCAAGGAAGCTAAAGGAGGTGGCAATTTGCAAGGGACACAGAGCTCTTTTGTTGGGAAATGGGCTGTGATCTCTTGCATTAATGCAGAGAAGGGCTTGCTTACAGGAGGCTTTCTGGCAAGAGAACACTACGTTCTTGCTGCTTCTTCGTCTTCAGTATTGCAGATCACTTTCTCCTCCAGCATCTTCTTTGCACCCTTGTCACTTCTGAAAATGATGGGTTTCCACTTGAGCCAGGACTTCTTCCACTAGCACTCCTCCATCCCATCCCACCCACTCCAAACATCCATCCTCAAACAACCTAAATCACGCAATAGCAGACTGTGAGGAAAAGGGTCACAGTTCATAGACCGTGTAATACCCAAAACATGTTCCATGAAAATCCATTATAGGAGGTTCTACAATAATGTTAAATAGATTTTATTTATGGAATGTATATCCCACTTCTTATCCAAAAGCCCGAGATAACCTTCTCCCCTCTATTTTATCCACAAACCCTAAACATAGGCTAGGCTGTCTGACCAAAGGCAGAATGGAGATTCAAATCCTAAATTCGAGCCTGCTGTTCTAGGCACAATGCTGCACTGGCTGTCGGTTTGAGAGAACACGAACAGCATTAAATGATTCATTGAAATACTGTAGCAATGATCTCAAAGAGGAATTTGAGAAAGCAAGGTGTTTAAGAGGCAAAAGTACAAATACTAAGTTACATACAAAGCCAAAATGCACAGATGACTTCTCTATTTTTGTCAAATCTAGGTGTGGACATATCTGACGCTGGTACCAAATAAGAACCGAGTATGTGTATTCCTACTAAATAAAACTAATGCAGTGATGGCCAACCTATGACACGTGTGTCACAGGTGACACACCAAGCCCTTTTGGGTGACACACGTCACCCTGGCACCTGGGCATGTAGTGCTTGCTTGTTCTTGAAGTGTATGAAACACCAACTTTCAATTGAATATTAGCAAACGAAATTCAGCAACAAAAGTCACTAAAGAATTATTTGTTTTTGTTTTTAATAAAATACATATATCAAAACTATAACTTATGGATATTTCTAGATGTGACACAGCACCCAAGTTAAGCTACATTTTCCTGTGAATTTTGACACACTGAGCTCAGAAGGTTCACCATCACTGAACTCATGGTTTAACACCACCGTCTCAAACCATTTATTTAGTCTTCATTCAATAATGACAGTTCTGACTCTGTTAACCAAAATCACAGTTGAACAAAGGGAATTGGGTAAGAACGTGCAGGTCTTCCATTTTCAGCCAGAAGACAAGCGACCATTTTTGTAAGGTACCAAAAGACTTAAAAATATCAGACAACTGCTAGGCTAGACAGTTCCTTGTAGCGATTCAACTGTTGCTTATACATGTCCTACAGTCACACTACTTCTTGACTTTTATTTATTTTGTCTGCTGTATGCACTGATCTGGGTCCTCTTTTATTTTAGAGATGTTATACCATAACTCACAAGCAACTGCTGTTGTTTTTCTGGGTCCATGACGGAAACACATTTTTAGGACAACTGTCAAGATTTTTACTGATTTTCAAGTTCAAAAGAGATTACTAAGGTGGTGGACACTAATTAAACATGCACTGCTTGTTTCTGTTTAATGAAACTTTACAACCTGCCAATTTATTTAATTGCTGAAAAAACCTACATCCAACAAATTATTAAGTTAGAAAGCAGCTGAGAGCCTTTTTCCTTCGCCTGTCCCTCCATGCTGCAGCAACAGACAAGCTGCTGGGAAAACCAATATGTACTGTGAATGCAAATGGAATGGAGACTTACAACTTTAAATTTGGAGATCGGCAGAGGATAGGGAATCTGTGGAATAGAGCTGCAGCCGGCACACAAGAGAAGCCCCCCTCAAAGTGGGTGAATGGGGGAAAACGAAACCTAAGGGATGCTATTACTTAAAACGTAAGAGAAATTTAAAGCAACACTAATTTGGGCATAGATTTACAAAGATTAATGAAGTAAAATTGTGGATTGAGATCATGGTATTAAGAATCTTGAGGTTTTTTAGTCATTATGTTTGTAACTGATAAATAAAAGCTAGTAAGTAATATGGTGGAGAAAGATCGAATTAGTGAAGAAAATATATGATTGCATTAAGGGTATTTTGGATTTTACCCCTCCCCCCTGTATTGGAAAAATTGCTGAAAAGTTGGGTTTTATTTATGAAAGAAAATTAGGATATTAACAAAAATCTCATGGTAAAGAGGGTAGATATCAATATGAGAAGTAATTTTGTTTTCCCTTTCCTTTTTCTTTTTGTTTGTTTCTTTTTCCTTCTTTCTCTTTTTAAGAAGCTAAGGAAATGAGCTATATAGTTAACAAAATATTTTTATATTAGAAGGTAAGATGGTTGAGATAGTTTTGAGTTAAAATATATAGTCTGGGGTTAAAAAAAGGTTAAAATAAGAAGCTGGGTGGAATTCAATATAGTACAAAACAATATTATGTGTA
>MTQE01001134.1:3595179-3622734 GCA_014337955.1 Aspidoscelis marmoratus | reverse complement strand
AGATGTTTAAGGACATATATTGCCATGATAGAAATATAATCTGGTTATAAATGTAACAGGTAGATTAGAATATTATTTTTAATTTAATTTTATTTGATCTCACCTTTTTCAGTATTAGCAATTCAGAGTTACATTATAAGTTGTCATTAAAAGGTTGGTATTACTTGGTTGTAAGAATTATGAAGAACGAAAACCAATAAGGCTAGCTCTGATAAAGGAAATGGTCAGCTGAAAAATGAAACAAGAAACTTTCAGTGATCAGACAAAACAAATAAGAAGACTGAGAGGTGCTGGAGAAACAGGAAGTTATCAAAGACAACAAGAAGATGGACTTTATGATAAGAGGCAAATTAATGTGTTATGTAATGTTTTTAAGTTGTCAAAGAAAAAATCTTTTAATAAATAATATATATGGGGGGAAAAAAGAAAGCAGCTGAGAGGCTCCCCAGACCACTTTTAATTATGATACTGAATTTTTGTTGTTGTTGGTCAGCCAAGAGTTTTGGGCTAAGTCAATTATTTGTGTCTCTTTCGTGGCTATTAGAAGAAGAGTTGGCTTTTCTACCCCGCTTTTCTCACCCATTTAAAGGGACTCAAAGCGGCTGACAAAGTTTTTCTATTCTCCTCCCCATTCTCCTCCCCACAACAGAACACTCTGTGAGGTAGGTGGGGCTTTGAGAGCTCAGAAGAGAGCTGTGACTAGCCCAAGGTCACCCAGCTGGCTTCATGGGGGAGGGTGGAATCGAATCCAGTATTCTCAGATAAAGAGTCTGGCTCCCTAACCACTAGACTAAACTGGCTCACATATTAGTCAGGGTACCACTTCCAGGATTATCGGATGCAGTCTTTCAACCTGGGGCTTGTCTGGTGATGCTGTATTAAAAAGGCTAGTGACCATCCATCCAAACACTAAAGGTCTTGAATTTCCCGTCCTTTCCTTCATTGAACAAGCTGTTTCACCTTAACACATGGAGGAAATTGCCCTAGGGGAGATAACCACGAGAGTACAAAAAGCACTTGTATGGGATGATCAACTTTATTTTATTTTTCAAAAATTAAAAATTATTTTGAGGACTTGGAAGTCTAGGATCTCCCACTAGAAAACGTCCCTACAGCCACATGGCAAGTTTATGAGTCAAGTGAAGCAGTAACCTCTCCAGTCTGTCTTTCAGGCACTTTCATGGATATGCAAGTTTCTTTTCTGAATTTGTTATGTGATGGGCCAAAGGCAAATTTGCTTTCTACCAATGCCCTGAAACCAGAGCCAGCAAGAGGAAACTCATCCAAATAAATGCTGGTTACCTTTGCTCCACAATCAGCCCCCTTCTGGACACAGAATCCAATGAACCGAGGGTCAGCCACTTTTACCAAGATGTTGTCAACGCAATAGACATGGATGCTGCCAATGCCTCTCTTTTCCATGTCTTCTACAACGCCATGAGCTCTCAAAGCTCGGTAAAGGCCACCATTACCATCTTTAGAGTGGATCAAAGGAAAGGAGAAAACACTTTATTAATTCTATTTCTACCCGACAGCTTTAATTCAACCTGCAGCTGATACTGACCCAACCAACAGGGAAGAAACACGTGAGAGGACACCCTGTAGTAAGCACAAGAGGAAAGGAGGCCTTTCTTCTTTACAGGTGCCAAAATGATCTCAGGCGGTGGCACTTCTGAACCCAGGGGAGCCCTGGAACCTCTTGACCCAGGACTTCCCAGCAGCTTTTCACGTGCACACGGGCTTTTTCAAAATAAGCACATTTGCTGGGCAGCAGTTGAGACACTGGACTGAAGCAGTTATATACCTACAGCAGAAAAGACAAGCCTTGTCCACTTCAGTACGCACACGGAGTATTTTTGTGTCACATTTTGGGTTTTTCCCACTTACGCCCCTTAATCCGATCTAAGATGATCCAGATCTAAGGAATGGGTCCTTCAACTAATCCAGATTTAGTAGATCCAGATCTAAGGAGGTACCCGATGCATCTCCACGGGCAGTGTAGCACCCAATAGGAATGGGAGCTAGCCGTGCTTGCAGTGGAAATCCGGGAGCAGTGAATCCGAATTTACCTACGTGGGGCCCGCCCATCACCCCATGGGGAGGTGCAAACTCTGTAGACACTCTGGAGATTCTTCATAGATCCTCCGGAGTGGCTCTGGAGAATCTTCAAAGATTGGAGCAAATCGCACCAGAGATTCTCCAGAGTTCTGGACAAAACTCTGTAGAAATGGCATTGCTCTGCCGAGTCATCTTCAAAGCCTGTGCCATTCTCCAGAGTTTCCTTCGGAACCCTTTGGAGATTATGCACAGGCTTCAGGGCACCTCTCCATGACTGCCCCCCGGACCCCCCCCCTGCCCCCAGACCCCATTGCCTGATCATGGTGAAAATGCACTCTGTATAATCCGGATTTGCTGCCTCAAGTCCCTATTGTAGATCCCTTTAATGGAGTCTACAGGAAATCCAGATTATAGGTCCTGAAGGACCCATTTTATCTGGATTTCCCTAGAACTGGTGGAAACAAATGTGGCTCTAATGGGGTCTGCAGTGGAAACGGAGTCTTCCTGCTCTGAGCCTAATGGGTACTTAATGGGTACTTAGTGCTAGTGGGAAAAACCCATTTGTATATGAACCTGTGGTGGACCCATAACATGTTCTGAAAACTAATGAGTCCAGCACTCTGCTGAACATCATTAGCTTTGGCCTTAGCCTGCAGATAAGCAGAGGACCTCAAAGCATGCCTAGTGCTTTAGTTGTTTTTAAACACTTTCATTTCTGGCCTGCAGATACTAGAGATCCTATTTACATGTTTGGGGGTGTGAGTGAGAGACTGATTACAGTTCTGGGACACAAGTAGAAGGCAAGAAAGGCCATCAATGTTGAAAAACAATCTCCAACAACATTTTGTCAGTATGGTGATCAACTATTCAATAATCACAGACATATAAATTATTAAGAATTTGACCTTCCAGTTGTTAAACGTCTACAGAAATTTGTCAATATTGTGCTTCCAATTCGACGATATCCTTTAAGAAACAAAAGCTTATTTTTATCATGTTTTGTTGTCATTTTACCCCACAGATATGGGAATAAAAAGGCTATTCTGCTCTTAGAGCCACATATTATGTTCTGCCGTGGACCATGCAGAGACATCGCTGGGCAGAAGAGAATGAGGCAGACTGAATAGTTCAGAAATAGTCCCAAACCCTCATTTCCCCAAGAAACAAGACACATGTAGGAACAAAAGCCCAGATCTCTACATCTCTTGTTCTCTTCAAAGAAAAAACTCTGACTAAAATTCAACCTAGGTCTGTTAGTAAAGAAGAAAAATTATTATGTCCAACATCTGATGATCCTACTTCAGCCTAATTTTTTTTTAAAATCCAGATTATGGTCTGTTTGATTCCTTCATTATTGTCTTACTCAATTAAGTTGGAAAGGAAAGGAGGACACCTGAAAAGTGCTTTTTTGGACACTGTACCTGGCGCCATAGAAATTTTGCCTTTCTCTTCCAGGAGAATTTTCCCTTCAAAGTCCATAGCAGGCAACATTCCTTGCTGAAAGAAGATCACATCTTTCCTCTTCAAGCCGAAATATTTGTGCTTTAGGAAGAATTCTTTGGTCGATTCCATCGTTCTGCCGCTTGTCATGATGTACCTGCCCAGTGTGACAAAAGAATTATACTTCACTAAGGCAGAAGGTGAACATGATACATATATCCTGAACTCCAGCCCATACCAGACATTGGTTATGCTCTCCAAACAGACACAATCTGGATTAACTGAGCACTCCCTTCTTGTCATGAGACATTTCTGCCTCATTCAACTTGCTTGAGAAAAATTTACATGTTAATCAAAATGGGGAGAGAAGAGCTAATCTTAGATCCACAGGCACCTGGCCTCTACCTCTTCACCCCAGAGTGGCTGTCCCTCTACTAAAGAGATGTTCCGGACTGCAGAACATATGAGCTGGCATCTTTCCCCCATTCCTTCTCCCAAGGGTTTTTCCCCACAGTCAGAAAGTACCCATTTTTGCACCCATTAAGGACCCAATTGGGTGTGAGCCGGATGATCCCATTTCCACCACGGCACCTATTTGGGACCCGATTGTTTTGAATGCCACTGGGGAAATCCGGATCAAATGGGTACTTTCTGGCCTTTAATCTGGATTTTCTGTAGACCCCATTAATGTGGTCTACAATGGGGTCTTCAGGCAAAAAATCTGGATTAAAGGGAGCCTGTTTCCACGCTTGTGTGGCAATGGAGTCTAGAGGAGGCTAGGGGGAGGGGGCACCCATGGGGGGGGGAATCCCTAAAACCTAAGCTTCAAAGTCATTTTGAAGTCACTTCGAATTCACTCCGAAGTCACTTTGAAGTTCACTCCAAAGATCAGCACAGATTTCAATGGAGCTGTTTTGCACAGACTTCAAAGTGACTTCGAAGCCACTTTGGAGATTGCACCCCCTGTCCCCCCCTCCCAAACACTTGGGGTGACAAGCAGACCCCTCATGGGTAGATCCGGATTTCCAAATGGGTGTTCCGGTGTTTCCACGGCAGGGAGGCTAGCACCCATTGCTATTGGGTGCTACACCACCCATGGAAACACATTGGGTACACATTGGGATTAAAGGAGCGTGGTAGAGAAACACCCCAATTGTCAGGAGGTCCCATTTGTACAGCAGATTGTGGAGGTCAACCATTGAGTTGGGCATGATGTCCAGCAAGCTCAAGACACTCTGCATGAATCCAAAGAAGCATCCAGCAGGGTGAGATAGAACAATGAGTGGGTGGTCAGCATGGGCTAACCTTGTCCACCACTTGCATCATTCTCCAGGCTCTGCAGAGACAGATCAGCCCGGTTAAGGGGAGACCACAGGGAAGCCCAGCTTCAGCATCAGTCAAGACTGGAAGTAGAAAGCTATACACACTGCAGAAGTTCCCTTTTGCTTCCTATCTGGGCTGATGCTGGAGTTTGGCTGCTGGTGCTATTGCACCTCAGCCTCCTACTTCGCCACACTGTACTTCTTGTGTGGACTTGCAGGACGGTATGGTTCTTGCTGAGCCCACCAGCTCCATCAATTGTGGCAGCTCCTGGTGAAAGTGTTCCCACTGCTCTCACTTCACAGCTGGCTTCTTATCATGACGCACATGGAACCTCATGACCTGCACCACTACTGGAGTCTTTCTAGCCACTTGCTTGCTGGGTGCTGTGTCTGATTCAGTGGCTGAACTAGATATTCATAGCTAAATTCTAGGTGCATCTTATAGGTCCTTGCCTCTATATGGCGGGAAACACAATGCCGGCCTGTACTCTGCTGCATTCACTTTGCTTTGCTGCCTTGTTAGATGCTTACTCCTAAGAAGTCTTCCACCCAGCAAGAAGATCCCAAGCTTGCTCTCAAAATTTGATCCTAATTTCCCTCCTGTACCTTATGCTGCTGCCTGGTGCAACTCTTCTTTGACTCCTCTGAACAACGTTCTTGTCCAGTTGTGCACTGTCTAGTCTAGCTCCTGGTTAATGCCTTGCTCCTACCGCTTGCTTAAGTCGTTAGGCTTCTAACTGATCCTCTAACCTCTGTTCCCAGCCTCTGGCTCTGGCACCCGGAGAGTTGGTAACAAGTGACTCCGGACCCAGGATAAACAAAAGTAGATATACCTTGTATGGAAATTTTAACCAATCACCTGGCACCACAATGTTCCATTATGAAATATAAGAACAATCAGGATAACTAACACACTATGCATACCACAATTAATTGGTAATCTTATTCCCAGACAAGCATTCTGATTAAAGTCATGAAACACCAGAGTATCTTATTCCTTCCCAAATCGTGGGCAAAGCATGAACAACATGCACCACACATGCTTACCATGGAATAACACATTGGAGCCCATATTGCTCTTCAGCTAGTTGCTGCAGTTTCAAGATGCGCTCTGCTTGGATCTGGAACAGGGTTTTGTGGGACGGGAGGCCCACATCGTACATGCCCTTAGGATATGGAACACCCAGCCTTGTCCCTTGCCCTCCAGCCAGGAGAAGAACAGCTACTTTGCTTTCAGAAATCTGACGGAGACCTAAACAAAAATAAAAGTTAATTATCTCTAAACACACACCTATCATTACTTTAACAAGCTTAGGTGCCACTCACTTTTTCCCTTCTTAAAAGCAGTTCCTGAGGGACAAAGTTCAGAAGTTATGAAAAATTATGAGGTAAATCTACATATAGAAATCTGAAATTCATCTCAGGTGCCTGTATTTCCTACAGAACAAAAATCAAGAAAATCCCAGTTAAACAGTAATGAACTAAATATGAACTGTTTTAAATATCTTTATTACAAAGACATTCATAAATAAGAAAGCTTCTAAACTAATCCCTTAATGCAGATGCAAATAATAAATACTCATCTAGATATTTACATCTGCACACTTGAGATACTTATTTACAAAGCAAAATACCAAATCTTTGAAGCATGTATATTTTGCCCAATAAATATTTTGCTCTGTATAATGGTTAATAAATGATTTTAAATAAATTGTCAAGCAAGTCTAGTAATATGTGTTTGAAATTTGTACTTTTAGGGAACATACAGGACTAGTACTGGATTTTGAATATGTAATCTTTGTTATATAATTCATACTCCACCTTTTAAGCTGCTTTACAACTTCATATATACTACTGAAAATCTCTCCAGATCTTGAAACGTATCCTGTATTCCTCTACTATTTTGGCTTTGCAACATACCATTCTGTTACGTAGAAAACAAGAAAAAAATGTATTTTTATCTTTATTAGACATTCCTTTGCTTTTCTCTGTACTAAGGTCAGGCAAGATTACATGCTTTGAAATTTTGGTATTTGTATCTGGTATGTGTATCTGTGGAATAAACAATATTGGATAAGGAGACATGTGTGAGTAGGTTTAAAATTTACGTTTGCATTAAATAATTTAATTTTTTTCTTTCTTTTAAATAAACAAAATAAATAATTTGCTTATAGGATTTTCTGTGTTTATGAATATTTTTGTAACAAAGATTTTAAATAGTTTATGGCTCACTCATTTGGTTGGCTTTTTTTGGTCGGTACTGGTTCATAAATCCCAGACACAGGTCTGAGGTTGAGATTCACTGATTTTGTAAAGTCGATGGAAGTTTTCTTGCTTCCCCTCTCTTGCAAAGAAATAAAATTTCCTTTTGGATGAAGTGAGGCTGAAATTTCCTTTAAATATGTACTCTTACCACTAAATTGTGGTTTGCTTTTATATCTGAATTATCTCTGACCTCTCCTGGATGCCGGACTTGGAGAAATTTGGCACAAATGCCTACTCAGGATTTAAACAACCATTAGAAAAGACATCAGTTACTTCAAACAGTAATAATAAAAATAAAAGATTGTTCGAATGTTCTAAAGTCTCAAGTTTGTTCAGTACTGCATAAGCAACCTCAACAGCAAGTCTTGAAATTATATTAATTCGGTTTCTGGTATTTCACAAATCAGGGCAATAAGATGACAACTGAATATAATTGCTAAATTGCCCTCTGACAACCAATTATTCAGAACCTGTCAATTCAACTAACAGATGATCTAAGACATTATGTCAATGGAAAGAAATCACACTTACTCAGAGCATCAAAGAACTGGGAGTTGACCTTGCTCTGTGCAATTACAGTCACACCCCCAAATCCACTAATTCAGTAACCATGGTTTCAGTTAGCCACGGTTACCAGATCAACCCCCCCCCCACGGATGCCATAAGGAAGAAGTACCCAGAACCGCAAGGCCTATTTCTGCCTCCAGGAGGCCTATTTTGGCCTCTGTAGAATGTTGGAATAGGCGCGTGACGCCACCGGAGTCTGTCCCAAAATGTAAGGGGGCACGTGGGAGGCGGGCGGGAGGTATCTGGTGGCATGCGATGCCTATTCCAATGCTCTCTGGAGGCTGAAATAGCCTTCTGGAGGCCAGAAAAGCACCTCTTGTCCCTAGAACTGCAGTAACCTAAATGCAATGCAAGTTTACTTGATGAAAATTTAGAAACATGATTTACTGCAACTTCCAAAACTTCCACAGTCTATTTTTGCCTACTTATTCTTTGTCCCCTCCCTATATTCTTTCCAGTTACTCCATTCAAGGACGCTCACTTATAAGCAGCCCTTTGCCTCAAATATGGCAGGGCTGCCCCAGATTCTTAAAGGACTTTTCAGTACTTCATGATCATCCACAAAAGTTCTTTCCTGGTAGTTTTCAAGCAGCTTTCTTGGGGGGGGGGGATGACTTTACGAGGTTTTATCTTTTATCCTTTATTTGAGGTCCTTTCGGCACTGGGACTTATTCTGGTTTATATCTTATGCTGGTGCAGACTCTAGGAGACTTTGCCTGGGGTATCCTGTAGGCTGCACTAACATATGGATGGCAGGTTCCTATTCCAAGATATAATCTGGAATAATGCCCAGTGCAGAGAGGCCCTTTATATGTATTACTTTGGCAAGTTTACAAAATTAATTTGTTCTTTTTCTAACTACTTGGAAATTATTTTCAAAAAGTTCCCCCCGCCCAAACTCTAAAGCTGTCCATTCCTTCTGCAAGTAAGTAAACCAGCAAGATTTAGGATTCAGGTCCGAAATACGCCAGAGTGCAGAACACGACACAATTCTTTTCCTAAAGATGAAATGTAAAGTTTTGTTAGCATACAGGGCTTAGTGTGACGATGTATTCCCAGATAAAATGTTGTATAAATACATGAAGCTGAAAGTCTTATGGCTTGTCCAAAACAAATACTTCCTGGATTATTTCCTGTTGGAAAGATGCCTAAAACTAGGTACGTGCTGCTTTGCAAGTGGACCCATAGAACAAGTGAATGAGGAAATACAGCAACAGAGCCCAGAGCTAACTTTTAAAGGTATTTAACAATACACATATTCAACACCAGTCTTGACTTATGATGTCCAGCAAGGTAGTTAGTAGCACTTGGAGAAGGGTTGGCGGCATGAGCTTTCGTAGACACGGCTACTTCTTCAGATGCCAGGAGGCCCAATGGGCACATCTACTTCTTCAGATGCGAGGGATCCAGTGGCACTGTGTGCCTATTCCATTGGGCACCCTAGCATCTGAAGAAGTAGACATGTCTACAAAATCTCATGCCACTAACCCTGCTCTTGTTAGTCTCCAAGTGCTACTAACTACCTTGCTGGACCTTGCAAATTACACTAACATGGCTATTTCTCTGATACTGACTTATAACTTGCTTGCTTTTTAGCATTTTTAAAAGCATCATCTTGCTTGCTTTTTCGTCTCTGCAAACAAAACTACTCCCCAGTCTCACTGGGAAGAGGTTAATATTTTTGCTAATTTAAATCTCTAATCATGTCTATTGATAGCATTACACCTTCATGCCACTGTTACTATTAAACTAGTACTGTACTTTCAAGGCTATGATAAGATGGATCCAGTTTTCAGACATCTTAGGGCCATATTATATAATTTCCCCCCAAAAAACTGTGCAACCAGTGTGCAAGTCTAAAAAAAAGTAACCCAGCAACCTAATCATAAAGTTGTAATACAAATATTATATATGTTCACTTTCAGGGATATTAGGGTAGCATGTCAGGAACAAAGCATAAGCTTACTACCCACAGCTAAGGGATTTAGGGCACTCAGAAAGGCTGCATCCATACTTTATTTCAGAACATCCAAATACAGCGGAATAAGTAACTGACATCTGGATGCAGCCTGAGAGAGTTCTCTTGCCAGACATGAACTTAAAAGGATTCACAGAATCACCCATTTCATTTAGGAGTCACGCCATGTAGTTTTTGCAACACCAGCAACACACTAAAGCGTGTTTAAGTTAAAGCAAGCGTTTAAGTTAAAGCAGTGGTTCTCAACCTTCCTAATGCCGCAACCCTTTAATACAGTTCCTCATGTTGTCGTGACCCCCAACCTAACTCTAAGTCTAACCCCCAACTATAAAATTATTTTCATTGCTACTTCATAATGAACCCTGTAAAATAGTAGATCAACCCCCAAAGGGGTCATGACCCACAGGTTGAGAACCACTGTGTTAAAGCAAGGTGCATAAGAATTTTCCCAAAACACCACAAAAGGTTTGAGGGTGATGCTGCTGGATGAGTCGGGATTATTTTTAGGAGGACTGTACTCAGAGGTAAATTACACTAAGCGGAAAGTACGAGGAACTCAAATGTAGGCTGCCATTCCCACATAACCATCCTAACTCGGTGTTTAGTTCTTATGTACATTATCTATCTCAAAAGTCAGTTAAAGGAGTTGATAAAATACCATTCAGCAGTCATCTTAAGATCCATAACCCACTGTTTAAAATATCAATATCAAATTCACAGATTTCTCTACTGCCCAGATCTTCATCCCCAAAGGCTACATTATGTTCCTGTGATCATCCAGCAGCTCAAGAGCCGAGTGCCAACTTCATGAAATCCAGTTCCCAGCGCAGAACCTGTGATGCTAACTAGCTACCAACAGGCTTGGCATCAGATGTGAATATCAAAGGTATCGCCATAAAATATAATAGTACAATTAGAAACAATTGGGAAAAGGTACCGTAGATTTCTAAACCCTACTTCCTTAAAAACACAGGACAAAGAACAGAGCTGTAAAGCAACCTGAGCCATTTCCACACTTAGCGACTAGGACCGGTATACTCTGGGTATACACAGGACAGATGCTCCTCACCAGCCAGAAATGCGAATGGTCCTCCGTGGAATGGGTCACGCCGCCGCTGCAAAAGCTGGGGTTCCACTGCCTTGCCGGATTGATCGGCCGCAGCCAGCAGCATCACCCAGTTTGTGACGTGCCGGAAGGCCAATGCAGAGGGGAGGGACCCAATCCCATTGACGTTTGGGGCCACATACCCCACCGCACCCTGTGTATCAGTCCCCAGCCAGCCTGCTGCTGTGGCGCCAGCGCATGGGGACCTACCTGCATTGTGCCTGCATGTGAAGCTGCCAGTCAATCAGAACCAGCAACACCACCACGTGTGTGCAGGATGCCAGGAATTGATCCTGACTAGTAATGCAGCCACACATGTGCAGACAGAGCCCTCCCAGCCCGAGATGGCTGAAGAGAGAATGGTTGCGCCACTGGACGCTTGTGGTAAGTCCAGGGTATAGGATGGGATAGATGTGGTAATCAGCAATTAATACAGGGGATGCTTCTGTAGCAGCCTAGTGGGCAAGTGTATGCTCTTTACCAGAGCTTTACTAACTATGCACTAGCGCAAAGAGGCCTCTGGGTGAGCTCCCCTTAGCATCAACCTGGACTGCCTAAGAAAGAGTTTTCCTAAGTTTAACTTCAATGGATATGAGGAGCAATATTTCTTTGTGTAGAAGGCAACGTTTCAGGAAAGACCTCAGTTCTTTAGAAGAGGCCCATGGGGCAACTAGAATCCACACGCTACCTTCTTCTTCCCACGTTGGCAGTTGCGCTTGGTCCCGGGTGGCACTACCCAGGACCTCACGTGGCACGGGCTCCATTCTGGCATCCATGCTCTCTTCTTGCCCTGGTGGACAGCTGCTGTTCTTCATCGCCTTCTGGAAAGCCTGTCCCACTTCCTTCAGATCCATGTTCCTCAACTCGCTACAGAGCTCTTGCTGCTCTGGCACACTCAGCTCTGCCCAGAACTGAAGAAGATGCCCCTGACCTGCCTCAGCCAGGCAGTGTTGCAACTCTTGGAAATCACTGTGCTTCTCCATGGCCTGCAGGAAGAGAACAGATGCCATGCATGATGCTCGTCAAAGATGTCGTATGGACTCCTGAATTGTATTCGTCATTTTACCAGGTAACTTTAAGTCCATGTAGTTAAGTTTCACACAGGCGGAAAAGTGGGGTAGCAAAAGGGGGACAGACTTCCCTTCTTTATCCAGTTTACCTGGCTTTCACCCACTATTATGAAAAAGCATTGGAAGTTAAGGATGTGCACAAATATTTGCAGGCATTCGAAATCCGACCGAATGTGCCGAATTTCGACATTTGATCTCGAAAAGAATGTCCCAAAATTTTGATGTAAACATTCGAATTGAATTTCGAATCTATTTGTTCTAATTATCCGGACATTCATACGTGTACGAGTTCATACACAATGCGTACTTGAAGATCCGCATCTTTCCCGGATCTGTACACGTTTGCATGGATCCGTACAGGATGAAAACAGGTTGCATACAGGATCACTACAGGATACAAACGGACGTGTACAGATGTGGGGAAGATGCGTAAGGGCACATACGAATGTCGTCGACATTCATATGTGCAAATTTGAATAAAAAATTTGAATAGATTTGAATTTGGCAAAAACAAATTGAATCTTGCTAAATTCAAATTTAACAGATTTGAATCGAATTTTCAGGTATTAGATTAGATTCGAATAAAATGTCAAAGACACATTCGTGCGCATCCCTATTGGAAGTGGACTAGTAGATGAAAAGACAGTCTTCAACCAATGGTTTGCTCAGATGGCCGTTTTTATTTTACAATACAGTAGACTATTAAGAAGAAGAGTTGGCTTTTCTAACCCGCTTTTCTCACCCATTTAAGGGGACTCAAAGCGGCTGGCAAAGCTTTTCTATTCTTCTCCCCACAACAGAATACCCTGTGGGGTAGGTGGGGCTGTGAGAGCTCAGAAGAGAGCTGTGACTTGCCCAAGGTCACCCAGCTGGCTTCATGGGGGAGGGCGGAATTGAACTCAGTATTCCCAGATAAGAATCCGGCTCCTTAACCACTAAACCAAACTGGCTCACCAGTTAAGTGGCCAGCAGCAAGGTTTTCCATGCTAGATGTGAAAGAAAACACTTCTTCTTGTCTATGCCTAGAATGAAAGTGAAGGCTCCTTCTGCATGGACAGCAAAAGATTTGCAGAGGGCTTTCCAAAAGAGTTCAAAATGTTTACTGGATTTGCCAGCCTGAATCCTGCATCAAGTACTGTATGCCCTCCCAGCCTATACTTAGCAAATCACAGTTGAGCTAGCGTAAGTATCAGTCTTGCTGCGTGCTGACCCTAGCAGATCTTCAGCAAAAAGGTGGCTTGTCTCTTGCCATTCCTGTTTTAAGGAGAACTCACAAGAGGAGCTCCTTCCAAAATGTAGTGCACCTGGACTGCGTCTCAGGATAACAGTGCTAGTGCAACATGAAATCTGAGGTACTAGGTATGTATGATTCTCACTCCGTCTCTGAGTACTGTACTTAAGGTGGCCTTCTGAGAGATTTCTGCAAACCTATCACAAGAACAAATAAATGACTGCTGCTGATCATAAAGTAAGGAACATAACTTACTTTATTACCAAGCAGCTCTGCTCAAAATTGATAGAAGCTATTTCAATGCTGGGAATAATTAGGAAGGGAATAGAAAACAAGTCAGCAAGCGTCATTTTCCCTCTTTATAAATGTATGGTGAGGCCACATTTGGAATACTGTGTACAGTTCTGGTCAGCACACCTCAAAAAGGATATTGTGGAACTGGAAAAGGTGCAGAAAAAGGCAACCAGAATGATGAAGGGTCTGGAACACCTCCCTTAAGAAACCAGGCTGCAACATCTAGGCCTCTTCAGTCTGGAGAGGTGGCGTTTAAGAGGGGACCCTAGAACGAGGGGGCATCTATGAAGCTGGTGGGTAGGAGAGTCAGATGAGACAAGGAGAAGTATATCTTCACCCAGAGGGTCACTGGTCTACGGAATTTGCTGCCAGAAGAGGTGGTAACAGCTACCAGCCTAGATGGCTTTAAGAAAGGGATAGACAAATTTATGGAGGACAGATGTCTCAATGGCTACTAGAATGGACGCCTAAGTACATCTTTCAGGCTGGGGGGACAAGCAGGATCCTTCTAGGGCCATTTGCTGGGATTCGAGAGCAGGAGAATGTTTGCCCTTGTATCTGCATGAGATGCCCATGGGCAATTGGTGGGCAATTCTGTGTGTGACAGAATGCTGGACTAGATGGGCTGCCACCTGATCCAGCAGGGCTCCTCTTATGTTCTTTTTAGTGCAGGACAGATATATTAGATAGAATTTCTCAATCTCCATGAAAACTAACTTTTACATACCTAAAATGGTTAGATTTGCACATTTCATGTCAAGTTATTTAGCTTGAAAGAACTTCTATGCCCAAAACCTTCTCTGCTCTGTCACCGACATGGTAGTTGTTTAAATACTTGGCAATGGCAAAACCTGCACATAATTTTTTTTTAAAAAAAAGCATCATTCAAGATATTTGCAGTGATAAACAGAGAATTAAATATTTTACACTGCATTTCCTTTTAAGTTTTTTTTTTTAATTTCACCTTCTCTTCCCCAGACTGGAACTTTAAGGTTGCCAACAGAGCAGAGAGAGAATTTTAGCCATTAAAAACAGCAACACACCCACTTTTTACACATTGCACAAGCAAAATTCACCAACATTGAGATATTTTAAATCACCATTATTCTCACTTTTCAGTGGAGGATTGGAAATATTATCTACATGTGCACAGTGTGATTCCACGGAGACTTCTGTTACCCAGGTAGGCTTTCAAAAGTCATACAAGTACACACAGACTGGTAAATACATGGTGCTACCTAGGATAAAACAGAAAAATCTTATGAGCTTCCAAAAAGGGTTAATAAGAGAGTTTGAAAGTAGAATCTCCTTGGAATTACAATGTAACCGTCGCCTAGGTAATTCAGAAAAATCTCCTTTGCACAGAAAACACAATGGACAGTGAATTATTAATTATAACAGAAACTGACCTAAGTGCTCCCTTGAATTAATGAATAAATTAATTAATATTCTGCTTTTTTCCCAAAAAGGGACTCAAGGTGGTGTGTAGTTAGCTAGCAATACAATAGTACAGAAAATTAAAAACTATTCATACATATACACAAGTAAAACAAGTGTCATATTAAAATATTAAAATGAATATAAACATAAAACTATATATGGAAAGCTGCTAAAAATCAACTATTTGGTTAGTGCATTTGACACACGTTATTTGGAAATTAAGTTTTTATTTTTTAAAAAAATGCAGCAGATCCTTTTTCTCTGCAATTCTTCCTTCAGGGGAATGAATGTAAATCAATTCTGGCACCATCTGGGCCAGTTTGGTCTAGCGGTTAAGGAGCCGGACTCTTATCTGGGAATGCCAGGTTCAATTCTGCACTCTTCCATGAAGCCAGCTGGGTGACTTTGGCTAGTAACAGCTCTCACCTGAGCTCTCACAGCCCCACCTACCTCACAGGGTGTCTGTGGTGGGAAGAAGAACAGAAGGTTTGTCAGCCACTTTGAGTCCCCTTAAATGGGTGAGAAAAGCGAGGTAGAAAAGCCGACTGTTCTTCCTCCACAAAGCCAGCTGGGTGACCTTGGGCTAGTCACACCTCTCTTTTTTGAGTTTTCACAGTCCCACCTTCCTCACACGGTGTCTGTTGTGGGGAGAAGAACAGAAGGTTTGTCAGCTGCTTGAGTTCCCTTGAATGGGTGAGAAAAGCGGGGTAGAAAAGCCAACTCTTCCTCTTTCTTCTCCCTCTTCTATGCCTTCTGAGGCGACACAGGCTGGCCAGCAGCAGCCACGCTTGGATACTCACCGTCTTCGCGCAACCACCCGCCACCAGCGCCTCAGGGGGAGCCAGACCGGACTGTGAGGGAGGAGGAGGAGGAGGCGGCGGCTGCAGGCAGGCTCGCCTTTTCTCCCCCAATCCCGTCACCCCCTCCTCCCACGCCGCCATTGGCCAATAGGATTAGAGGGCGGTACTCGGAGCCCCAGTGGGTGGGCCTCAATCTCCAGTTTAACGGCTTAGTCAGTGGGAGGAGGGCTCGGAGGCCCCGGCTGCCACGTCACGGCCGAGGGAAGAGACGCGCCCCGCGATTGGGTGGATGCCAGGACTTGCGCTTTGGGGTGTGTGTGTTAGAACGAGGAGGGGGAAGGTCACCGCCAGAGCAGGGCGAGGCCCGCCGGCCGGGAGGGAGGGAAGCGGAAGCTACTGCGCAAGCGTACTGGTGGGTGTTTTTTGTTGTGGTAACGGTCAGGGGCTCCTGCGTCATCGTTCCCCCTGACGGTGTCTGGTGGGGCTTGTAGTTCGTGCGTCAGCACATGGCCGCAGACTGACAGGGACTGACTGGAACAGAACCTCATGCGGGCTGTGGAAAAAAAGAGTCTTTAGAGTGGATGACAGTGGCTTAAACCTAACTTTTAGGCGCCAAAAAAGGGAAGGCCTGGCTTTTTATGAAAGCCTTTGGGCATCAACTCAAGCACCATTTTAATTCTCACTTTTTAACTATGCTGTTTAATATAGTTTAATTGGTGGGGCGTGCATTTAATATTTTGATGTCTATAGCTAAGGCCCAGAGATCTTAGCATATGAGGTGGGATATAAATATTCTAAATAATAATAAGAGTTCACTTTTCTGACCCGGTTTTCTCACCCATTTAAGGGGACTCAAAGTGACTGATAAACCGTCTGTTCTTCTCTGTACAATAGAACACCCTGTGAGAGCTCAAAAAAGAGAGCTGTGACTAGCACAAGGTCACCCAGCTGGCTTTGTGGAGGAAGAAAGAGTTGGCTTTTCTGCCCCGCTTTTCTCACCCATTTAAGGGGACTCAAAGCGGCTAACAAATGTTCTGTTCTTCTCCCCACCACAGACACCCTGTGAGGCTCAGAAGAGAGCTGTTGTTACGGGATTTCACACGCACGGACTTGAAACACCAAAGGAGGTTAGAAAGAGAGTTTTATTTTGCATGCAAATGACACTAGGGGATAACTCCGCAAATCTAGCATATTGAGAACAATGTACAAGAAGTTTTTATAGAGAAGGGAGGGCCACTAGCCCAAGTTACAATGTGCATGTCAAAAACCTAGAACTTTCCAGCAAACTCCAGAACTCTCAGACAACAATATGTATCTCAGTTGTATCTCTTTTCAAGGCAAAACAGCAAAAACACACAAAGCACAATAGAACAACATATTTTGTTCCCTGTCACTGTGACTAGCCCAAGGACTGCCAGCTGGCTTCATGGAGGCAGAAGAGTTGGCTTTTCTACCCCACCTTTCTCACCCATTTAAGGAAACTCAATGCAGCTGTCAAACCTTCTGTTCTCTCTCCCACAACAGACACCCTGTGAGATGGGTGGGGCTGTGAGAGCTCAGAAGAGAGCCGTGACTAGCCCAGGGTCACCCATTTCTGCTCCACCACGCATGCTGCCACTGAGCCCTAAACCCTGCCAGAGGTGTGCATATAGCTGAAATGCCAGCCTGATTCCCCAGGAATCATGGGAAATCTTACAAATTCTCTGAGAATTGCAGGGAATCTCCCAAGATCTTGGGGGTCACGTGAGAGTCCTCACAATTCTTGAGGGACCAGACCACCATTTCAACCCCACATGTGCCTCCCACTAGACTTGGAGCTTAGAGGTATGGCAGTGTCAGAAGAAGGTGTGGGGTGCAGCTATGGGAGATGCAAGGTCTGACCGAAGCTTCAGAGAATTGCACCCAAGGTCAAGTATATTTGATTCATGCAGGATGGGGGGGAGGGGGGGCTACAAATGTAGTCCTCTTTCAATCCATGCGCAAATTGTTGAAGCTTCAAATTTGCACACAGATTCAAAGCTGACAAATGTATGTGTGAGCCAGTTTGGTCTAGTGGTTAGGGAGCCAGACTCTTATCTGAGAATACTGGGTTTGATTCCACACTCCTTGATGAAGCCAGCTGGGTGACCTTGGGCTAGTCACAGCTCTTCTGAACTCTCACAGCCCCACCTAACTCACAGGGTGTCTGTTGTGGGGAGAATAGAAAAGCTTTGTTAGCTGCTTTGAATCCCCTTAAATGGGTGAGAAAAGTGGGGTGGAAAAGCCAACTCTTCTTCTAATGTGGAAAGAGGGCTTTCCCCAGAAATCTTCTAGCTACTGACTGATTAGTGGGAGATTCCAATCATTCAGCTGTCAGGAGAAAAGCAAAGCTGTCAGTCTCTCTCTCTTCCTTCAAGAACAAGAAATCAAACCAGCAACCTTCCAACCCATTATGCACTTCTCCCTATTTCTTCTTCTCTTCTTACAAAAGTTATGGAAGGAACTGGCACAGGTTCTAGTCATTAGCCTGTTCTGGCCCAGATGTTTATGGTTGCCAGAGCCAATGCTGCTCTCAGGGTTTCAGTGGTGGAGATTCCTCCTGCAGCTGGACCCACAGGTAATCTGCTACCTGGATGAAACTATCACTGGCCATAGTCCAAGGTAGCTTTGCTGTTGGATAGTGCTTTAGCAGATGATTTAACAATCATCAAATAGAGACTTTTGTGACTTGTAAAGCATTGGTCTAACTTGGAAATTGCCAAATTGTGGAAAACTGTGACAATAAAATGCCTTTAAGTGGTGAGAGACACAAGCACCAAGACTGATGTTGAACAATTTTTCAATAGCACCATTTATCTAATTACAAAATAATTAATGTCAAAAAAATTAATATCAGGGGAGAATAATCTGTCAGTGATGAGTCGCGTTTGACTCTATTGCCATTATTATTTTATCAGGTAAAGGCTACTTGTAACATTAATGCGACAGAAGTCCAGATTAAAATGCTTGCCTCCAAAAACTGATTTTTGAAAAAAGATTGTTGGGGATTTTTTTTTAAAGTCTGTTTGTAGTCTGTGGAGGCCCTGATTTCTACAAATGCGAGAGCACTGTAAACTATTTTGCAACAGCACCCAATCAACTTTTATCGAGTTGGAAAGCTGTGTCATCTCTTTGGTATCTTGAGGAAGGTGGTGAAGCAACATAAGTGAGTGCTCTTTCGCAATCTTAGCCCCACTAATTACTTTTCACTACCATTGCATTGATCAGTGTTAAACTATTTAAACTCCCTCTTGAGGTTCGCCAGGTGCCTACATTGTATACCTTTCGGCACCTGGTGAAAATGTATCTTTTCAACCAGGGTTTTCCCATCTAAATAGCTTCCTCCAGTTGCTGTCTTGTTAGGGAGGGAGGGTGGAGGTGGATGGATGGGAGGGGGTGATATTTTTAATTATTATTGTTTTCTTTTTATATGTTTCAATCGTATTGTAAGCAGCCCTGGGACCATTTGGTAAAGGGCAGGGTATAAATTTATTAAATAAATATTTCATATTGTGATAGGTGTTGGGAGGGATTTTGTGTTTCTCAGGTAGCTTGGAGTGCACTATCAAGTGAGATGAGACAATGGGAGTCAGTGTTAGCATCTGGTCAGAGCTCCTATTTAGCCTATTGTTATGACCACGCTTGCCCAAAAATCACACCTGCTTCTCCCTTTATCTGGTTTATTGGTGGGATATGAAGGTTTATTGAAGGTCCCTGAGACCTTCGGGTATAGGGCGGGATAGAAATATAAGTAAATAATAATAAATAAATACATATGGTGGGAAATGCTGCTTTGCAATGAACGTAAGTACATTGCTAGCACCCAGTCCTTCTACAGTTCATGGAAAAATAATGATCAGTAGAATTCTCCAGAGTTCTCCATTCTCACTTCTCCAAGTTACCTGTCATGTTGGTATTAACAGAAGATTCCTTGTTTATCTGATCATGGTAACTGCTGCATTCCCATGATGGGAGAGGCTGGCCAAGGCAATGTTTCCCCTTTGGCCCATGGGAACATGACCAAAATGCAGCTATGGAAGCAATTGCCGCAGTAACCGCTGTAGTTCCCCCAGCCCAGTCCCCAAAATTGAAGGATCATGCTTGCCTGGGTAGTATGAATGGAATTCAGCGCAAAACCTGTCAGCCAACACTTCCTTGACCCAACACACTACCACATCCCATCTGCAGCAGAAAAAAATTCCAATGAGCGACATATTGAATATTATCTAGTGCTCAGGGAGCTGGACTTTCCCCCATGAAGCCAGCCGGGTGGCCTTGGGCTAGTCACAGCTCTCTTCTGAGCTCTCACAGCCCCACCTACCTCACAGGGCGTCTGTTGTGGGGAGAATAGAAAGCGTTGTCAGCTGCTTTGAGTCCCCTTAAATGGGTGAGAAAGGCAAGGTAGAAAAGCCAACTCTTCTTCTTCTATCCTTTTGGACATGAGAAACCAAAAGTTTAGATATCTTAAAAGTGTTTGTGGTTGTCCATCACAATGGTAGTGGGTGGGTGTCCAATAGGTTGGTGAGAAACGGAAGCAGATGTTTTGCCATAAGACTCCAGTGGAAAAGAAGGTGAATTTTCATATGGTGAAGCCTAGATGGGTTGAGCAATACATAATGTATCCTTCGTGATGTTGCTTTTAAGCAGGGTTTGGAAATTTCAACTGGTATAAAGGTCTCTGCCTCTGTTGGCGTTATATGGAAGCTCTATTGTATCCATTCAACCTTTGGCTACTGTATTTCTGGAGCTACTTTAACATACAGGGTTCCTATTTGCAAGAGCAACCAAGTTGCTGAACCCATGAGATTAGGGCCTTTACCCTGCTGGGCTTAGATTTGGAGATGCTTGCAAGTGAGATCATGCAATCTGTTCCTCTAGTTTTTAAAAGTGGGTTCTGAAGTCATGCCAGTTACTATATGCCATGTTTGCCATAATTCCTAAACATTGGAATATACATTTGTAAAAATTAAAAGCTGTTGATACAAGACTATGCGTGAGTAGAAGACAAATAACCATGGTTGTAATTCACCTACATCAGGTACTACTTCCAAAATTTCAGTGTGTTCCCCTAGATTTTCTGCATATTAACATGATCACTTATTTTTTTAAGGAGAATGCAGTATGTTCCATTAAAGCACATGGACAAGACCCAGAAGAAGTGACCAAAACAGTGATCTAATAGTCTTAGATAGGTCAACACACCCATCCCCTAGAGAAAGGGAGTTTTGCTTAGACTGAAATAGGCAGCAGGCTAGCCAAAAGAATGTTCAAATGTCCAGGTCCTGTTTAGTAAAACTTTCATTTCAAGTGTTTTTCTATAGAACTTTCCAATTTTATTCAACTAGATTATAAAAATGTAAGGAATGTTAAATTTATGAATATTAAGTAATAGGATTTATCAGAAAATTGATATTTTGGCAACAGCCTTCTAAAACAAACTCTTTCCCACCTTCGACCTCCACTTAAAACAAATTAAGAAACAGTATTTTTATTGCGGCAATGGGTAGAAACTCAATCAAGATATTGAGAACCCCCCAGTTTTAATATTGGGCTCAGATGGAATATTTAAGTGGGAGTTTTTTCTGTTCTTCCATAGGCTTGTCCCTTCTCCTCAAAAAAGCAGGAAACAAGAGCTCTAACCAAAGCCTCCTGAGCTCCCAATTTACCACCTTTTCAAGATTTCTTACCAGGGTGATAATTGATGGTCCTGAATTGTACTGTGTCTACAATATCTACATGAAGAATAAAAAGTTACTCTTTCAAACCGTATTTATGTCATATTCTTATGGGACCACTGCCAAGATATACAGGGACTGTTTCTACAGCATAAATTGAGAATCATGTTGCCACCTCATTGAGCACTTTAGTGTTCTACATCCCTTCCCACAAACATTTGGTCTAGTGGTTAGGGAGCGAGACTCTTATCCGGGAATACCAGGTTCTATTCCGCCCTCCACTGTGAAGCCAGCTGGGTGACCTTGGGCTAGTCACAGCTCTTTACTGAGCTCTCACAGCCCCACCTACCTCAAGTGTTCAGTTGTGCGAAGAATAAAAAAGCTTTTGTCAGCTGCTTTGAGTCCCCTTAAATGGGTGAGAAAAGCAGGGTAGAAAAGCCAACTCTTCTTCTCTACAACCCAAGAATTTAGGAATATACTGAACAGTGGCAATCTAGTTCCATGGCTGTTCTCAGTGACCAACAAGCTGCAATAGTTGCTATGTGAAGTTCTATGCCAAAGTCATAAAGCCATCTAGCTACTAATAACCTTCTTCCATGCATTTATCCAAGTATTTTGAATCCGTCCAAGCTGATTGTGTATGAGGCTGAATAGTTTTCATATATTTATCTATATGGTAGTTTTGACAACTTTCTCTCCTGCCTAGATTCTTGATTTGTGCTTTTTAGAACTGCACACAAAGCCTGAAAGAAGCCTGAGTGAAAAGGACATTCTTTCTCAGTTTTCCTTCTAATTATTTGCAAGATGTTCAGCCTGGATGTGGATGTCCCTTGTTTGTGCCAAATAAGCCTCACCCCCCCTGTCTTTCTGCTGTAGATATTGTAGACACAGTATTTGCTTTTGCTGCAAGTTCTTTGTCACATTTAATACCTCTACTGTTTGACACAATGGAGTCTGTAATCCCAGTGACACATAATAAAACTTAATGCTAGTTTCAAGTGCAGAGAGAGAAATGCCACTCCCCCCCCGCTTTTTGGCAATTTTTAGGATCTCCATGCCCTGCCACCCCATGAACATTTCACAGCTTATTAACCTTTCCTTGTAGTAACAGACATCATGTCACAAAAGACATGGTGGAATCAGAGTAAACTGCCACGTCAGACAGAGATGACTCACACCAAGGCAGAACTGCAAAGTATAGCCTTTAGTTTCCTCAACTTTGAAGAAATAAGAGTGTCAGAAAGATTCATTCCATAGCAAATGCCTATTTGAAAAAATCCCCTACAACTCTTTGCTTTTATTTATTACATCAACTGTTCAACTGGTGCAGGCACCTAAGCAGTTTGCAAGAATAAAACCAATCAATGAACAGTCAAGCAGAAAATGATCATCTTGACGAATCACAGAAATTCAGCACTACTCTCCTTTTAAATATTAAGTTCCTTTTGGAAGATGGCTTCAGCCTGGCAACTGTGTACAAAGCAAGTTGCAAGGCGTGTCTTCTCCAGGAGGACGTTCCACAGACGAAGAGGAACATTTCCACTGCGGATGGTAGCCTAAAATCAATTGTATGATGCTCCTACTAGCAAACTACTGTAGGCTTTAAAGGTGAACATCAACATTTTTATTATTATTCATTTTTGTTTTCCTCTTTCTTCTGTTGCATAGAAGTTTAGGGGTTTTGTAATATTACACACACACACCCCATTTTGATTTGGACTTTGGCAACTAGCAGGATCCCAAATGGGCAGAATGCGCTCCTGATACTCTTGGGACCATCTTGATGGTCCTTGTGAAAGCAGAAATCTGGGACTGCATATTTTAGTTCATTAGTACATAGCTGAAGTAACTTGTCAAATATAGCAAGGTAGTTAGTAGCACTTGGAGACTAACAGGAGAAGGGTTGGTGGCATGATCTTTCGTAGACACGCCTTCTTCAGATGCTAAGGGGCCCATTGGGCCCCCTGGCATCTGAAGTAGATGTGCCCATTGGGCCCCCTAGCATCTGAGGAAGTAGACGTGTCTACGAAAGCCACCAACCCTTCTCCTGTTAGTCTCCAAGTGCTACTAACTACCTCGCTGGACTTTTCGAATTAGACTAACATGGCTATTTTTCTGATATTTCTCAAATATAATTTGACCTGTTTTAAAGAGCAATCTATTTTATTTTTAGTATCAGCCGAAACCAATGTCTTTTACGCCACAAAAGCAATTTCAAGACGAATCTTTATTTTAAACCCAGCAGCCTTTTGTCAGCAGCTCTTAGATATTTTCCATTTCCCAAACACAGATGAGCTTCTTCACTGCGGTTTCAAAGCTTGTCCAGAACTAGATGTTGCTTCTGCACAGAGCTTTGAGGCACTCTGCTAGTAGGACACTCAGCATCTCTATGAAGAGTCTGCTGTACATCTTCCAAGAACGATCAAGTAATCCCTTATCCTTCTGTGATCTTGAACAGAAGACAAGGGATGTCAAAACAGCAGCGTGAGCATGCCACAGATGAGCAGCAGCATTTTCTGAGAACCAGATTCTCTCTCAATAGCCAGATGATGTAGGGGCCAGGCGACAGCCTTCTTCATATCAGCCTTACTGACTCCAGTATATCTGCTAGGACGTAAGTGCTGTCCCATGGTTTACCAAGTTTCCTCAAGGCCTCTTCCACAACCTGAGCTTTCTGTCGCAGTTCTACAGAAAGTATTTCATGTTCAGTCTGCTGCTGGCAAAAGAGAACCTCATTTACCTCCCCTTCAATTCGCCGACCATAGAGTAGGGGGAATATCTCTCTGAGAGTAGCCAAAACAGCATCTCGAAGCAAAGCGTCTCGGCACACCAAGTTCAGAATAAAGATTCCTGCATAAGACAGGAAAAATTTAAAATTACAAATCGGAAGACAGTCTGACTGTGCAATATACATTTTCCTTTTGCAGCCGCTAGAAAAGACCCTTTATAATCTCAACAATTATCCTCGCATTCTGAAGCCTGTTCCTGAAAACATGAGGCTGGTCTGAAGCTTCGAGTATTTATACAGTATGCACTTAGAGTTTTGTGGCCTATTGAAATCAAGGCAGGTGTTTTGCCAAAAAAGCGAACACCCAGAGAATAGGAATGGGCACGGATATATCTAACATTCGATATTCGGATGAATCTGGACATTCGTATTCGTATTCAAAACAGTCGTGAACCAGGGAGGTGAGAAAGCAACTACACCTATGCAACGGATCCAGAGTGCATTCAACATGGATTGAAAACAGATTCAAAATGGAATCAGGGCAGATTTGACACTATCAGAGCAGATATATTACAGGATACGTATCAGATATGTATGCATTTGTATTGAATAGAATCCTACCATATCAGGAGGGGATCTATTCGAACAAATGCTAATTTTCTTCCATTCACTTCAATACAAATTGAATGCAAAAACCCATTCATGCACATCCCTACCAGAGAACAAAGGCTTGGGCAGCTAAGGATAGTGGGACCTTACCTTCCATCTTTAAAAGAGCTTTCACTTTCTGAAGAAAGGATTTCTCCACAAAGGCTGGAGGTGGGCAGCTCATTCCCAAAGCCGAGTCCTTGCTGTCCACATCAAACATAATGGCATCATAAGAGGATGAGTCTGGGGAAGAAAACACAAGAATTTAGATATTCACATTGTCCTGAAATCAAATAATGGATGAGGAAATGGTAACAAAGAATTTGTAGTCAAAATGAGAACAATACAAAAATAAGAAGTTGTTAAGGAAGCCCTTTATTGTTCAGATGACCACAGCTGCTACAGTTTATCAATAGTAACAGCAAGGGACAAGGTTATTTGTAGCCACCTGGGGGCTGTTTTGCAGGGCTGCCAGATGAGGCTAAAATCAGTCAGGCTATAAGACACACCTGGCTTTTGGGGCGAGGTTGTATGAAGGGGTAATTAGTCTGGCTAATTACCTGAGCAGCCTGCTATTCTGCTGTGATCCAGGTTTCTTCTGAGAACCTAGGCTTTTGGATATAGCTGCAATACCCATCTTCAGAGGATTTTGCTCTTGGAAGATCCCTGCTCTCTGAAGATGGATATCACAGCTATATTAGAAAGCTTAGGTTCTTGGAGGAAACCTGGAACACAGCATAACAGCCCCAAAGCTGCTACAAATGAGGCTGAATCTGGCCCTGAAAGCCTACATATGACCATAGCTGGAAAAAAAATGAATATTCACAATATTAAAGCCATGAAATTGTTCTAGTATGGAAACTTGGATCCTAGACAGCAAGTTCGGAGGCACTAAAACTTATAAAGGATCAAGCATATGTTTAAAGATCTCACATAGGTATTTTGACATCTATATCAATAATCCAAAAATCAGAAGTAAATAAAGTTTTAAGGTTCCACACACTGACAATGTTTCATGGCTCATACTGTTGACTCATACTGTTACTTCTGTAAAAATGTACCATAGCTACTGCACTTCCCTGAAGAAGAAAAGTTTCTCAAGTCTTTTTTCCCTTTCCATAATCCTCATAAACAAAATGCAGGACAGCAGGGATTTGTATGAAAACCTTCCACCCTCAAAAGACAAAACAAATGATACAGTAGAGGTATGTCTGGGGTTGCAAAAAACACCCCAAAGTCTAACTTCAGAATGTTACCTTTTGCTGCAAGGTCATCAACGTAAGCTAATCCATCAGCGATGTGAACTTTCAACCGGTCTTCTGGTGAGAAGCCAAACCAGCGTGTGGCCACTTCCAACATAGCTGGGTCGATTTCCACCACATCAATACAGCACTTTAAGTAGTAGTCATGGATGAAGAGTGGTAGGCTGCCACCACCCAGGCCAATAATCAGCACACGCATCTGAGACTCTATATTATACAAAACAATTAAAAAACTGAGTGTGGGTTGAAGCCTCTACATAATACTTGATACAAATCAAACCGCATTACACGCAGAGACTCCATATCACTCAAGGTTTCACTATAACTGCCAATTTAATGTTAGCTATGCTCACATCTGGACTGGATTTGTCATTACAAGGGATTTCACTTTTCCACCCCTCTGGACCAGTGGTTCTCAACCTTCCTAATGCCATGACTGCTTAAGGCAGTTCCTCATGTTGTGGGGACCCCCCTGTTGTGGGGGCAGGGCTGCCGGGGTCAGGGGGTGGGGCCGCTGAGGAATCCACAGTGAAAGCACTGGGGGTGGGGGCAGCGATGGGAGTGCTCAGCGAAGCGAGAGACGGAGAGGGACTGAAAGAGCAGCGGCGGGGGGCGAGGTGAGGGACCTAGAGGGACAGAAAGGGCTGGGGCAGGCAATGGTGGGGGGGCGGTGGGAGGCTCCGCGACCCCTCTGAAATGGTAAATTGACCCCCAAGGGTACTGAACACACTAGTAGAGAAATCTACTGTATTTTCTGGCGTATAAGACTACTTTTTAACCCAGGAAAATCTCAAAAGTCAGGGGTCGTCTTATACGCCAGGCGTCATCTTCTTATATGGTGAGTATATCCCAAACTCTAGATTTTAAATGGAAAGTTGGGGGTCGTCTTATACACCCAGTCGTCTTATACGCCGGAAAATACGGTAATTTGTTTTCAGTGTAACAATCTTGAACAAAGGGAGGTAAAGATAGGATTTCTAGGTGTGTTTATGACTTTGATGGTCTTATATGTATTTTCTGTATTGTACTTTTTACAATCTTTGTAGTAATGTCCGACTTATTTACTATATATTAAATGAGTTCAAGAGGAAGCAAATAAATTAGCAGATACAGAGAAAGAACAAGGGATTTCACTAGTTTTGCCTGATGTTTTTATGCATTTTAGTTTTAAATTTAATGAATAAATACTGTAAACAACCAATTTTAAATGGCGTATTTTGTATTTTTTTTGTTAAGATTTATTTGAACCCATTAACAATAGGGTCATTACATATAACCTGCAACAATGTGCAGGTATGACTGGTCTTCCATAAATTACATTCAACAATTAAATACACACACTGAAAATAACAAAACCTTATCCAGTTTATCAGAATATGGTAGAATATGTATGGCTTGATGTGAAAGTTAACAGGCAGAAAAAAGTATAAAGTTTTCAAGGCACGAAGAATCAATTAGAGAGGAAAAGCAGTCTGTGGGTCCTAAAGAAAATTAACTGCATTTTCAAAAGAATCTCTGGATCTTGTGTTGGTATGGTATCCAGAGGTGATCACTAGTATAGCCAGTGCCTAAACACTTAGAATTGGTTGCATCCACTTGTGCCAACAACCAAGGGTGTTTTTCCACTGTCACTAGAAGTACCCATTAAGTACCC
>MTQE01001134.1:3584915-3595001 GCA_014337955.1 Aspidoscelis marmoratus | reverse complement strand
TGGGTACTTAATGGGTACTTCTAGTGACAGTGGAAAAACACCCCAAGGCTACCTTTTGAGTACCAACTATGGGTTTGAATAGATGTGCCATACCTGACTGAAATTTATAAAATATATAGAAAAATTATTTTCTCTGTCACACAACACTAGAACCAGGAGGCACTCTATGAAGCAGATGGGTAGGAGAGTCAGATTAGACAAGGGGAAATATTTCTTCACCCAGAGGGTCATCCGTCTGTGGAATTTGTTGCCAGAAGAGGTGGTGACAGCTACCAGCCTAGATAGCTTTAAGGAAGGGTTGGACAAATCCATGGACAACAGACAGATGTATCAATGGTTATTAGAATGGAGGCCGAGGTACATCCTTAGGCAAGGCGGAGTTCCGCCAAAAGCCATCTGCTAGGATTCAAGAGCAGGTAGTTTTTCCCTTGTCTTATGCTTGAGATGCTGGACTAGATGGGCTGTGGCCTGATCCAGCAGGGATCTTCTTAGGTTCTTAGTGCTGCTAATTGTATTTAATGGCCTTTTAGAGCTGTTTTGATTACTCAATATGCCCAAAGGTTTTGGCCAATGGAAATGCATGTCTAAAGATTTTTAAGTAAAAATTTCCTTCACTTTTGCACAGTGTTCACAGTTCATAGATCAGATAAGTTATTAATGGCTATCTGAAAATTGTTACCTAAAGATAACTATCTTAATCAGCCCCCTAATTTCAATTGTACAATCAAGTAAAGCTAGGAGAGTCTTCCTACAAATGCAGCTTATTTAAGGCATGCACTAGAAAGGAAATAAAAGTCTTGATACTTACCTGGGAGACACTGGGGACTTTTCAGCAGGCACAATCCAGCAATCATGGCTCTATGGTGAGCACAACAGAGGTAGCTTTTATCAACAGACTGACCAGCTGGTACAGCTGAGGTTTCCGTGTTATTGGGGGATGCTTTCTTCTTCTTCTTTTTCTGCTTCTTAGTTCCTAAAAATGGCAAATAACAATTTTATGGACAAATACTATACAGCTCCCATGTACAAGAGGTGACAAATCAATGTGAAAAATGGAATGTTTTGAGAAATTGGGGCACTGAGTCGAAATAGCCAAGTAGCCATTACCACACTTGTCTAGGGTTCAGTATTAAGGAAACACCAGTGCTCTGCTATTTTTAAGCACCTCTATTAAAATTCACAGACTCATAGCAATGACCTGGGACATTTAGGCCATCAAGCCCGACCCCTTCCTCTATTCGGGGGTAACCGTGTCAACTCTACTGGCTGCCATGGGGCTTTCTCTCTTATGTTATCCAGCTCTTCATGATACATACGCGTATTGGTTATAAGATTCTTACTCTCATTATTCACTGTTTCTGTTTAAATTACGTTATATATCTTCCAGGTATAGCATGCACCTGCCTCTTGGCATTCTCTTATATACAACATTTCTCTTTTCCAGCATATTTGGGGCCATACGGGAATTGCTTGTGCCCTGGGCAGATGGGAGAGGCAGGAGATAGAAGTGGGAAAGCAAAGAGGCCTCTAATTGTCTCAAGATATTAACCTGCTTCTGGCTTCACCCAGCTCTTGGGGTGTGGGAATTAGATGGGGAAAGGCAGTAGACTGTCTTAGCAAATGTTTCTCAAGTCATCAGGTCAGCATAAAAGAATCTTTCTTGCTTCATAGTAAATGCATTATTGCTGCTAATTTCTGGCTGGGTCTCAAAGAAAACCTTTTCCGTAGACTGTCCAGCATTTCTTCCCTCCATTTCCTTAAATTGCTACAGGTCTTTACCTTTAAAAGCCGAGGAAGCCTTTCCCCCCCTTATACAGTACATGCAAGAGAATAGTTCTCTTTTGGCTTAATAAACTACACAACAATTTTTTTAGGACTCTGTAAAACAAAGATTTTCAAAAGTTTCAATCATGCAACAATTAGACCCAATGTACATTTAAAATAGAAATTACACTAAACTAGGATACAAGGTGCGGAATCACAAAGGCACTTGGCTTTGGTCACCTTATTTTATAATGGGGTGTCTACGTACTTACATGGATCACTCTGGCACTGTCTAGTATGCTTAATTCCTATAGAAACTTGTGCCCAAATTCCTGCAAGGTCTCCCATGTTTTAGGCATAAGAATTAGCATTTGGCATTATGGGCAGGAGCAGCTTTGATAGGAGGATGGATTCTTGCTGCAATAAATTTATGTCTCCTGAAGTCAGGCAAAAGGGAAGGAACCATAAGGATTTCTACCCACTAGGAAATTACACGGGTTCCGTAACCCAGTCTCTCTCTTTCTTACCAACCTGTTGGTCTTTTCTGTTAATTCAAGTCCACTCTTTTTTAAAGTAAAAGTATCTCTCTACGGGACAGAAGCTCAGTGACGTTTTGTTTCTTTGCCAAGAGGCCAGGACCCTCATTTCATCTTTGCCATGCCTATTTTACCTTTGTGTACTGTCGTGGGTGAAAGCCTTGCTTCAGACTGCACCACATTCTTGTTGCTGAGAAAGATCAGGCGGCGAAAATAGTGGGCATCGTCTCCTTTCACATCCTCAATAATGTACTCCCCACTAAGGGAGCTAGTGTCGCGGTGCTGGATGGTACGGATACCAATGTCTCCGCCCACTGACAGAAAAGGCACCTGCAACAAAAAGCATAAGCTGCTACCGAGGCAGTTTCATTGAGCGTTTGGCTCTTGCTTAAAGACTTACCTGTGAGCATAAGGCATTGATTAGTTGTTGATGATGAGATCTGTTGTCTATGGTTTTTAGGCCAAGGAAACTTTGGCATCAATACCACTAAACTATTTTCTATAAAAATGAAACTCCAAATGTAGCAAACCTCCTAGGCCTTCATCAGTCTTGCTTCAGTGGCCAAAGATTAGCAATAGCTAAGACTTCTGGAACAGTTCTGCAACATTTTGGCTGGCTTTGCTAGGTTGCTAAAACATTGCCTACCTGCCTGCCAGCAAAGAAGGGATGAAATGTGGCTAGTGGCAGCAGCTAAAGGGAAGCCAATGAAATAGTGCATAGGTTAAGCAAGCTCCCTTACTATTTCCCACACCACAAGGATATTCCTGCATTGAGCAACACCTTACTCTCTCACCGGAAAGGAACACATATTTGAAAATGAAGCCTAAGAACTGTTCTTGTGTCCTACTGTGTGTGGCAAAGGAAGGCTCAAAGGGAGCAGTTTTTACCTGCTGCTGTGCTGGAAGAGTAGGTGGGGCCAGCTCCATCACTTTTCCTGAGAGTTCTGCTTGGATAGCTCCCATGCTTTCATACTGTTCATCTCTGTGCAAGGCCACAGTTACTAAGCGCCAGAATCCTGCACTTTCAGCCAGCTGCTTCCGCCCCTCATCTGTCCCAAAGAGCCATTCAGTTTCTCTGCCTTGTGGTACTGGAAAAAAGCAAAATAATACATATGGATAATGGAGAAACCATCTTCCAAGCATTTGAACAAATACCCTACGTGGGTTACGGTGGAGCAAGCCACAGATAGGTGCTTCGTCTTTAATATGCGATGTTTACATAGAGTCCTGAGGAGTCAGTTGACGTAACCTACATGAGAAAGTTCAAAAATCTACCAGTTCTGTTACCTTAGAAAAACAGCAATATCTAATATCCTCATTTATAAAAGCAAACAGATAATTCATACTTGGGCAGCTTCTTTCTGTTTTGTAACTGATAAATGCAGATATAGATATATTTGGAAGCCATGTTTCAGCACCAAATGGTCTCCAAGGAGCTGATTAAGTAGGATTAGCTGATGCATTTTTTTTCTGCAGGAAAATGACTATGGCATGGAAAGAAAAAAACCAACTAGCCAGTATTTATACATTTACCAGAAACAGAAATAACTATACAAGCTGAGGCCTTTGGCTAAATGTTGGTTATATTTGCCCCCCACTGCAAATGCTGCTATTTTAACTGATACTATGCTGCCTTTTTTAACGTGTTGGTTTTAAATTTTAATATTGTTTCTTTGATATGCTGGTTTTAAAAGTTGTTATCTGCCCTGAGACCTTCAGGTATAGGGCGAGATATAAATATAAATTAATTAATTAAGAGTGTCCCTGTTCCCTCCCACACCATTTTCCTTTTGTATCTTGTCCCTTTAGATTGTAAGCCTGAGGGCAGGGACCTGTCTAAGATTTTTATAATATTGTAACCCTCCCTGAGACCTCTGGGTATAGGGCGGGATAGAAATACAAACAAACAAACTGATAATTTCAATTTTGCTACAGCTGCCTGCAAAACACAGCTTTACAGTGTCTATTTCTAATTTAAAACTTTACTTAGGATCATCTGAGGGACAGTACCGATCCTGTCTGGATTTAGTATGAGATCTCCAAGCTCGACGAACCAAGAAGGATATAAACTCACTGATGAAGATGGCAAACTGATTGTCACGAGAGACTTTCACTGTCAGGTTGTGCACAATGTGCAAAGTGTAGCGAGTTTGTCCGGTGTTCTTATTGCAAAGATCCAGAGAGACGGTCTCTGAACTGGGTTTTTTATTGAGCTGATTCTGGAGCAGAGAGTACTGCTGCCTCTCTTTCACTGCTTCAACAAGTTGCGCAATACTTTTAAAACGGACAGGCTTGTCTTGGGCTTCAGCACACAGCTCCAGGATACATAAACCTGAGCCTGGAACGTGCCTGATCTTTGTCATAACATAGACAAAAATAGGCAGGGCAAATTCTCCTTCTGAAGAGCAAACGTCTTTGCTGGAGACTTGGTGTATTCGAACCATCCAGCCTTCCTGACAGAAATAGTTCACCACCATCTTCAGCACGTGTGACTGAGCCAAAGAAACACACAGGTAGCGACCCCCAAAATGCAGGACCCGGGCAATTTCAGCAAGCATTCGTTCTGCTCTGCTCAAAGTTGTCTCCTTCTCATCAGTCAGGAGGGCATCTAGAGTGCCTTTGTCAAGCACTACCTGGAACTGCTCATCAGGGAAATCCATCTGCAATACATCCATGACCATGTAAGTCATCTTGGGTCTCAGGTGCGCACTGCGTTTCTCCATCTGCTTGACAACCACCTCACTAATGTCCACATTGATGATATCCTGATACCCCTCATCATAGAGCTGTTCACTCAGTTCTGAGTTGCCACAACCAACGACAAGGATCTAATGGGAAAGCATATGAAGAATGTCAGGGCCATAACCAGAAGACTCTTCTAGAATATAAGAATACAGTCGGAGACTAATACATATAATGCTGCATATGAGCTGCCTACACAAAAAAGTTTGCACCCGTGTAAAACAGCTTGTATATAATTCACCATAAAATTTTGCAAAAGAGAACAGCAGTATTGGAGTTTACCATTAGCAATTAAAACCCCTCAGATCTGCTCATCTCCTGACTAATATAAGTCACATTTCAAACAATATCATGAGGAATGGAAAATAAGACATCTATCATTTATTTCATATTTGACTGATGGTTTTAGCGTGAAATCTGATGGCTCTAGTTACTGGTGTTCTCAGGCGTATATGATTTTAGTGCACAGAAATGTGTGGTCTGATATCCCGTCTAGGAACCTGGAATGGTAAAGATTAGGCAAAAAGGTTCCCAGACAAATCCATATGCATCAGGAATATATAAGTTCCAACTGTGGACTAGAAATTATATTTTGAATTCTTCTCTGGGCCTAAAGCTACAACCCAAGTAAGAAAGATCCTAGTTCTTCTTGCCAAAACCCTTTTATCCAAAGGAGGGCTACCAAAATGGTGAGTGGTCTGGAAAGCGTGTCCTACGAGGAACAGTTGAAGGATCTAGGAATGTTTAGCCTGCAGAAGAGAAGACTGAGAGGAGACATGATCACGGTCTTCAAGTCTCTGAAGGGCTATCACAGCGCAGAGGGATTGTCTCTGTTTTCACTTGCACAAGATGGGAGGACTAGAAACAATGGGATGAAACTTCAAGGGAGTCAATGCAGATTAGATATTAGGGAAAACTTCCTGACAGTGAGGGCGATCAGTCAATGGAATAGGTTGCCATGGGAGGTAGTGGGTTCTCCTTCACTGCAGGTCTTCAGGCAGAGGCTGGACCTAGATCTGTCTGGGATGGTTTAGGAAATCCTGCATTGAGCAGGAGGTTGGACTAGATGACCCTAGAGGTCCCTTCCAACTATGATCCTATGATCATATTAAAAACTTCCTTACAGTGAGGGCCATCAGTCAATGGAATAGGTTGCCACAGGAGGTGTTGAGCTCCCCTTTACTGGAGGTCTTCGAGCAGAGGCTAGACCTACATCTATCTGGGATGATTTAGGAGAACCTGCATTCAGCATAGGGCTGGACTAGATGACCCTGGAGGACCCTTCCAACTCTATGGTCCTCTGACTTTCTAGCGCTAAACCAAGGCCGCCCGGCCTGTCAGTCGCCAAAGAGCCAATTAGTTCTCAACGCCCCTTCTTGCTTCTCAAGCAATTTCCTCTCGTGCTTCGCGTCCTGTCAGCGTCTCACCGAGTCCTGCGGGCGCAGGTAGCGCTCCAGGGGCCTCCGGAGCTCCTTCCAGCCCCCGTACCACTCGAAGGCGCGGCCGCCCCGCTGACGGAAGAAGCGCTCCCAGTAGTCGGCCGAGGCGAACTCCTGCACGCGCCGGGGCAGGAGCTGCGTCCCCTCCATGGCGACGGCAAAACAGGGCACCGGAAACGCTGGGGACCGGAAACCCTTCTTTAATCCCGGTCTCGACTGCTCCGCGCTCGGGGCGGGATGCTTCCCTCGTCCTGGAAGCTCATTGGTCGGAATGGCCCCACGGCCTCGGCTCAAGGGGCGGGGCGAACTGGACAGTTCCGGCCGCGGATTGGCTAACGAAGAACCAGGCGGGCCGGCCGACTAGGCTCAAAATGGCGGCGGTGCCGGCAAGTGGCAGGACTGTGGTGTTCGTGACTGGCAACGCTAAGAAGCTGGAAGAGGTGAGGAGGAGAGGGGCTGAGGGGGTCTCTGGGCCTGGCTCTCGAAGGCCATGGGCAGCCCGTAGTATTTTCCAAGAGAGGCAGAGCAGCCCTTGCCCGTGCCTTGTAAGGGGAGGCGGTAACTGAAAAAGAAGGGGGCTCAAAGCGGCTGACAAACCTTCTGTTCTTCTCCCCACACCAGACACCCTGTGAGGTGGGTGGGGCTGTTAGGGCTCAGAAGAGCTGTGACTCGCCCAAGGTTACCCAACTGGCTTCGTGGAGGAGGAAGAATAGTTGGCCTTTCTACCCCTCTTTTCTCACCCATTTAAGGGGACTCTAAGCGGCTGACAAACGTTCTGTTCTTCTCCCCACAACAGAACACCCTGTGAGGTGGGTGGGGATGTGAGAGCTCAGAAGAGAGTTGTGACCACCCAGCTGGCTTCATGGGGGAGGGCAGTATCAAACCCAGTACTCCCAGATATAAGAGTCCAGCTCCCTAACTACTAGACCAAACTGGCTCACAACTGGTCCTCTCTTCATTCTGCAGGTGATCCAGATCCTAGGAGACTCCTTTCCATACAGGCTGGTTGCGAAAAAAATAGACTGTGAGTTCCTGTCAGCCTTTAGAAGCATTTCCATTTTCCTTGCCCATTTGTATGCCGCCTTAAAAAAACCCCCACCAACCATTAAAAGCTCAAGGTGGTTTAAAACAAACAGGAAAAAAAATACAATGCAAAATGATTTGTTACAATGAATGAATGAGCTTTATTGATTAGACTAATTGTACTGCTAGTTAAATAAAGAATTCCATCTGAATTGAAAAAGCAAGGAATTATTTATTTCAAATGCATTTGGGGGGAACCCACTACAGCATAAGTTGAGCTGAGTCTCCATAGAATGGAAGGATTGCAGTCGTTTTATTACTTTTCAGCTCCCTCATTTTACTCCTTCGTCCTTGGTCCATCTTGATATTTGCCAACATTTTCATTATCTCTAAGCAAAGTAATGCCAATGTTTCATCTCTAAGCAAAGAGATGCCTCCCTCCTTTCTTGTGATCTTGCCAAAAGTGACAACTAATTATTTAAACTTAATTACTCTATAAATGTCTTCAAAAAACCCTCCCCCATTTCACTTTCTTTTGCTTTTTGATTTTTAGTGTCTCTTTTACAGACTACTCTATTTATGCCTCCACCCCTTCCTTCTTTGCCTTCTTCATTTGGAGGTCTTATCTGAACAGCTGCTCACTAGAGGGAAAGAAGGGGGAAAAGAAGCCCAGTCTTTCACGAAGTTAACTCCATTGCTTTTCTCTATAGGTTACAGAAGCAAATGGCTGTTAATATTCTATAATGGTTAATATTTGAAAAAAATAAACTATTTATCATGCTAATCAATCAATAAAGTTCTTTCATTCATTCATTACAAAATTATATGTAAAAATACATAACATTTCATACGTTGCAAAAAAAGCACATTATAAAATCACACAAAACTGTGGGGAAGTGTTAAATAAATGATAAATAAAAACAAAAAAATAAATATTTATTATAGGGATATAAAATAAGATGCCTCTACCAAAATAGGCATATGGCATTAATATAAACAAACAAGCTGTTTCAGAGGTAGGATTTCTGTGAATGTCCAATATATTGGGGGTGGAAGGGCTCAAACTGATAGATCTTGTACTGCATCATTACAAAAAATAACTTTTTTCAATTAAAAAAACTAGGGGAGAGTGGGGCAAAGATAGCAGCTACCCCAGATCTTTTTCCATCTCCCAGTCAGAGTTCTTATACCTTGAGGGAGGGTGGGGCAGAGGCAGTAAATGCCCAGGTACAGCAGCTAGCACACATTCTCTAGCTTTTGCTATGTTATGTTGACCTCAACCTTTTCACTTTGCAGTGCCTGAGTATCAAGGGGAGCCTGATGATATTTCTATCCAAAAATGCCACGAAGCAGCTAAGCAGGTCTTCTGTTTTTCCATCTTTGGTTTTCACTTTCCTGAGCAATGTTGGGTCAGAAGAAACTTTAAAAAATAATAAAAACATCTTGCATTTTAAACAATATCGAGTATCATTTATTTGTATTTCTATCCTGCCCTATACTCAAAGATCTCAGATATTAATCTTAGACAGGTCCCTGCCCTCAATCTTACAATCTCAAGAGACAAGATAGGAAAGGAAAATGGTGTGGGAGGGAACCGGGGCACTCTTAATGATAATAATATTAAAATGAGGTTCTTAAAGATCTTAACTTGACCAGATATGAAACAATTTAGAACCTTATTAGAACTGATCAGTTTAGGGCCGTTATTCAGAATATATCAGAAGCTAAGCTGGGTTGGCTACAGAGTGTACTTTAAATTTATGGCAGGAATCCAAAATTGCAGCAATGCAGAATTCAAATTCACACACAATATGTAACAATTTAAAGAATTTAAATATTCTAGCCAGGATATTGACAGGTACCTGTATCTCCCAAAGCAGAAAATGTCTTGCAATATCTGAGTCTCTAGATTAAGAGTGTTGGGACCTGTTCTCTTATGTTCTTGCAAAGAGATGCATTTTTTAGATCCTGCAGTTATAGAGGGTGGAGACAAAATGAAATGGTTGAGATGGTAGGATAGCATGACAGGTGTGCCCATAAGCATGTTGCATTCTTCTGTAGTTTCTTTCCTGTGCTCTGCCATAGCTGAAAGAAAGACCCAGGTTGAAAAGTATTCCGTCCAATCCCCTTTACCAGTTTTCTGGATTTCCAGCTATGCCTCTTCTAAATGCTAATATATACTGTATTTTAAGGAAAATTCTAATTTAGGTGACTTCCATGTCTGTTTTGGTTCTGATATCTTCATCACTATATTTTCCTTATCAGATCCAGGGACCAGTTATTGTAGAGGATACCTGCTTGTGTTTCAATGCCCTTGGAGGACTCCCAGGACCTTATATGTAAGCAAAACTTCAGGGATGTAAAGATTGTGGTTTGTTCTTCTGTTACTGTAAAACCTTGGGTGGAGAGGAGAGAAAGAAGGTAAAGCATTTGCTGCATGATGGGATTTTTAAATTCTTGTTTTATATTGCCTTGGGAGTCTTTACTGAGAAGCTGACTATTCATGCATTAAATTAATAACTAACAGCTAGTAATTGACTACTAGAATGGATGCCTAGATACATCTTTCAGGCTGAGGGGGA
>MTQE01001134.1:3534798-3555756 GCA_014337955.1 Aspidoscelis marmoratus | reverse complement strand
CCCTAGGGTATGGGGCGGGATATAAATATAAATATAAAATAAAAATAAAATAAAAATAGAAAGAGTGTGTGTTCTTGACTCTTTGTGTTAGAAAACCTCCTAGGAAGCGTCAAAACCCAAAGCAATCTTAACTTCTCCTGGATGACAACCTGGATTTGCTTAGGAATTTCTAATTTGATGCTAGAAGATTATGGAAATATGATGGGTATGAGGATTAATATCCTTGATAAGTCGTACAGTGAGATACAATGTAGCTAAGTTAAGTAATACTAATATTTTATTGGAAAACAGTTAATCTCATGCTTAATAATTCTGTTAGCTTGTGACAATATCACAAAATAGGGCTAGAAGCTGTATAAAACACTCAGAGTATTAGTAGGATGCAAATTAAGAGTTAAATCCCTGTCCGTGGGAGGAAAATCAGACTCACTCATCATGTACCCATCTTTTTGTAGATATAGAACTTCAAACAGCATCCAGTATAGGGTCTTCTGTAGAAATTTGGTGATAAACTGGTTTTTAAAAGCTTATGATGGAAGGTGTATTCAGATCATGAAGACTAAAGTGCCAAATTTTAAGATTATAAAAAAAATTATACAGAGAAGTGAGTGCTGATTTAGTATATTTGGAGACAAAAGAGCTCCTAGACCACTTTGGTCTAGTGGTTAGGAAGCCGGATTCTTATCTGGGTGTTCCGGGTTTGATTCCGCACTCCTCCACAAAGCCAGCTGGGTGACCTTGGGCTAGTCACAACCCTCTTCTGAGCTTTCACAGCCCTTCCCAACTCACAGGCTGTACTGTTGTGGGGAGAAGAATGGAAAAGCTTTGCCAGCCACTTTGAGTCTCCTTAGATGGGTGAGAAAAGTGGGGTAGAAAAACCAACTCATCTTCTTCCTCCACAGAGCCAGCTGTGTGACCTTGGGCTAGTTACAGCTCTCTTCTGAGCTCACACAGCCTCACCTACCTCGCTGGGTGTTCTGTTGTGGGGAGAAGAATAGAAAAGCTTTGTCAGCCACTTTGAGTCCCCTTAAATGGGTGAGAAAAGCGAGGAAGAAAAGAAAACTCTTCTTCTTCATATTGTGTTAAATTGCAAGATGCTTAGCCTAAACTGTGTAAAGTGGGCCAAATGCTATATATTGCATAAGCAGGGCTCAAAGAGCTTGTTGAATTTTTTTCTTGGACAAGAGGGATTGTTTCCGTATTTCTTGGTCCAGAATTTATAGTCCTTGTGGTCCTGGAGAGACGAGTGCATAAGTGTCTCAGGGCTCCATTTGCTCCTCTTTCTATCCTGCACTCAATAGACAAAAGAACGTTAGTGAATGTCTTGATGCAGAAAAGAGAAATACTTTGTTTTGGGCCGTGATCCTTCTCATTTTGGATTCCTTTGATGATTGCAGCTCTTTTGCATTTATTAGGCAAGCCAGAACCTTAGAAACGAGTGTGCTGTAAGCGTCGCTTCTCCACACCCTCACCCTGTCAAGGGATATTCTCGCTCCCTGCTCTGTTAGAACATGTGTTGGAAGACCTGCTAACTTCTTAAAACTGGGAATGTGGAAAGGCAATAGCTATGGAAAATCCCATCTGCTTTGAGTTGGATCTTGGAAAGAGAGGGAAGCAACAGGATATTCATTAAAGCACTCCCATTGTTACTGGATGAGGTGGTTAATGAGCTATTCCCTATGAAAACTCAGATATTTTTTGAAAATAAAAAACTACCCTATAAACAACCCTTTTCCTGTTAGTCTCGAAGGGTACTAACTACCTTGCTGGACTTGTAAAGAATGTAATGAATAAAATTTTTGCATGTTTTCTTGGTTAGTGACTACTAAAACTGAGTCGCTCAAGAAAGTGAGAGGGTATTGCTCTACCCTGTGGGTGCTAAGTTCGTAACTGTAGCGTGCAAAAATGTTCTAAAGTCAAAGCCTTTTCCTGTCTTCTACAGTTCCCATTATCCTCAAATACCACACTTGAAATGCTGGCGGAGAATCACTGTGGAAGTGGCTTCAGGATGAGGGCAAAGCAGGCGGCTGTGTGATTTCTGTGGAACGTAATGTGTATTATAGCTTTGAAAATCCGCAACCCAAGACCAACGTCCAGTTCTACCACGAGTCTTCGAGGGACCTGGCAAACCATACCTTGACCGATGACGGTGTCACTCTCCAATTTAAAACTTCATTGTTGTTCTCTGAAAGAAAGCCCCATTTGGAGCCAATACTTGACAGTATTTCTATCATTTTTTTAAAAAAAGGTTTATATATATATATATATTGCTAATTGGTAGTAATGTTATTTATAATTTAAATAGTTTCCTACTACTTCTCCTGGAGAACAGTAGAGGAAAAGCAGGGAAGGGATGAAGTATATAAAGTCAGTATCATTGTTTAAAGATCTCTAGGTATTTATTTGAATAACTGCAAACATGTCACTTCCTCATCGTTCTGCAAGGTTTTTCTGTGTTTGTTAAAGGATCCAGAAGCTTAATCTCCTCTCTTGTATTGCTGTGGATGGGACACAAAAGCATTCCAGTGGGGGGAAATGGTATTTTTGACTATAAGTACTGAATGCAGCTTTTATTAAATTATTGAGGTAAAAGAGCAGCACGGGTGTGAGTGAAGATGATGCAGAATCTGCCCAGCATTGAAGGTGTGGGAGAATAAATCTTTTTCTTATCCAGATAAGGTTTTCTTGTGCCAAATAATTAAAAGCAGGCATGTTAATATCTTGGCTTCACTTAATTGCTCAAATCATTCCGTCCCTTGTGGAAATATGTCAGGTCTGGTTAGTTACCATCACTACAAACACTTAAGTTTGGTGCTGTTTACTTTCAAGTTGTGGTGATCTTATATTTAAGAATATCTGTGAGGTTGTTCACATTTAGCTGCCTTTTCCTTAGCTGTGGAGTTTGTGTTTTGTATTAGCTTTAATCAGAGTTTGAGCAACAGGCTTTGAGTCCCTCCATGACAAAAGTCCACGCATCCTCGGTTTCTGCGTCCTTCTTGCGTAGTGCTAGAACAGTGGTTCTCAACCTGTGGGTCGCCACCCCTTTGGGGGTCGATCTACTTTTTCACAGGGGTCGTTGTGAAGGAGCAAAAAAAAAAAAAATTATGATGGGAGTTAGGGTTAGGGCTAGGTTGGGGGTCACCACAACATGAGGGACTGTATTAAAGGGTCGTGGCATTAGGAAGGTTGAGAACCACTGTGCTAAAACTTCTCCATACGCTTCAATTACAGGTGAAAAATGTGTAGATTAGGTTGAATACAAGTCATCTACAGAAAAAGAAACCAATTGTATGAAAACTGTAAGGTCACAACTCAATGATATTATAGAAGCAGGGAATAAGAGGGTCTGAGAAAAGCTGTGGTTGACCTTTGACCTGGCCTCCAACGTCCTGAACATAGCCTCCTATCCTCAGAGGCTGTAAGAGATGCTGTCCAAGGACTAAACGGAAATTCATCTTCTCGTCAGTTTTTGGAAAGGAACAGGTACCTCTACGAAAAAGGGATGTACTCAAATATTCGTAACATTTGTTATTCATCCAAATTTGGACTTTCATCCATGAATCAAATGTTATGATATTAGTATGAATATCACAGACGATTGTACAATAGTTCTGACATTCCACAAATAGTTCAGATGTTTGCTAAACTGGGAGTGTGGAAAAACGGAGCACCGGTCACATCCACAATGGACCCAGAGTGCATTTGACATGGATCGAGAGCGAATTAAAAGTGGGTTCAGGTTGGATTTGACGCTTTCAGAGCACAGATACGTATTGGATTTGTTTTCGTTCATATCGGATATGTATCGGGTGCATAGTCGTTCATATCAGATATGTATGGGATATTCATACAAATACTTTCGTATTGAATCGTACCACATTCGAAGGGGATCTATTCGTACGAATACAGATTTTCTAACATTCGGTTCGTTACGAATGCTATGGATTGAATGTCAAAAAATGCATTCGTTAAATGAATTGGATGAAAAAGCAAGATATAATTATTACTGATTGTAGCGAACAGGAATTCTAAATTGAACAGAAGTTTGCAGTATCAATAAAACATTATCACAGTCATGCAGTTTTAATGGTTCCATTCAAGCCAATGGCTTAAGTTGGGAGGGTCTAAACACCAGAAATGACTAGGAAAAAAAGGAATTTCACCTAAGTTGGGTACTTTTCTCCTTTTGTTTCAGAGGTTTTCTATTTCATAGTTGTAGTTTTAAACAAGAATACTTTAGCTATGTGGTAGGGACAGCGAAAAGTCATCTGTAACAGTTCATGCCACGTAAGAGTTTGGTCTTAACCCCCAACACTGGCATAAAAGCACATTTACAAGTATAGAACCTCAACTATAAATATCCTATGCCATATTCTACACATTTTTGTAGCTCTTGCAGAAAATAGCAATACAAATCTGTATTACTTACATCTGTAGCCTTTCAAAAAATGTTGCACGACCTCAAATGTTTACACATTAAAGCCACACAAAACCTGGGTTATACAACTGTCCTAGACATCATCGGTACATCGATGCTTGTTATAATGTTATGGTATTATAATGGGCTTGGATTTGGCAGACAAACTTTGCTACGATTTGCAGAACCCCACATTTCATTATTGATATAGTCAAGAACTGAGTGTATTGGCAGGCAAAGGATATTTAATGCTTGCCAAAGCAGTGAAGCCACTCCAAGCAGTTTAATACACTCTTAAGATGCCTGGTCGCTGCTGAACATGATTCATGGAAATAGAGAGCAGGCTGTCCTAATGTACAAATTGGGCTTTTACTGTCTGCAGTTTTTTAGACCCTTGGGCATATTTGGAGTTTTTAAACAGCACTACAAAATGGCTATTGAGTTGAGTGGGAGGAAGTGACAAATTAAGGGATTTGGAAGAAATCCTCTGGAAGTTTTTTCTTTTTCTGGCAAAAATCTCTTCCCTTTCTTTGACCTGAATGGGGAGGGACCTTCCTGAACAACTGAGAAACAGTAGCCCCATAAAGTATCCTGTTGCCCCATGGGTCCTTAGCCCAGGCTAAACTCGATCCTCTGTAATTTTTCAGGGGTGTTGTTTTTTCTTTGTAATGGTTATTCTAGCTTGTTTTCTTAAAATAGAGAAGTGCACAAATGCATTTTTTGCATTTGAATTCGAGTCGATTCCAATATTTGATTCGAAAATTGAAAATCTGGATTTTCAAAAATCTGATTTGAATCCGGATTATCCGGATCCGTATTTTCAAAAATCTGATTCCAATCGAATGGTAGGAATGCTGGGAACATTTGTATCCAATTTTCAAATTTGCACTCATCTTGTTCTTGTCCCGTTGTCATCCCGTGTTATAAGTGCAAATAGATCTGATATTTGGATGCGATATAAATGGGTGTATTCAGTCGAAGTATTCGAAAACCGTAACGGATTTTCAAAAATTCAAAGTCCGTTCGAATTCGGAAATTCAGATTTTTGAAAATCTGATTCATATTCAAATGTCGATATTTGTTGAATTCGAATTGGATTTTCGAATATCCGTGCACATGCCTGTCTTAAAATACCTTGCCACTGGCTGTTTTCTGAAGGTTCTGAGCATTCTCAGATGAAGAAGCAAGACTGCTTCTTCGTAGCGCAGGGGAACATAATACACCAGCAACTGTTCTTCCTCAAAATTGGCCACCTTCTTTGGCTCAAAGATGAATGATGCTGCTATAGGGGAGACGTGAGATCCAGCAGAAGGATTAAACCGTCCATGAGGCTAAAGGTGAGCTGTTTCCTGCCAGAACGGGGAGCTTTTGCTGTTTGTTTTGCTCAGCATTGCAAGCATAAGACTTCATCCCAAAGTATTTGCATCTTGTGGCCAAGTTTTGGGAAATCCAGCAACTCTAAGCAGGGATCATTTTGAGGTTGGCAGGGTGGATCCTTTTGTGATTCTTTCATCCTTTCTGTTCACTGCTACCACCAAATTTCCACAGATTTGAAATCCTACTTCTTGAGTCGGTATCATGACTAAGTGCAGCTTGGTGAAGATTAGAAAAGATGATCTTCACTTATTTAAGCGAAATACAGGCAGGCTTTTGTCATTTCCGGACAGGCCTTTTGATTTAAATTGGAATGCTGGATATTTGATTGTGAGCACTGATTCTAGAAGAAGGGAAGGATGCTTCCAGATCATTTAGGGTTAAACTTCTATAACACGTAGCACATCTGAAGCTCAACTCCTAGATCCCTTTCAGATGAAAGGAACTTACCACAAAATATGGGTCTAAATAATGGAAGAGTCACTGGAATTGACAGAATTGCCTATAAAGTCTCGGTGCCAAACTGGTTGTTGAAGAAAAGTCAGAAGGGAATGTGTATGTATATATTCAGACCTGATTTGACTTCCAGGAGTTCAGAAGATAATTTCCTTTCCATCACATAGGCCATGGGTGGGTCTAGAGTCCTCGCTTTGCTTTAGAAAAATAATTGGTTGTGAGTATTCACTGTTCAGCGTTCTTGACAGATGGAGCAGGAATACAGTTTCAGATTATCTGGGGTTGTTCCAAAGCTGGAAGACAGAGTGGAGTCCAAGGGAAGCTTCTCTTGGAACCTGTTCAAGCACCTTTTCTTATATTGAAGTATCAAGTGACTTGAAAAGGTACAAATTAAGCTCCAGATTTCGCCTTATAAATCTCAGTGTCAGCATTTATGAAGAAGACTGCAGACAGGACACAGACCCAGTGGAGGGAAGAAATCCCTTAAGTCCCATATGATATGTATATGTAAGAATTAACTGAGTGGTCTAGAAGCTTTAGATTTCATCTTTGCTTCATGATACACCACAAAAATAGAACCTTGGTTCTTTGATACAATTTTTAAAGGTCTCCTGACATCGAAGATCTCCTGACCGAATTTCTCTAGAAGAAGCTACAGAAATATATGAGAAAAATCTGATTCCTGTGAGAGTTTACTTTAGGAAAGGACCAAAGTGCTATTCTCAAAACAACCGGATTGGGAGAAAAGGTACATTAGGTGATTTTCTAGAGAGAACTGCAAATTTGAATAGACAGTTTTTGTGATCAACTCAAAAACTAGAACTCAGAATATGTCTGGGTAAGAATCTCTGGACAATCTGAGGGGAGAACATGTGAAACAAGGGGATGCTTGCTGGGGACAGCATGCTTGTTAACTGTCTTCTTAAGTGTTGAATTTTATACCTTTAGCAGCCCTATCTTGGGGTTGAGCAGCATAGTGAGTACACAAAGACGGTGATCTTGTATGAACAGGAAAAAGAAACAACAAATAAATTTATAAGTTCTGCAGATGGATGGCTTTCTTAATGCTAATATGGAGTGAAATGACTGACTTGTTAGAGTCTAAGAATGAAAATCCTGAGTGAACAGCACCTGGATTGGATTCTGAACTGTAAACTGAAAATTGCAATTTGCTGATGTCTTTTTGTTTCCCTCAAAGATTATGCTTAAAGACATATATTAATCATGTATACATAATCCAAAAAAGGCAGGAGGACGAAGAGCACTCTGATGATCACCATAGGTGCAGATGCTAGACCAAAGGGTCACAAACTGAAAACACATAATTTCTGAAAGTGTATTGAGAACATTTTAAAACATGTATAGTATACACTGAAGCATCTCTATATTTTTCTTTTATGTTTTCTTTTCCATTTAAATAATAAAAATGACTTTAAAAAAGAATTTTCTCATTTCTGAATGACTGGTGACATGGAAGTAGGCCTCCATGAGATCAAAAGTTGTGAGAATATCTGTCTTGTTCAATATTTCAAATCCAGTATGGTGTCCCAGGTCCTGCTTATTTTGGAAATGAAAAAGAGAGTAGATTTACTCCTAATCCACTGTGAGGGACAAAGATCTGCTCTACTACACTTAATATGAGCAGCTGAAGGATCAATTTCAAAACAATCAGCCTGGAATGAAAAATGTCCCTGGGATGAGAAGAGTGCTCAGTCTTATATTGTAATTGCTTTCTGGAACTACAAGTCGATAGTCGAGGATTACAAAATCCACCAAAACTTTGTCAGATACCCCCAACTACAGTGGTACCTCGACATACAAGTGCCCTGACATACAAGTGTTTTGAGATACAAGCCGCCGAGCGAGTGATATTTTGCTTTGAGATGAGAGCAAGATTTGAGATACGAGTATGTAAATACAGTACAGTACATAACAAAAACAACTGAGGTGGTGTTTTGGGAGCTGGAATGGATTAATGGGGAAATTGCTTTGAGATACGAGTGATTTGACATAAGAGCAAGGTTACGGAACGAATTAAACTCGTATGTCAAGGTACCACTGTACCTCTAATGGGTCTAAATGTTGACAGTCAGAATTGCTGTTGAGGGGAAATAAGTAAAAGATGATTTGACCAAAAAATAAAATTGATGTCTCTGATCTCATAACTTGTCTTAATAAAAGTTGTCAACAGGCTGAATCTCTGCAAAGAGCCCCACTGAACTTAGGTATGAATAGAAAACATCCTTTAATTTTTAGTCATCCCTTTAGTCTGTTCAATGGTTTGTCTGTTTTTCAGCATTTGATGAAAATTTTGTCTAACATATCTTGGGAAATATTCATTCCATACCTAGATGACCTCTTAATTTTTCTTACAGTACCTGATCATGACTTGCACACATCATTTGTAAATGAAAATGTTCAAATGTGAACCTCACCTAAGATTTTGGAATTTTAGGAGTTTGCCTTTCTGCAAGTGGCCTTGAAATGAACCTTTTCTATTGTCTGTACAAATAGAGACAATAATGAGAGCCTCTGCTCTCAAATCACTGGTGAAGAGTTGCCTGGTTTTCATTAACTTCTGTAGAAAGTTCATCCTTGACTATACAGATCCTACTGGCTCCTCTCAAGTTGCTTCTTCATGAACTTTGCGGGCATAAAATTCAGAAGTGGCCTTCCAGCCTCTCAGATAACTTAGTCACTAGTTACCTGATTCTGTAATATCCCAACCTGTTCATATGTTGTGGGTCAACAATCTTCCAGAAGAATGAAATTCTGAGCAACTGCTTCTGTATACTTATTTTTCTTAAAAACGCAAGGCCCCTGAGGTCCCGTACAAAGAATGCCCATGTTTAGCTGTGAATGAGGATTTCTTGTCATCATTTTTTGATTGGCTTTTGAAATTTGGTCATCACAACCTTGAAGCCCGTGACAGCCCTTCATAAGTTAGTTCTCCCCAGTTGTGTTCTTTTCTTATTTTACCTTCCAGTTTATTGGGCTTCAAAAATTGTTTGGCTGATGCCCTATCTCACATCCTCTGATATGAGGCCTTTGAGGATGTCCTCAATTTGACTTCCATGCCTTAACGATGAATACCTATGATGTTTCAATTAGGTACATAGCCATTGACTATGAATGGAAAGATAATCACCTAAAACTAGCAAGTTTTATGTCCTGAAGATTATGAAATTAGTGCACAGCTATAAACTAGAGGCCATTTGCTATTTTTTAAAACACGCTAGTAGGAACTGTGCACTTACTAATGGTCTGATGTGCATCAGGGTGTCCAGAATTACATTCACAGATACCCCATATGTTATCAGGTGAGAAAGAACTTTGGTGTAACCACTGGGCTGCTAAAACCTTTGCCTACACTGCTTCAGACCTGCCTTGATTTGTATTATTGATTAGCCTCCAGTGAAAGGACATACTATTGTTTTGGTTGTGATGGTCTTTCTGACAAAAAGTGATCTGAACCCACATCACAACTTGTTGGTTTGTTCCTAGATTATGTTTCTTACCATCATGGGCTACCTGGTCAAATAAGATCTGATTGGGACATCTAGCTCATTGTCAAATTCTGGAGAGCTTTCACAAATCTTTTGCGCATTGTTTTCCTTTTAACTGGCATTCGACCCACAAACCAATGGTCAGATTAAACTCACTTCCTTTGGCTGCATTTGCTTATGATAGCTTCATGTCTGTATGCAAAATTTCAATGTCTCTTTTTGTTCTATGCTTCTGTTTCTCTATTTCCACGTTCAAATCTCTGCTGCAGATTAAAACTCCGCTTGTAAATTCATCTAAATATTCCATTACCCCTTTCAAAAAATGTTTCTGATCTTTACTGGGGGCATATATTAGCTCTTTTTGCACATGCAACCAAGACTCCAATAGGAACCCGATAGGAATGCAGTAGGTACTGATCAGTTATGTACTGTCCACACACACAACCCTTTGAAGACCCCATTCTGAACATGTTGTTCACATGGACGAGGGGAGGGAGACTCAGCGTTCGACCGTCACACCTGGGTGAGAGCTACAAAAACTCGGCACCACCCTGCCCCAACGCCGCTATGGACCAGAGGAGGGAGACTCAGTAGCCGGCTTTCCCACCTGCTCTATAAGGTTTTTTTATTATTATATAATGTATTATTTGTTATAACATGCAATGTATTTTTTACTTATGTAAACTGCCTTGGGCAAAAAATTGTCTTTGATTTAAGTTTTTGATTATATTTATTAGCCGTATTTCTCTGATGTAATGATTGTATTTGCATTGTATTTTTCTCTCATTTGTTGTAAACCGCCTTGGGCAAAAATGTTCTTTTGGAAAGGCGGTATATAAAAATGGAATGGAATGAGTGCCATTGAAATCTGGATTTAATGGCGTCTTCGGGCCCTTAACTCTGGATTAACACAAGACCGATTGGCTTCCCTTCCCTTCCCTTAGGAATCTAGGCCTGAGAGGGATCATAGCAAGCTTTCTGAGCGACTGTTCCAAGGGCGCCAAAACCCACAGCTCTGTGGTTCTGAATTTTGGCAAGAGGTAAGTTTAAAGAAGGGAGAGTTATAGTCACCAACTGGTTCGGCGTCTAACAGGGCCTTGTGACCACAGGGACCCAGAACAAAATCCGGGTTTTAATGGGATTTATTTTTAAGTAGGATGTTAAGCTGGATACTGCAAGCCACCTCTTTGCTTTTTAAAATCCAGATAGATTCTGGAGGCAAGCAAGTGTTACTAATTTCTTTAGGGGCCTCTTTGGTATTTAGAGGAAGCAATAAACATTCTGGAATGTTCTGAATGCTCATATGGTGGATAATCATTACGAACGTAGAAAACAGACAAAAGATCTCTATAGCCGATGAGCATCTTGTCCTTCCAGCTTAAGTCAAAAAGTTTTTTAAAATACTAGAAGTCGGGCATCACCCCTAAGATTTATTCTGCCATACATTATATAAAGAGAACACCAGGAGAAAATATAACAATATTTGACAGGGCCATAAGTGTTGAGCTTCTCTTTCCGGTTTGGTCTAGTGGTTAGGGAGCCAGACTCTTATCTGGGAATATCGGGATTGATTCTGGCCTCCTCCACAAAGTCAGCTGGGTGATCTTGGGAAAGTCACAGCTCTTTTCTGAGCTCTTACAGCCCCACCTACCTCACAGGGTGTTCTGTTGTGGGGAGAAGAACAGAAGGTTTGTCAGCCACTCTGAGTCCCCTTAAATGGGTGAAAAAAGTGGGGTAGAAAAGCCAACTCTTCTTCTTAGCATGCACAACTGGAGTCCTTGTTTTTACACCTCAAAAAGGATATCGTGGAACTGGAAAAGGTGCAGAAAAGGACAACCCGAATGATTAAGGGTCTGGAACACCTTCCTTACGAAATCAGGCTGCAGCGTCTAGGCCTCTTCAGTCTGGAGAGGCGGTGTTTAAAAAGGGACCTGATTGAAGTACATAAAATTATGCACGGTATAGAAAAGGTGGATAGAGAAAATTTATTTTCTCCATCACACAACACTACAGCCAGGGGGCATCTATGAAGCTGATGGGTAGGAGAGTTGGATCAGACAGGGGGAAGTATTTCTTCACCCAGAGGATCATCCATTTATGGAATTTGCTGCCAGAAGAGGTGGCAACAGCCACCAGCCTGGATGGCTTTAAGGAAGGGTTAGACAAATTTTTGGACAACAGTTGTATCAGTGGCTACTAGAATGGATGTCTAACTACATCTGTCAGGCTGGAGGGACAAGCAAGATGCTTCTAAGGCCACTTGCTGAGATTCGAGAGCAGGCAAAGGTTCATCCTTGTGTCTGCTTGAGATGCCCACGACCATTTGGTGGGCCACCATGTGCAATGGGATGCTGGACTAGATGGGCTGTGGCTTCCCTTATGTTCTTACAGGACTGAGGAGACCTCAGTCCATCCTGGCATCGGGACATCTTCCCTTCCTCAGTGTGAGCGAAGGATGGGAGGCTAAAGGAGGCTGAACTGTGCTGTGGTGGGTGGGGTCCATTCTTTCTTTTGGCCAATGTCCACGGGAGGGCGGCACACGTGGAGTTTGTGAGGCACCTCCCCCTCTCCTCAGTTTATGTGTGTGACTCCCCTAGCAAGCATTTTTTTCTTCAAATTTTTTTTTAAATTAATCGCACAGCAAAGAAAAGCACATAAAAAATGAAGGAGACTGTGGAGGTGGGGGAGCAGGCCTTTAAAAAGAATTGCAAACACATACCCTCCTCTCTCTTGAGTGACACAACAGCATCCAATCAGAAAGGAGATAGATCTAACCTGGCAAAAAGGGCGGAGAGCCAAGAGTTCCGTGGAGGCGGCTCAGGTCGAAAGGCAACAATACGGATGAAGTTTGTCACCTCCTCCTCCTTTATACGTCTTGATGTTCCAGTTCAGTCTAAAACACCTGGTATTTCCTGGTGGTCTCTCATCCAGTTACCATGCAGGGCTTCTGAGACTGACAAGATCTAAGTCCTGAAGGTTTCAACTGAGGGCCAGCAGGCAAATGCAGAAATTTTGCTAGTAAAAAGGAAGATTAAAGATTAAAAAAGCAAAAACCTGCATATTGCAAACCAAAGAAGCACACTGATGGAAGTTACAGTGTTGAGCTGTGTTCACACCTAGGCTTTAATCCACTTTCAGTCCACTTTCAGAGTGAAAGAGTGTATCAGCAAAGTGTCCAGCTGTTTTGTTTTACCATTATTTAGCTCAGAAAATTCACTTCTGGGTTAGATTAAGTGGAAAGAAAATGGCTAGTCGTTTTGCTGATATGTTCTCTCTAGGGATGAGCAGGGATATTTGAAAATTCAAAATTCTGATTCAAATTCTTTGAATATAGACATTCAAATTCAAATAGGATTTTTGAAAATCTGAATTTTTGAATCTGGATCCAATTCAGATTTTTGAAAATCCAATATGGGTTTTTGAATAATTAAACTGAATTCATCATCGTATATCACATCCGAATATTGGGTCTATTTGCACTTAATACAGGATGCAAACGGGATGCAAACAAAATGCGAACACGATAAAAACGGGATGTGAATGGATTAAAAAATCAGATACGAATGTTCCCGACATTCGTATATGTGAGTTCGAATTGGATTTTTGAAAATACTGATCCGGATAATCTGGATTCAAATCAGATTTTCAAAAATATGGATTTTCAAATTTTGATTTGAATTGAATATTCAGTTCAAATCTAACTGGAATGCCAAAAATGCATTGTGGACATCCCTAGTTCTCTCACTCCAAAAGTGGACTGAAAGTGGATTAAAACTTAGGTGTGAATGCAGCCTTGAAGACACCCAGTGGTGGGTTCAGAAAGGCTGAGCACATTTCCTCAGACCTCCCAGCAAGAGCCCAGTCTGGCACCGTCCATCCTCCCGAAGTTTTACATATACATTCCCTCCTGTGCTTTGGAACAACTATTAGTATAATACAGTTTTTCTGCTCTTTAGAAACCAAATTTTCAAGTGTCAACCAAAAGGCATCCATTTGCAATTGGATTTGGTCCGTTTGGTCTAGTGGTTGGGAGCCAGACTCCAGTCTGGAAGTACCAGGCTTGATTCCGTCCTCCTCTGCAAAGCCAGCTGATTGACCTTGGGCTAGTCACAGCTCTCTCCTGAGCTCTCACAGCCTCACCCACCTCACAGGGTGTTCTGTTGTGGGAAGAAGAACAGAAGGTTTGTCAGCTGCTTTGAGTCCCCTTAAATAGGTGAGAAAAGCGGGATAGAAAAGCCAACTCTTCTCCTTCCACAAAGCCAGCTGGGTGACCTTGGGCTAGTCACAGCCCCATTTACCTCAGTGGGTGTTCTGTTGTGGGGAGAAGAACAGAAAGCTTTGTCAACTGCTTTCAGTCCCCTTAAATGGGTGAGAAGAGCAGGGTAGAAAAACCAACTCTCCTTCCTCTGTCTCCAGAAAGCCAGCTGGGGGTCCTTGGGCTAGTCACAGATCTCTTCTGAGCTCTCACATTCCCACCCAACTCACAGGGTGTCTGTTGTGGGGAGAAGAGTAAAAAGCTTTGTCATCTGCTCTGAGTCCCCTTAAATAGGCGAGAAAAGCGGGATAGAAAAGCCAACTCTTCTTCTTCCACAAAGCCAGCTGGGTGACCTTGGGCTAGTTACAGCCCCATTTACCTCAGAGGGTGTTCTGTTGTGGGGAGAAGAACAGAAAGCTTTGTCAACTGCTTTGAGTCCCCTTAAATGGGTGAGAAGAGCAGGGTAGAAAAACCAACGCTTTTTCCTCCACAAACCCAGCTGGATGACCTTGGGCTAGTCGCAGCTCTCTCCTGAGCTCTCACAGCCCCACCTACCTCACAGGGTGTTCTGTTGTGGGGAGAAAAACAGAAGGTTTGTCAGCTGCTTTGAGTCCCCTTAAATGGGTAAGAAGAGCAGGCTAGAAAAACCAGCTCGCCGTCTTCTTCTTGACTTGGTAATAATGAGAGTGCTATGCCTTTCTTTCCCCCTTTAAATTGTGTTTCTGATATACTTCGTTGTTCCTTTCTTATGAGCTGAGGGCAGAAGAGTCTGGGCAGGAGCTTTGCTGCTGTTTTTACAGATGAAATTCGACCTCTCCTTTAAGAGAACCCAAAACCTTAGAAGGTCCCTCTGACTCTCCGCTCCTGCTGCTGCTGCTGCTGGCAAACTGCTTTCGTCCAGCACCGCCCTGGCTGCCAGCGGTATAAAAGGGAGGGCTCTGGAAGGTGACTTTTAGTCGGAGCTTCTCTGAAGGCTCCAGTGGGCTCCAAGGGGCAGCAGTGACACGATGGAGACCCCGGTGACTTGGCTGCTTGCAGCCTGGATGGTGTGGTGGGCATCAGGGAGCGATGTGCCACTCCACAAGGGCAACGACTCGGACGGCAGATGCATTTACACCTTCACCGTTCCCAGCCAGAGCGAAGCCAGTTGTACCAACCCCGAGGAGGTCATGGTGGCTCTCCGGGCTCTGCGGCAAGACAGCAGCGCCCAGCGCCGGGAACTGGACTCGGCTACGGCAAGGCTTGGCCTCTTGGAGAACCTGGTCAGCAGGCTCCATGGGGGCCAAGCTGGGAGGGGTCCTCTTTCGATGGTGAGCTTACTCCAAGCGCAGGTCAGCAGGTTGGAGTCCACCATCAGCAACCTCCTTCAGGATAAGTCGAATTTAGAAGAAGAGAAGAAATGGCTGGAAGAAGAGAAGAACAAGCTGAGAACGAGGCTGGAGGAGAGCAACCAAGAGGTGGTCCGCCTGAGGGCAGGCCAGTGTCTCCACACTGAGGTGGCAGCGAGCAAGGATTCCCTCCAAAGTTCTCAAGAAGGTAAATCTGGAAGTATTTAGGGAGAAAATGCCTTCCTTAGAAACCTACTTTCCATGGTCTGTCTGGGTCTTCCTTGGAGATCTTCTCCACATTGTACGTCCAAGACTGCCGTACAGTTTTGTATTTTGTTCACTGGCAGAAGAAGTTCAAAAGCTGAGGGATTTTGACAGGGAAGACCATATTGCTCCTGAAGTTTTGTAGTACAGCCAGGTAAGTGTGCAGCTGTATAAAGGGCACATATTGTCATGCTGAGCCTTAGAAATTAGATACAGGCTTCTACATCTTCTGATGTGCAATATTATAACAATGGAGAACTAATAGTCTATTGATCGTCTGCCATGTTGGTTAAATATGAAGTACTCTAGACTCTGATATTCTAGCTATAAGGCAGGGTGCCCTTTGCAGATCCCTCCAGATGGCCAGTTGCCAGGACAGCTCCAGCCAATGGGCACCGTAACCCACCAATACCTAGCAAGGTAGTTAGTAGCACTTGGAGACTAAAAGCAGAAGGGTTGGTGGCATGAGCTTTCATAGACACATCTACTTCTTCAGATGGTAGGATGAAGAAGTAGACATGCCCATTGGGCCCCCTAGCATCTGAAGAAGTTGACGTGCCCATTGGGCCCCCTAGCATCTGAAGAAGTTGACGTGCCCATTGGGCCCCCTAGCATCTGAAGAGGTGGACGTGCCCATTGGGCCCCCTAGCATCTGAAGAGGTGGACGTGCCCATTGGGCCCCCTAGCATCTGAAGAAGTTGACGTGCCCATTGGGCCCCCTAGCATCTGAAGAAGCAGACGTGCCCATTGGGCCCCCTAGCATCTGAAGAAGCAGACGTGCCCATTGGGCCCCCTAGCATCTGAAGAAGTTGACGTGCCCATTGGGCCCCCTAGCATCTTAAGTAGATGTGCCCATTGGGTCCCCCGGCATCTGAAGAAGTAGACGTGCCTACGAAAGCTCATGCCACCAACCTTTCTCCTGTTAGTCTCCAAGTGCTCCTAACTACCTTGCTGGACATTTTGAATTAGACTAACACGGCTATTTCTCTGATATTGACCACCAATACCTGAAATGCTCACACTGGCTATTAAGGGCTTTGGGGGGCTCATCTAGTGCATGCTCTGTGCTCACTAGACTACAAAGTATTAATCCTTTTTGGAAAATAATTACCATAGCTGTGTTCACACCTGATCCAGCTTCAGTCCACTTTCAGAGTGAGAGAACACATCAGCAAAGTGACAAGCATTTTTGTTCAGTGTTAAATAACTCAGAAAATTCACCTTTAGGATAGATAGTGTGGAAGGAAGATTACCGGTCACTTTGCTGATGTGTTCTCTCGCTCTGAAGGTGGACTGAAGCTGGATTAAACCTTAGGTGTGACCACAGCCATAGAATACATCGGCAAAGTGATGAGCTGTTTTCTCTCAGTGTTATATAACCCAGAAAATTCACCTTTAGGTTAGATACTATGGAAAGAAAATTACTGGTCACTCTGCCGATGTGTTCCCTCGCTCCGAAGGAGATTGAAGCTGGATTAAACCTTAGATGTGACCACAGTCCCTGTTGCAATGCTACACAACTGAAGAAAATAAGGGAAGCTGGTGGGCAAAATGGACCTGGTCGAGTTCCTCTCTGCGTCTCTGGCAGCGGTCCTTCCTTCCTGCCCTTTGCGCCCCTTTGTTAAGCAGGCAAACGGCAGGCATGTGAACACACGTTTCCATCTTGTGAGCAGAGCGGAAGCATCAGTCGCTGAAGGCACTGAAAAGCTGCCAGCGAGCACAGATTGAGCCTTTGGGGCTGCTAGCAGGTTCCAGCATCTTGCATCTAGGAGAGACGGTACCATGGAAGGCGTCCTTCTGGGCATCGGGGTCATGCGCGGCTGACAAGGCTAAATGTTTCGCACAGGCGCTTTCCTCAAAGCTTGCGTTGCACAGACGCCTGGCTCCAAGGGTGTCATTTATAGGGGGAGCAGGAATTCTGGAACTGGGATCTGATGTTCGGCAGAGAATATTTTTGGAAGCGGGAACTGCAGCGGAAAAACGAGCCCATAATTATTCTTTTAATACGACTCAGTCACCAGATAGGAAAGGAACGTTTCTGTTCCTTTGATCTAGTGGCTAGGGAGGTGGACTCTTATCTGGGAATACCGGGTTCGATTCCTCCGTCCTCCATGAAGCCAGCTGGGTGACCTTGGGCTAGTCACAGCTCTCTTCTGAGCTCTTACACAGCCTTACCTACCTCACAGGGTGTTCTGTTGTGGGAGAAGAATAGAAAGTTTGTCAGCTGCTTTGAGTCCCCTTAAGGGAGAAGAACAGAAGGTTTGTCAGCTGCTTTGAGTCCCCTTAAATGGGTGAGAAAAGAGGGCTAGAAAAGCCAACTCTTCTTCTTCTTCTTCTTCAACAGCAAGGGAAGGTTTCCAGGTGAAATTGCTTTTGGGGGAATTATAGAAAAGGAAATGTGTTAACCGAAAAGCAAGATCTACCTGGCTTGTTTGCTTGCAAAGCAGTTGCTGATTTGTTGCTTGGGTAAAGTTAATACTTTTCTACCTGCTATCCCTTCATTTTAAACAACCCAATGCCAAAAGGAAAGATAGATTGAACTACAAGCAGATATAAATGAGGATGGAACCCATGTACTGTTAATAAATATGTGCAAGATTTTGGCAGCCTCCGTCTCCTTCAAGAAGTCCCTTTATTGCACCTAAAGTCAGACACGGAGTTCCATTTCCCTGTTTTCATCTGTTCTTGAGACCTGAAGGACAGGAGTACTGAAGTCGTTTCCATTGGGAGTTGTGGATGAGGTCTTTGCCTTACTGAATTCAAATTTCTGCCTCCCCACAGAATGTCTTGGTCAAGCAATCCACAAACCTAATCTCACGTTATGTATTTTTATACGCTACATCTAAGAGAGCTGACTCAGAGGCTGTGGTCACATTTGAAGTTTAATCCAGCTTCAGTCCACTTTCAGAGTGAGAGAATACACCAGCAAAGGGACAAGCTGTTTTCCTTCAGAGTTAAATAACTCAGAAAATTCACCTTTTGGGATAGACAATGTGGAAAGAAAATTACTGGTCACTTTGCTGATGTGTTCTCTTGCAATGAAAGTGCCCTGAAGCTGCATTAAATCTTAGGTGTGACCATGGCTGCAGTTAAAATTGCACACCAGGCCTACATAATATTGGAGAAACTTGTGCAAACCTTGTGCTAATGTTACGCTTTGCATACTGAAGCTGAATGCATCTATTGTGCACTTCCTACAACCAGGGGTCCTCCATTTTGGAGCAGAGTGCCCAAAGGAACCGGTCCATTCACGCTTTGGTCAGGTGAGCGGCGTCCTCTTTTACATGGGCAGCAGAACCGAGTGTCAAAATGCATTGCAACGAGACAATCACATGCTTCACGCATCTTTTATATTGAATGCTCTCTTACTATCATCTTCCTCCAGTTTGAAGCCCAGGCTGATATTTCTCCACCTGAAGTGCTGAAGACCAGCCTGCCAACTCACCAAAACTTGTGAGCCAGTTTGGTCTAGTGGTTAGGGAGATGTACTCTTATCAGGGAGTACTGAGTTCAATTCCGCCCTTCCTCATGAAGCCAGCTGGGTGACCTTGGACTAGTCACAGCTCTCCTCTGAGCTCTCACAGCCCCACCTGCCTCACAGGGTGTCTGTTGTGGGGAGAAGAATAGAAAAACTTTGTCAGCTGCTTTGCGTCCCCTTAAATGGGTGAGAAAAGTGGGGTAGAAAAGACAACTCTTCTTCTTCTTCTTCTTCTTGCTTGTATATGTAGATCCAGTATCTGAGAAGTTTGGAAAACATGGCTGTTTCCACATGGTCCATGAAGTGAGGGCTCTCTGCCTCCCAGGAACCCAAGATCTGCTCAGGGAGGTCTTAACCCTGGAACACTTGCCCAGGGAAACATTACCCTGGAGAGCCTTCCAACCGCTTTCAAGCTGGTTTCCCAAGTGTTCCCAGCTGGGAGTTGCTCTAGCTGCCTGCCATGTGAACAGCTGCACTAGCCAAAGCAGCCCCTGGAGGCCAGCAAAATTTTGCTGAGCTCAAGAAATGGCCCATTTCTGGCTGTTCTTCAAAAATCCACCCGGACTGCAACTCCAGAGGTGAGATGATACAGATGTTTGCCAGTGTGGCCTTCAGTGCCTCTATTAGGGGGCATGAATGCAATTTTTGGGATTCTATTCAACTAGAATCGAATCCCCAAAAATTCAATTCGATTTGAATGTTTAAAGTTCGATTTCAACCAAATTCGATTCGAATGAAGCAAAGTCGAATCTATTCATTTGAATTTTCCATTCGAATTTGCTGTTATGAATGTCAACAACATTCGTAGATGCCCCTATGCATCCGTACACATCTGAGACCTGAAGGACAGGAGTTATCCAGTAGTTATCCCATATACAACTCGTTTTCATCCCGTCAGGATCCGTACAAATGTGTACAGATGTCCGAATAATTCGAATGAATAGATCCGGAAGTTGAATTGAATCTTTAAATTCAAATCTAAGGACATCCGATTTGAATGTGAATGTTAAAATCTGGTCAATTTGATCAAATTTCGCATGCATTCGACTATTCATGCACATCCTTTGCCTCAGTCTTCCTGGCCCAAATTGCTTGACCAAGACTTGGAATTTCTGCCTTCCTCAAGCGCTCCGTTTCTGGTTTCCAACCTGTTTGTTTTCCTTCCCCTTAGTCTCAGTATCTGCGTGGGACATGGCTGCCTTGGACTACCAAGAACTCAAATCAGAAGTAATGGAGGTTCCTGCAGTTCATCTCGTCCAGGGAAGCCCTCCACCTGGGCGCCCGAGTGCGGAACCCGAAGAATCAGGTACAAAATTTTTATTTATTTCCCAGTGTTAGATGTGACCTTCCTTCTACTCACCTGCTGGTAATTTCGGCCTCTCTTCATTGTACTCTGGGTAGTTGGCAAATTTCTGTCAACTGAAAATCAGCATGAGCGGCCCAGTTATCAAACAGGAACTGGGAACTAGGGCGGCGGTCACATCTCCACTTTAGACCTCTTGGGCCCTGGTCACACCTATATGAGACAGGACATCCTGGTTCATAATTTGAACTGAGGTTGTACCAGCTGGGTTCACACCTGGATCGTTAAAGGTCATCCCTGCCTTGGGTTGTATCATTCTCACCTTTCTCTGCGATCGACCTGAGCTTCCTCCATGGTCCTCTCAGTTCTTCACCTCTTTTCCTGAATCAAATCATCCTCCTTTCTGATGCCGTTGTGTCACTCAAGGGAGGGGAGGGTGTGTGTTTGCAGTTCATTTTGAAGCCTGCTCCCCCCTCTACATACCCCTCCTCTTCTATGTGCTTTTCTTCTCCATGCAATTAATTTTTAAAATTGAGGAGAAACAGTTGGAGAAGCTCACCAGATACAAAGACCTGAG
>MTQE01001134.1:3504792-3532864 GCA_014337955.1 Aspidoscelis marmoratus | reverse complement strand
GCATGTGGGCGGACCCACCTGGAGACGGATAGAGGAGTGGTGTCTTGGTTGCTATGTGTTTTCCGGTGGTCCTAGGCAACCCCTGTGAAAAAGTAGATCGACCCCCAAATGGGTCGTGACCCACAGGTTGAGAACCATTGTGCTAGGGTCAGTTCAAGTGGGACTACTGGAAGACGGCCAAATCCTTTCCCACTTCCTACTCTTGTTTTTGCACACTTGGCTGAATTCCGGTGGCCCCAGTCGAGCTGATTCTGGAAGGTGTTCACCAGGCATGAAAAGTACGTGTCGCTATTACAGGAAACCTGGCATTGCTGCTGGGTTTCCTGTAATAGCGATATTCAGGGTCCCTTAAAGTGGCACCATCTGGAAATTAAAATGCGTGTTGCATTCTTAGATGGGCCGATGTCTGTCCATTGAACACAGTCTAACAAGTAGGGGTGTGAACAAATGCAATTTTTGGGATTCGATTTGAATTGAATATCCGAAAATGCAATTTGATTTGAATCTTTAAAATTTGAATTAGAGTTAAGCAAATTTGAATCTGTTCATTTGAATTTTCTACTCGAATTTGCACTTACGAATGTCAACATTCGTATGTGCCCGTACACATCTGTACATGTCCATATACATCCCGTAGTTATCCTGTATGCAACCCGTTTTCATCCCATACGGATCCGTACAAATGTGTGTGGATGTGGGAAAGATGCTAATCTGCAAGTACGCATTGTGTATGAACCTGTACACGTATGACTGTCCAGATAATTCAAACGAATAGATTCAAAATTCATTAGAATGTTTAAATTCCAATTTACGGACATTCGATTCAAATTCGAATGTCGAAATTCAGACAAATTCAATTGGATTTTGAATGCCTTTGAATATTTGTGCACAACTATGTCTTCTTCCTGAAATCAGAGAGAGGGCAAACCGGTGGGCAGGAAATGCCAGCGAACAAAGAACTCTGTCCTTCTTCTTCGTCTATCATGTTCTGCGTCTGGAAATTAAAATGCGTGTTGCATTCTTAGATGGGCTGATGTCTGTCCATTGAACACAATCCAACAAGATGTTTCCTATTTCTGAACTCCATAGGAGTTCCAGATTTTTGCAAGTTGCACAAATGGTTCATCTGCAGGACAGAATAAGTACAGAGAAAATATATTTGTTCAGAGTTTTCAAGGAAAACTGAGCATGTTTCTTCTCATGTCCAATTACAGGCAACAAACGAGTGGAAATTGAATATTCAGAAGTATGAGATGCTGAGAACGTACCAGAAGGGGCATATTTTTCTCATTAGGTTGCAAGATTCTCTAAGTTGCACGATTCAAGCAGTGATTGCCAGAGATGGAATTCTGAATTAGGCAGATCTTTAGCCTAACCAAACAAGTGGATAATGTCACTGGGCTATAAACTATGTTTTACAGTATGGTTGCATAATAAAATCACCCTTCCAATCTGAATCTGAATCTCCCTTACAAATTAACCCCCTCTTGGATTAAGCAACTACCCTGGGTAGGTTTAAAAAGGGTAAGACAAATTCATGGAGGGCAGGGCTATCGTTGGCTATCCCTGGAACTGCCTCCAGGCTGTAAAATCCATCTGCAGGAACCTGAGAACAGGTGAAGGTTTTGCACTGAGAGCAGCAAGTATTGATATTGGGAAAAAGAAGAAGAGTTGGCTTTTCTAACCTGCTTTTCTCACCCATTAAGGGGACTCAAAGCAGCCGACAAACCTTCTGTTCTTCTCCCCACAACAGAACACCCTGTGAGGTGGGTGGGGCTGTGAGAGCTCAGAAAGAGAGCTGTGACTAGCCCAAGGGTCACCCAGCTGGCTTTGTGGAGGAGTGCGGAATCAAACCTGTTTTTTCCAGACAAGATTCCGGCTCCCTAAGCGTTGCACCAAACTTGTTGGGAGGTTTTGACACCTTCTTGACTCCCACCAAGAACCTTCTGATCAGCGCCTAGTCCGGTGTGGCCCCAGTGATGAAGAAGACAATGCCAGGAGAACCTCCTGAACCCTTTTCCTCTTCACCTCCTTTCTTGCTCCTTGAAGTAACAGGAAATGTGAAAAGATTAGCCATCCCCAGTACCTGTATCTTTCAGGAAAGCTTTTTCTCTCTTTGTTATACTTTATTCCCCAATTTCTCAATAAAAAGGATGACCTCTCCTCTCTTCTTTCAGATCTCTGCTAGGAAAACGGCACCTTTATATCCCCCTCTCATCACTGTGCCCTTTTAATTCTGTTTCTTCCTCAGCATTTTTGGCTGTCTTTCACCAATTAGCTAAAAGAGGACAGTTCCAATTCAGCCCCCTTCAGCCCCCTAGTCAGATCAGGGCGTTATCTCACTGGGGCAATTATTTATTTATTTAGATTTATTTAGATCCTGCCCAATACTACAAGGTCATATAAGAATATAAGTACATAAAAGGATCCCTGCTGGATCAGGCTACGGCCCATCTAGTCCATAAGAACCTAGAAGGAGCCCTGCTGGATCAGGCTATGGCCCATCTAGTCCATAAGAAGCTAAGAGGAGCCCTGCTGGATCAGGCTACGACCCATCTAGTCCATAAGAACCTAGGAGGAGCCCTGCTGGATCAGGCTACGGCCCATCTAGTCCATAAGAACCTAGGAGGAGCCCTGCTGGATCAGGCTATGGCCCATCTAGTCCATAAGAACCTAGGAGGAGCCCTGCAGGATCAGGCTACGGCCCATCTAGTCGATAAGAATCTAAGGGGAGCCTTGCTGGATCAGGCCACAGTCCATCTAGTCCAGCATCCTGTCGCACACAGTGGCCCACCAATTGCCCATGAGCATCTCAAGCAGAGACAAAGGCAAACCTTCTCCTGCTCTCGAATCCCAGCAAATGGCTTTAGAAATGCCCTGCTTGTCCCCCCTGCCTGAAAGATGTACTTAGGTGTCCATTCTAGTAGCCATTGATACATCTGTTGTCCATAAACTTGTCTAACCCTTCCTTAATGCCATCTTGGCTGGCAGCTGAGACTTCTCCTTCAGGCTTCTTAACACCTAATGGGGCGAAACAGCGCCATTCTTTCGCCATAGCAGGAGAAATTGGTGCCCTGTGAGTCGCTCTCAACAGTATTGCTCTGCTTTATGCATCCCAGGTGCTACCAATTGCTGCCGAGTTCAATAGTTTGGGGAAAAACTCACAAACTTTGATGCACATGTTGTCTCAGAGAGCGAACTGTGAAGCTGGTGTTCAGCTGGAAGCCGGATCCCCGCATATTTCCTGCTTCCTTCTTTTACGGCTCCTTTCCCTTTAGAAGAGGTCCTTTTCATTTTTCATTCTTTTCTTACCACTTCCCTTTTTTGGCAGTAATAATTCAGGAATTTATACATTCCACTAGAGGGACATTTTCACATGTGTTTCAAATCTGAATTTCCACGTGGAGAGTCAGCATTTATTGTATTTTAATTCTATTTGATTACATTTTACTTTTTGTAGCTTTCTCTCCAGCTCAGACACTTTGTTTGTACAGTTTACAAATTAAGTCTGCAATAATTTCCCAATCACAGACACTTATTTTTTGTAACTGATCTAGGGTGTTTCCGCACAGGCCCTTAAACTGCATCTAAACACAACATTAGACACACAAACAGACAACATAGAAACTTACCTTCCGCACTGGAGACCGGATCCGGGTCCCTTTTCGGCGGCGCTTCCACACATCGGCAGGCAAGACCCATTCTTAATTGGGTCTCGCCCTCGAAAGATCCGGTCTCCGGGAAGACCTGAAAAATTAGGTCTTCATCCAGCCCTTCGTCGCCTCAATCCGTTTCGGAAGCAGGACACTTCCGCACACGAGAGGCGAAGGCTGGATGTCCCGGCGGCTGCCTTCTTGGGGAGGGCGGAAGCAGACTGGTGTGCCTCCTCCTGTCCACTCCAGTGCACCATGCGCCCCCGGAAACACATGGTGACTGGCAGCTGTGTGCTCCAGTCCTGCAGCTCCAGAGATGGCACTGGCAGCGCGGGAATCTGGGCGGCCGGATCACCAGGGTTTCCATGCAGCACCCGGGCGATCTGGACGCCTGATCCGGCCTTGCAGTGGCTGCCCGTGCATGTGCGGATGCACGGGGCCTCTGAGGATCTGTCCCTATTTGGGACAGATCCCTCGAAAGAACGGATGGCTGAAAAATGGATCTTTTTAGATCCGTTTTTGGCGGCAGGTGCGGAAGCACCCATAATGTCTCTTTAATAAACTAATTTCTTTCTTGTGAATATCTAAATCTCCTTTCCTCATCTTCCCTTGAGTTTAGCTCTTATGGGCTTCCTAGATGAAACTTTAGATTTTAGATCTGTGTTTAATGTGGGAACCTTCATACGTGTGATCTAATCTGAGGAGTTCTTGCAACAATAGGTTGGCTTTTCTAGCCTGCTTTTCTCACTCACTTAAGGGGAGTCAAAAGCAGCTGACAAACCTTCCATTCTTCTCCCCAAAACAGAACATCCAGTGAAGCGGGTGGGGCAGTGAGAGCTCAGAAGAGAGCTGTGACTAGCCCAAGGCCCCCCAGCTGGCTTCATGGAAGAGGAAGAAGGGTTGGCTTTTCTACCCTGCTTTTCTCACCCATTAAGGAGACTCAAAGCAGCTGACGAAGCTTTTCCATTCTTCCCACAACAGACACCCTGTGCGGTGGGTGGGGCTGTGGGAGCTCAGAAGAGAGCTGTGACTAGCCCAAGGTCACCCAGCTGGCTTCATGGGGGAGGGCGGAATCAAACCCGGTATTCCCAGATAAGAGTCCGGCTCCCTAACCACTAGACCAACGTAAGGTACTCCTTATTTTTGGTTCAGTGTTTCATATTCTACAACTGGAGCAAGTAACTGACTTCTTTGTTTCCCGAAACAGGCTGTGGAGTCCTGGTGTGGGTTGGCGAGCCAGTGACTTATCGCAGGGCAGAGACCATTGCTGGCAAATACGGCGTATGGATGAGGGATCCAGAACCGGTGACGCCGTACACCCGTGAGACGACCTGGAGAGTTGATACTGTCGGCACAGATGTCCGCCAAGTCTTTGAGTACGACGATGTAGGCCAGTTCATGAAAGGCTACCCTTCCAAAGTCCACGTGCTGCCCAGATCAATGGAGAGTACAGGGGCGGTTGTTTATCGGGGTTCCCTCTATTTTCAGAGGCTCAAGTCCAGAGTGCTAGCAAAATATGACCTGAAGTCTGAAGTGATTACTGTTCAGAAGGAACTATTGAATGCTGGTTACCGTGGGCAGTTCCCCTACTCGTGGGGTGGCTATACGGATATTGACCTTGCAGTGGATGAGATGGGCCTATGGGTGATTTATAGCACCGAACGCGCCAAAGGGGCCATTGTGCTTTCTAAACTGGACCCAGAGACGCTAGAGATTCAACAGACATGGGAGACCAATATCCGTAAGCACTCGGTGGCCAACTCCTTCATGATCTGTGGCAACTTATACACCATCAGCAGCTACTCATCCCCAGAGGCTGTTGTGAATTTTGTTTATCACACCAGCACAGGAACCAGTAGGCCGCTCAGCATCCACTTTGAGAATCGCTACCGATACACCAGCATGGTTGACTACAGTCCCTCAGAGAGGAAACTCTTGGCCTGGGACAATTTCAACATGGTGGCTTACGACGTCAAGCTTTCCAAGATGTGATCGTGTGGGATGGCTGGCAACGAGAGGGAGATACGTGAGTAGGATCATCTCGGCGGATTTTGCTAATAAGGCAGCGCATGTATAGCTAAACTTCCACCTTTTAATCCACAAAATGGCGCACAAGAACAGAAAGCAAGCAGGACCATTACACTACACTTTTGGGGCTGGTGACGCATGGCACAGTGGCCTGGGCTGCTGGACAAGACCAGCCTTATTGAACTTAGAAAGATGCATCACTGTGATCACAGAATTCCCCACTGGTGATGTGACAATGAACTTGGCTTTGAGGGTAACCAGTAATAACCACCTCTTTGCATCATGTTTCTGGAAGGATTCTCTCCTTCCCCTGCCAAACCATCTAGTAGTGAAGACTAGTCCCTTGGGTAGCTTCTGAGCTTCCATAGATGCAGTACAGCCCATTTAGTGCTCATGAGGAGCATTGGGTCCCCACGGACACCGCCCTACTGCTGCTGACGCGAGCACTATAGAGTGTTCTCATTGCACGGGGGGGTAGAGAGCTCCTTGGCTCACTTTCCTTGTGATAGTGGTTGTTTTCTGTGCTGACAGAAACCTCCACCTGCCCATATTACGAATGCAGGTGCAATCTGGACTGATAGGGGCAACAGTCCATCCCCCAACCCCCCAGTTGACCTTAATGGCAGGAATCCTAGCCTTGTCTTCTTAGCATGAGAGGTGGGAGAGTGCTTCCCATCCTCACCCCATGTTGGGATCTACCATGATCTTCAGAATGGGGGAGGCTGCTTCTCTTGGCCCATCCTGATAGGGGGCAAAGGGGAGATGCAGCCTCCCCCTCCCATGCTAAGATTGGGGGTTCCAAAGGCACAAGGACAGCATGCCAGCATGTTCAGCATAGCACTATATGCATAATGCTGCTCTTAATACAGAGGAATCAAAGGCACCGTGGTTGTAGCGCTCCTCCTCTTGTGAGGGATTTGCTCTGGGTTCCGTCAGTAAGTAGACTGGCCAGAATACTGGAGGAGACACGTGTACCCACAAGTGTAATGCACCTCTTAGCATGAAGAGGGAAGACCATTATGCTTTTGTGGGTCCTACCAAATACTCTGTGCCAGGAGGTTTTGGGACATGGTAATCTGCTTCCTTGGGATAGGCTGGTGCTCCTTCAGAAGAAAGAGGCATCACTGCTGTCACTGAAAGTCCAAATTGTCAGAAGAAGAGTTGGCTTCTCTACCCTGCTTTTCTCACCCATTTAAGGTGACTCAAAGCGGCTGACAAACCATCTGTTTTCTCCTCACAACAGATGCCCTGTGAAGTAGGTGGGGCTGTGAGCGCTCAGAAGAAAGTTGCGACTAGCCCAAGGTCACCTAGCTGGCTTTGTGGAGAAGAAGAGTTGGCTTCTCTTCCCCGCTTTTCTCACCCATTTAAGGTGACTTAAAAGTGGCTGACAAAGCTTTTCAATTCTTCTCCCACAACAGACACCCTGTGAGGTAGGTGGGGCTGTGAGAGCTCAGAAGAGATCTGTGACTAGCCCAAGGTCACCCAGCAGCCTTCATGGGGGAGGGCGGAATCGAACCTGGTATTCCAGGATAAGAGTCCGGCTCCCTAGCCACTAGAACTGTCAGTCGTTACCTTTATCCTTACCTTGGCCACGATGGCTAGACCACGGTTGCCTACACTTTGATAAGCGCCCTTAGATTATGGCTGCGATACACGTAGGGCTGCCCTTTTTTCTGGTCTGGGGGCTGGAACTGGTGCCTGCTTACACCTGCAATTCCATAGGTCAGATTTACGATTTTAAAGACCTGTAAGCCCCTAAACAACATGGGTCCTTTGTACTTTATAGACTGCTATCTTCTTGGTGCCCCAGAATACTGTGCGATTTTGCACCTAACCATAAGCACCTACCTATTAGACTATTCCCCCTTCTGATATGGGAGGTGTCTAATATTACACCCCTGAGCCATCTGCTGGGGACTTATTTCTTCACTCAGGCCTTCCCTGTGTGAATGGTTGTTACTTGGCTTCCCCACCCAGCCAGTTTGACTATTTTGTCTTTTGCCATTGCGTTTATAGGATTTTCAGCCTCGTTTATAATTACCCGTGTAAACCATTTTGAGAGGGTTTTTTTGTCTTCTTACAAAGAAGGATTAGATAAATGTTTTAAAACAAGCACATCTACATCCCTGAGTGCACTCAAACCAGAACCATTCTGATGGCCATTTGTGCTGTTCTAAATTCTATTTATTTTCAGATGCTCAAAAACAAAAAGAATCAATAAGATGGGGTCAGGTAGGTCACTGGTAGTCTTCTTGCTATGGCATCGGAAGTTTTGATGGGTTCCAGTTTGGTCTGTGAGCCAGTTTGGTCTAGTGGTTAGGGAGCCGGACTGTTATCTGGGAATACTGGGTTGAATTCCGCATTCCCCCATGAAGCCAGCTGGGTGACCTTGGGCTAGTCACAGCTCTCTTCTGAGCTCCCACAGCCCCACCTACCTCACAGGGTGTCTGTTGTGGGGAGAAGAACAGAAGCTTTGTCAGCCACTTTGAGTCTCCCTTAAATGGGTGAGAAAAGTGGGGTAGAAAAGCCAGCTCTCCTCCACCCAAACCATTAGGTTTCACTGAAAATCAGCACAGAAAAGCTCCCATTTTTCTGAGCGATTGTGGTCTTGTCCTCTCTTGGACCTTTGGCTCTGTCCACTAATTTTCAGCACTCCAGTTTACCTCTCAAACCTACAGCAAAGCTAGCCATATATTCTTGTTCTGGTGGGATTAACAGGGCAACTTCATCAGGAAGAAAACCCCTGCACACAAGTGTGTGTGTTTTTAGTACACAAGTGTGACATCATCAAAGAGACCCACCCAGCCAATCAGGGTGAACCACTGCTGTCCACTCCACAGAAGTGTTCAAGATGGGCTCCAGGTTAGACCCTGGTCTGAAGTCTCTCCATTGAAGTTAATGGAATTTAACAACCAGACCTCAGTGATGGTCCAGAGCAGCTCTAGCAGGGCTTTGATATTCCTTACCAACCTCAGTGAAACTCTTGGAATCCTTTGAGGCACACGATCAGAAACTCATCAAGAGACAACAATCCACACAGCGGTTTGGAATGCAAAAAAGCAACCTGAACATTCAACCATCCACCTGGAGAGGAGTTCGGACGCCATCCTGTAAGTTCGTTTCAGGGGTCATTGGTTAAATTCTCAAGAGCAATTTTAAAGTAAGAACTGTGTTGGTTGAAAACTAGGACTAAAGTAATGTTTTTTCATAGGGTGTTTTTCCACTAGCGGAAGTGGAAAAACACCCCAAAGGTAAATCTTGACTAGACACAATTTTTGGCACAGAGAAAATAAGTGCGCTTTGGCTAAACAGACAAAGAGTGGGCATCTGCCCACTGAACCAGACCCTCTGCCCGCTCAGGCTTTCCCTGTGGCATCAGGCCTGGTGGGTGGGTGGGTGGACGAATTTTTTTTGCATTTGAATTCAAATTGAATCAAATGTCAAAAACACTCAATTCAATTCTAATGTTTAAAATTCAAATGCGACAAAAACCGATTCAAATCAAATACATTCAAATATGTTCATTTGAATGTTGGATACCAAATTTGAAGATATGAATGTTGACAACACTCGTATTTGTTGTATGTATCTGTATGCCTTTCATTTGTATCCCGTATGCATCCCGTTTTTGTTCCGTATAAAAAGCGCAAATGCGTACAGATACATTTGAATTATTCAAATCATTTGAACGAATGTTTAGAAACATTTGAAATTCGTTCGAATGTCTAAATTTGAATGTGAAGACATTTAAATTCAAACACCCACATTCGAATGAATTCTATTGGATTTCAGATGTTTAGAATATTTGTGCATGTCCCTGATCAGGCCACCTTGGAGAGAAGCTTGATGGCTCATTGTCACTGCATGTGGGCGGACCCGCTTGGAGACGGATAGAGGAGCGGTCTTTCGGTTCCTGTGTGTTTTCTGATGGTCTTAGACGACCCCTGCGAAAGAGTAGACCGACCCCCAAAGGGGTCACGACCCACAGGTTGAGAAACACTGGGCTAGATTATACTTTACTTGGTTAGACTCGAGAATAGTATTGTGTTTACATTTCTGTGCATAGGGGGTCTGTTTCATCAGTGGTTCAGCACATCTTTATTTATTCAACATAAAAATGAGCCATAACATACATTTTGGAAGGCAGAGCTAGCTAATTTTGGTTGCTGTTACAAAAGTATAACATTCCAAAATGCAAGAACCCTGTGCTTGGATGAGTGAACGCCGTACTTTGATGTAAGCCCGATGAAATATTGGAAGGAAGGGCCATTTTCCCCTCTTGGCAACCATCAGATTCTTCCTTAGGCTGCAGTCATAGTTTACTTTTTATTTGGATGGAGGCTGTACTGGGTGCGAAGGGACCAGGTGTGAAAGTTTGCATCCATTTTTTCCTGCACTTTCCTTCCCTGATTGGGACATCTCAATGCTGCAGATTATCCCAACACTGAGTATGAATGAACTCAAGCAAAGGGGAAGATCTCTGAACCTCACTGGAGCAGGGGGATCTCACCATCTGTGCTATTGCTGCTGTCTACTATACAGTTAGCCCTCCTACTCCCCTCCAATGCTACATTAGCTCCCTCTGGGCCAGGTTGCTTCCCACCACGCTGACTCCTCAGTGTACCCCCCTGCTCGTGTACCCCCCTGCTGCACAAATCCATCCCATCCCAGTGCCACAGCAAATCGCTCCCCTGCGTCCCCCACACTGATACTTCTCCCACCCTACCCGTGCTGAGCTGCCCTCCATGTCCTGCCACATGAACTTCCCCTTGTGCCCCCCCTTGACATGCTGAGGCTTGCTTGCACAACAGTGGGGTTGGGGGGGGGGCTCCTAGGTGTGGGCAGGCAATCCCAGGTCAAAAATGGCCTGGATTTCCTGACTGTCCCAGAGATGAACTATAAGGTGAGGGTCTGAACGCAACCTTAGTAATCACTGTGGCAAAGTGGCATGAGAGTTGTGGTCTATAGAATAAATGGTCATATTCTAAACTGGTTGCAAGCAGTAAGTAAACACTAGATTTTGGGAGTGTGCACAAATGTGTTTTTTGCATTCAAATTCGAGTTGAATTGAATGTCAAAGCATTAAATTCGATTCGAATGTTTAGAATCCGAGTGCAACAAAACCCGATTTGAATCCAAGACATTTGATTCTATTCATTTGAATTTTGTACACATCCCGTTTTACCCCATATACATCCTGTTTTTGTTCTGTATAAGCGTAAATGCATACAGATTTGTACTATTCAAACAAATATTTCGTAACATTCAAAATTTGTTTGAATGTCTAAACTCAAATGTGAAGACATTCGATTCAAATTTGAATGTCCACATTCGAACAAATTTGATCGGAATCAGAACGTTTAGAATATTTGTGCACATCCCTAGTGGATTTTAGCTGAGCCAGAATAAGAACTTGGACCTGGTCTGACAGCTCTGGTTAGTTTAAAACTGTAGCTAGTATTCATTCTGTAAACGGAAGCAAGACTTAGATGCAACCGGAAATAATCCAGAACTTGCTCTTAAGCTTGCTTGTAACTACTTTATATGTCAGAGAAGAATGGCACTGTCCACACTCAAAATACCTTCTGACAATTTCCCCCCTTACAGGTCAGACATCAATGGACTATGTCCTGCCTCCCAGCAGCACAGAGAGATGGACGTGAGATGTTGTTGCACGCCTCTACTCAGGCCTCCCTTTCCAGATAACTCTTCCGCATTCTCTGGTGGTCCCCATACGTCATCTCCCAATCCAGGGGGACAGCCCTGCAAATGTGACTGTCATACCACAAAATTTTGCCAGAGGTTGCCATGCCCTCTTAGTGGCACAAGGTGTCCTTGCTGCACAAGGTGTCCTTCAAGAAGCCAAGTCCTCTCCACCAAAGACCGGTGCCACAATCCAAATCTTATGAGCCAGAGGTCTACAGTCATAGGTCAGAGGTGCAGAAACACTTCCTGCTTTGAAAGAGCTTCCCATTCCGATCCGGTGAGACGCGCAACTCAAATGGGCTCACCCTTGGGAGGCAACTTTCCTTCCTTATCCAATGACCCTACGTGTGAAGAAGGTGATCCAACTGAGCATCAGCCAAAATCTGGCAACTGCACTGTCTACTCGTTTGACACAAGATGCCTGGATCCTAACTGCCAGCACGGCTGCTGTGCTCCCTCTCCTCCGATGCATTATGCCATTTACTCATCACCAGTTGCCTCAGGCTCTTGGCAAAGGGAAGGTGTTCACAAATTCGCTAATAATGTGCCACCAGTACTTCTTGCCGTCTACTCTAGAGAACAAGGTGCCCAGCCTCTTATGGAACAGCTTGCTCAAATTGATCGGACTCCCACACCTTCCGTTCCTGACAGTTATTTAGCCTTCTCCAGGTACTAGAATGAGTGCCGAGAACACCCCAGTGCTCTGCCCCATTGCGTGAGCAATGATTTCAATACTCTCCCTTGATCAGCAGACTGTGTCCTTGAGGAAGGAGGGCAGAGATGGATTGCTAACAACAGGCGTAAACAATTCTTACTGCAGGTTGTACATTCTTCTGCAATAAAGGTGGGCAGCATGCAGTCCTGTAGACCTTGTGGATGCATTCCTGCATCCTAGCTATTCTGCTGTATCCTTAATGCGGATTCACGCCTGGTTTTCATAACTAAAAAGGATGCTGACCACAAGTCAGTGCTGGGTCATCTGGAATCAGCATTGAGCCCCTAAAGGCTAGAGGTCTTTAGTGAATTCACAGGAATGCTAACCTGTAAAATTTTGGTTCCTTCAGAATATCGTAGTAAGATTACATCAAGCCTTTGCTCCGTCACCACGATACCAATAGTGCTTTAACATTTTGGGCTAAGGAATGTGCCCCAGATGTGGAATGTTCTGGTTTTTATTTCAGCTTGCTTTCTGCCGATCCTCAAACTAGGATTTAAGAGCCTCTGTTTGCTGTAATTCTTCCAGTACTTCTAATACGCTGCCTACAACATGCAATAAATCTTTAAAATACATCTGTGCAACTACATTATTCAGTTATTTAAAGACAACGATCAAAATCTGAGGAAGACGAACGCTTTCACTGAGTTGCCTTTCATCTAGTTCAGCTATCAAAGGAGATTCTCACAATGTGTTCCCTAACTGAGCTTTGTTCCACCATCTTATCCTGCCCCTTTTATTTTCCTCCTTCCAAGATGCATGGAGTTTTCTCACTTGCCATCTGCTGACCATTCTTCTCTGGAGTAAAGAGGCGAGCTCCTGACGGCTGAGGAGGTGTCGCAAAACTACAGTAAAGTTCACAATAATGCTGTAATTATGCCGCATTTATGTAGAGAATATTTTTTATTAGTTTCTGTAATCAAACCCATGTAAATAAGACCTTACATATTCAATACAGTGCGTTACCCCTGTACAAATGGAAAAAAAAAAGTTTAAACATTTCTAGACCAATATGGCTGTTAATTTCTGTACAGTGCCAACTCACAGTACAAGTGGATATCTCTTCTCCAAAGCTGACATCACAGCTAAGTTTCCAAAAATTCAAATTATAATATTTATATAAAAAGATAACCAATAGCATTTCACTATGCCTCAATAGCAGCAACAGACTTTCCCAGCTTCTGCTGTCATCTGAACAAAATTATACACATTAGACTTTTCGTTTGCTCTTTGTTCCAAGTAACGGATGGGATGGGAAAGAGAAAGAATTCTCACGGAAAACAGTTGACAGACAGTGCAACTGCTGCGATGCTGGGGCTCCTTTATTAACTTCCAATCGTTGCTTGAAAAAGTCTTGAGTAACGTCATTAAAACAGCTCTGCTATAGCACAGTCACAACTACGCGTCATAAAGCAGGTATCTTACATTCACAGAAGGTATCATACAGTACTCTCCTACAGCTATACTACTAGAAGGATACAATTAAGAAGGCATTATTTGACTTGATTCTATTTCCCAGCGCCCAGGGAGCAGGATGAGGTGCAATGCAGCTGTGAGATAGGATGTCCCGCGTCAAGATGCTGTTTTGTGGCACAAGGTCGCGGCTTCTTGCTCTATACAGGGATAAGCTGAAAACTAAAGGCCAAAGACTCGCTTCCCCCGAGTTGACCAAGACGCAGGCAGCACAACTGGCCAGGAAACTCCCGAGAAGGGAGCCTTCCGAGCTCTGCACTTCTGAGAATTAAGCGAACTTGGGAGTCAACCAGCATTAACTTCCAGTTGAATTCAGCACCGTATCAAACCATAGCAGCAGCCAGACCTTGCCTTTTAGGGAAACCTAGTGCAGAACATTTACAGAATGAAGGTTCTTTTGGGGGTGGGGGGCAGCAGGGAGCATGGGGGGGGGGGAGGAGTGCTGTTTTTAAGCTGACCTGCTTGACTTACCAATTGGCCTCGTATTCTTTTACTTCATTATTGAGTAGCAGTATCCTCTCAGGACACTGAACGACACAAATACACTGCATTACAGCATGGCCTTCTCGTGGCTGGCCCTCTTCTCAAAATAAAACAGCAGCAAACAGAAGAGCGCTTACTACTGCCCAAGAACATGCCTCGGCGGCACGATTTCTTATGTCACATCCTTGGAAAAGGCAGGTGCCCTTTCCAGACAGATCGCACACTTTTTCTGTGTGGTAGCGAGAAAGCTACAAACCAAGATGCCCAGACCTTTAAAGCTTGTAGCTGCTTACATCTGCCAAGGCGAATTCATAACTATGTCTTTTTATGCCACCGCGGGCCTCGAAGGAATATAACCCGTCCCTTCAGCTTCAGGTAGGTGCCGCTGCCATTTCTCTCCCCTTGCCGGCACAAGCAGACACCACAGTTACGATTTTGTTTCCTCCGTCTTGATGGCTTGAGGTTTGATTGGTCCAGTTCTAACAGGCTTGGGGGCTGTGGTAGACGCAGGGCTCGGCTTCTCTTCAACTTTATCCTGACAAACTGCTGAGGAGGAGGAGGTGGAGGAGGAGGAGTCTGGCATTACCTCCGGGACCTTATTCCCACCATCTCCCACTTTCTGTATTTTGCCTCCAGGTGTCTTATTCTGCTGCTGCTCAGAGAAGAATCTTTGAGTAGACTGAAGGACTTCTGCTCTTTGTTTTGCCTTAATGTAAAAAAAGAAGATGCTATTAAACACAAGCCAGAAGGAAGCAGCTTGTCTATCGATCTTAGAGAAAATTCTTCAAATGCAATTTCATCTTGTCTGCATTAGGAACTTGAGATACTCACTGGTACTCTAAATTCTTTCACAAAAATACAAAGAGTGAGGAATCAGTGGTCCAGATGCTAGAAAGGATGGTAGCTCAACAGTATCTAAAGACCTCCGGATGCTCATCCTCTGTCTAGTCTCTCTAGGTAGCCATTTTGCGGACAATTCCCTGTTCCCCAAATAATGTTTTCCAGAAGATGCCACAAACACAAAGGCAACTTCTAAATGCGTTTCTGCAGAATTTAGCCAGATGTTGAAAGAGAGAGGTCTTGCCTTGAGACACTATTGACCAGAACTGGGGAAAACTCGTTTTCAGAGATTATAAAGTTCTGTTATCGCAGTAAAAATTGAGGGATTTAATTTGTAACTAATACTAAAATATATACATTTGAATTAAAAGAAAGTCCGACAGACAAGCATTTTCAGACACCTGTGAATGGGCAGACATATGAAAATAAGTATTAGTTCCTGTTTTTGAACTAGTTTAATACGTTCCTAGTACTCCAGGTTTATCCAGAAGGCACATGTACAAAAAAATCTGCTCTTTGTTTTGTCAGCAGTAAAACTTACTTAAAAATCTTCTACACTTTTTCTACTTGAGTTTTCCATGGAACTTGGAAGAAAATCAAGGTGGCTGAGACAGAAGGCTGAACGTCACTGAGAAACAACCCCAGGCTTACTGAGATCTGAGCTACAACTATTGCGAAGTCAACGCAACTCGATTCTGCAGAATTTTCTCTTGTGAACAATGGCACTACAAATGTTGGATCCAGCTTCAAGAGGCCTAAGTATCATAAATAGTCCATGGAAGTCTTCTAAAATATATATATAGTGAGGGTCTGATCTTTGAGCAGATTATGCTCCTGGGAAACTAGTAGTCAGTCTTAATAGTTTTACCAACCACCACCATCTGAGAAGAACCTGGATTCCATTTTGAAGGAGTATTTCCTCTTGCGAGCTATGCTTTCCAGGACAAATAGTAACTAGAATTGACTTGCAAAACGAATTAGAATGAGGCAGAAGCTTATCAAGGAGATGAAGGATTAGGTAATATTTGTGATGTTATGGCTCGTGGGTGCTGAGTATCCTCCTCAAGTGTAAGAGAATAAAAAAGAAACAGGCTTTCCAAAGGCGGTGATGATGACCCTGATCGACTACTGCTTTCTTGAATGTAACTTGCAGTGCATTTGTAAAGCTCTAAAGGTATCCAAAGGCTCCTGCCTCTCACATCAATCTGCTAGACTTTTATAGTTAAAGCTATCTTAAACTTCATCTCTCCATCTTTTCCCTTCAGAGCTTGCTTAACATGAAATGTGGTTCTTTTGAATGCCTGAAAACCATCTCACTAGAACACGTTTTAATTAATAGTATTTATGGATACCACTTTTCTACTACACTTTTATTCAGCTGTGCAGACTGAATGCTGAGTTAATGCATCCAATTCTACTTATTTTTGCATGCCTCCTTGGAAACTGTGTAAACTAAAAGGCCCTATAAAAATTACATTTTAGTTAAAAGCATCATTATATGTAGTCCTTCCTTCCGTCCTCAGGATGACCAACTATGACTTAAAGGTAAAACAGAATTTGATTATGAAAAGCACTACTAGGGTGCTCTAAAGAGGTTTCTCAAACGAATACCCCAACCTCCTGCGGAACTTAGCATTTTCAGTGTTTTCCACAGGAAGGCATAGGAAATGGATCCATTTTCCCCAGCTTTCTTGCATTGCCTCTCTCTTAGAAACCTCTGCAATTTAAAGATGTATCCATTCTCAGAAGCCTTCCTTTCACAGTACTACCTGCTTAATGTATCTGTCTATGTTATATATATTTGCTTGAAAATTACCACAACATGCAGGTCATCTGAGATAAACATTTCCTTCTAAGCGTGAACACAACAAAGCCCTTTCTTTGCTAACCATCCACTAGGCCCACTTCCTCTGATACTGTCGTATCCACAGATTCTGCATCACAGCTCAGATCTAAGGGAAAGTAATTGTATCATCCAGAAGGGTCTCCAAGTGCTTTTTAATGTTAAGGAGTGAAATGCAGCTATGCCGGGTTATCTGAATTATTTGACAAGTTGTGTACAAGCTAGAAAAAGAGAAGGCCCCACAGAATGAGTGCAATCTACTAGGGAACCGACTGGAGTAAATCCAAGTGGGCAAACCATTCTAAGCCCTGGGGTGCAGCTCTCTTGTCATACTGAATGACTACTATAAATGTGACAGGAATTTAATATTTTACTTGGCCATCACAAAAGGATCCAGAGGCATCCAAGTGAAGAGTAGCATCTTCCTTGCAAGCTGTTAAGACTGACTGCGGTTAACACAGTTTGGCCGTCCAAAAATACTAACCTTCATGTCTTGTTCAGCCTTCATCGCAGTCTGGGCCTGATTGCCTCTGAATCCAGAGAGTGATCCACAAGGACCCCTGGCCACATGTGGCAAACGAGGGTGGCTCATAAGGCCTGTGGTCATCTGAGATGGTATCTGACTAGCCAATGCCATGGGCGGCCTCTGAACAGGTGCTGGGAAGGTGTTAGTATGTGGGGCTCTTACCAATGGAGGGACCAGGTTAGGCTGAGAGAGGATCTACGGGGGGGAAAAACAACAAAAAGAGAGACATTTAGCTGTTAGCAAACTGCCAGCCTTTTCACACGGTGGCTTCTTGTGCAGGGAGCATGCCTCTGCTACCATTCATTGCCAAGTAGTGGATGCACCTTTTTCTTATTAGGTTTGGCCACATTTGAACAATTTGAGGGGTGGGGGGAAATTCAAGTAGATATTGTGGATAAAAATGCCTGCCTTAGCACTGGAGATAAAGGAGAGAGAGAAAAGAAAAAAACCCAGGTTCAGGGCAAAAGTTAAAACACATGCCACGGTGCAGAAACTGGCAAAAGGTTATCTTGTGCTTCCAACAAAACTGAGCACTCCCAAGGCTGAAGGGCAACGTCCTAGAACGAAATAAAAGTGACTTCTCTGTGACAGACGCTTTACAGCAAGTACTATGCAGTATCTTTTTGGAACTCTGCTTCACAGCTGCATTTCAAGAAAGTGATTATGGGGACTCAACTGCTGTGCAAGCCCCGGTCTAATGCTCAATGTTTCAGTGGAGCCCACACAGACAATATTCCTGGTGAATTGTACTCCCTGATCTATCGAAGTCTCAATGTATACACTGGGACCCTCCGCTCAGACACAGTTTCCCCCTTTCCCTTCAGACGTTTAACACTCAGTTGGAGTGAGAGCTGTGAGGAACATCTGTGGTAATTTGCCTTCAACCTCAGAAACTTACAATGCATTGAAAGCAAGAAGCTTGTAGAATGCCTTCATTAATTTAATTCACAGGTCCAGAAAAAATACACTCAGCAAAGCGTCCTTTCATTCTTGCACTCCTTTCACACACGATCAAGCTGTGCAGTTACATACACACACAAGAAATGGCAGACCCTTGAGAGAAAGCCAGTTGCTGCCGCCCACCTGGGGTGTGAATTGAGGAGGAGGAGGAGGAAATGGCTGCGCCATCCTCACAGCTGCCGACTGAAACTGCTTCTGGTACACGATGGTGTTCATTTTATTGGACTGATTGTTTGGACTTGTAGAAGCCGCCCTTGGAGAGAAAACACGTCAAGTCAGTCATAAAGTTGGAGATTCTACTCTTTTGGATATATACGATTTAGGTCTAAAACAGTGGTTCTCAACCTGTGGGTCGCGACCCCTTTGGGGGTCAAACTACCCTTTCAGAGGGGTCACGGCGAGTCTCCCGCCTTCCCGCTCCATCCTCACCCGAGATGCCCCGCCCCGGTGGTTGGGGGTCTCCACAATGTGAGGAACTGCATTAAGGGGTCGCGGCATTAGGAAGGTTGAGAACCGCTGGTCTAAAAGAAAACAAAAAACACTGTACAACTTAGTAAGTGCTATTTGCATTCAGAAAAGAGAAGCTGAAGAGATACCAGAGCTGAGCTCCTTAATACTACTAGTCTCAAAGACAGAGCAATGAAGGCAAAGTGATCACTGTGGAGTTATCTGATGTCTCTAGAAGTTCCTTAACATGGCAGGAGGATTTAAGGAGATTCAGTTCCTTTATGAAGAGCTAGAGAAACTATAGATTTTTCTTAGTTGCACGAGGAAACTACCTTCACATGATACTGATAACGTAGCCTCCTGAGGCACATCTGTACCATCTAACATTTTGCCCAGAACTGAGGACAAAGAGCTTGATTTCAAAGGAAAAAAGACTAAGCACCCATCAGAATTTCATGGGTTTTGTACTACATTCATTTTGAAAACCATCCTTCTGCTCCACCATTATCAGGACCGAGCAAATTATGAAGGTGGCTGCGTGAGTCCAAGATGAAGTTTCTTACTCAAACAGCAGCCTTCTTCCAATAGGTCTTTAGATGCGGAGTTAACAGAAAAAATCACAAACGTCTCTTATATAGATTGTTTGCTGTTTTAATGTATTGGATTTTAAATGCTGTTACCCGCCCTGAGACCTTCAGGTATAGGGCGGGATAGAAATATAAATAATAAATAATAAGCCCTTATTTAAAAAAAAACCCCGGACCATTCCAAATAACACTGCTTCCCTTCAGCCCCTTCCCATTTTCTGTTCCAAGTGTCAACATTCAACTGATCCAAACCTACATGCGCGCCCTTCTTCGTTATAAGTCTGAACACTGCGCATACCCAGTATTAGGTACAGTTCTGTGACTACTAAAGCCCATGTTGCTGCTGGGATAGCATATTGTGGCTATGTAGAAACATAAAAACTAGCTGTCCTAAGTAGCACTCTCTTCCTAAACGTCACACCATTTGAATAAACAGAATGATTGACTACTGGAAGAATACAATGCTGGTGATCAAGTGCATATACTGTATTTTCTGGCGTATAAGACTACTTTTTAACCCAGGAAAATCTTCTCAAAAGTCGGGGGTCGTCTTATACGCCGGGTGTTGTTTCTTATATGGCGAGTATATTCCAAACTCTATATTTTAACTGGAAAGTTGGGGGTCGTCTTATACGCCCAGTCGTCTTATACGCCGGAAAATACGGTTTTTACCACTAGAGATGTGAATGATGTTCACTTGCCACGCAGCCAGCTTAAAACATTGCTAAGGTGTGTATGGAGATCACCTGCACCTTTAACCTCTACCCCTTAATAAAGGGTTAGACAAATGTATAGATGACAGATGTATCAATGGCTACTAGAATGGATGTTGAGGTACACTTTCCAGGCTGGGGGCACAGGCAGGATGCTTCTTGGGCAGGCAATCTCAGGCCATTTGCTCGGATTTGAGGGCAGGTGAAAATTTGCTCTTTTCTTTGGCTTGAGATGCTCATTGTGGGTCACTGTGTGAGACAGGATGCCCTAGTAGATGGGGTTGTGGCCTGATCCAGCAGGGCTCCTTTTATGTTCTTATGGTTCTAACCACCTTTCACGTTCAATCAAAAGCGACTTAATGCATATCTCCATGTAAGGCAGACTCCAATGGGCAAACAGTCTGCAAGGTTCATTCAATGGGAACTTGAAAAATTTGCTTTCATGCATCCTACAAAATAAAACTGTCCAGTCTCCAAAAACATTTTATTTTTCATCTCAATGCAGAGAAGCTAGTTACAGTATATCAGTTGACTCAACTCTGGCTGTCAGTGGGATGAAAGAAATTACAGCTAAATCCTGCCCGCCTTCGGTCCAGCAAAGTGTGGGTAACTGAGCCTTTCAGTCACTGTGACTAGTAAGTGAAAAAAAACAGCAACATCTAATCTACGTAAACACTCCTAAGAAGTACTGTTATAACATACATATTTTGATAAGTACTGAATACGTCAATTAATAAGGCTATCTGTTGCACACATAAAAGAAATGTCAGGAGGGCTTTACACCAGACAGAGTTGGAGAGCGTAGTTGCTATGCCTTGTCCACATGTGACCAGACAATTTTAACCCCTCTGAATCGCTTCAGTCTTTATTTATTGTTCAAGTGGAGGCTGGACAGATGTTTTGAGATGCTTCCACCACAGTATTATGAGCCAGTTTGGTCTTGTGGTTAGGGAGTCAGACTCTTATTTGGGAATGCCGGGTTTGATTCTGCCCTCCCTCGTGAAGCCAGCTGGATGGCCTAAGGCTAGTCACAGCTCTTTTCTGAGGTCTTGTAGCCCCCCCCCCCCACCTCACAGGACATTCTGCTGTGGGGAGAAGAATAGAAGCTTTGTCAGCCACTTTGAGTCCCTTAAATTGGTGAGAAAAGTGGGGTAGAAAAGCCAACTCTTCTTCTTCTTCTTCTTCTGTATTATAAAAGGCTATCCTTACACATATGGTTAACTCACTATTACAGTGGTACCTTGACATACGAGTTTAATTCGTTCCGTAACCTTGCTCTTATGTCAAATCGCTCGTATCTCAAAGCAATTTTCCCATTAATCCATTCCAGCTCCCAAAACACCACCTCAGTTGTTTTTGTTATGTACTGTACTGTATTTACATACTCGTATCTCAAATCTTGCTCTCATCTCAAAGCAAAATATCACTCGCTCGGCGGCTTGTATCTCAAAACACTTGTATGTCAGGGCACTTGTATGTCAAGGTACCAATGTAGTACTTTCTAACTGCACACCCAGAGAATCTGTAATTTAGAAAGTTTTTCTTTTTTCTTTTACCGGAAAGGGCTAGATGTTGGAGTGGTGCTTCGTCCAGTTACTGGAGGTGTTCCTGGTTTAACCTCAATGCCACTTCCAAAAGCTTTCAGGTCCATTTCTGATATCTGAAGAAAACAAATTCAAAATGGACTGACCTGGTCATCCACACTTTGTTCTATTTGCATTTCCCCCCCAACCTAGACCCAAAGACTTCAGAGAACGTTAAAGCAATAAAAGCAAAATATAAAATGAACAGACTAAACATAATAACAGTGCCTGAAAGTAGGAGGGGAAGCTGTTTCCTTAGCCAAAGGCCAGGATATCAAGAGGGTTAGACTTTCTCTGCAGATCTGAAGGCACAATATGAGAGAAAACCTTCCTTTAGATATTTGAGGTTCCAGCTATTTATAGCCTTATAGGTTAAGGTTGACACCTTGAACTGGGTTTGGTAGCAAACTGACAGCCAGTGCATTTTCTGAAGTAATCAGACATCACATAGATGTTCTAGATGATGTCACCAGCTCCACGACTGTGGAAGAACTGGAGCCCCACAGGCAGCCTACAACCAATTAAAATCAGGTGGGGCGCCCCCTGGCAGTTGTGGTCAGCTATCAACACCGAAGATAACCCTATGTGAGTCTGCTCCATCCGTGCCGGCAAGCATCAGCGCAGAGTCCAAGGGCAACCTCAGATGTCCGACCTATCCCTCTCAGGATGTTAGAACTACACTGAGGACAAGATGCCTCCAAACTTCATGGACTCAAGACCATGACACGCAGCACTTCCATCTTGTCCGGATTCAGCTTCAATTTATTAGACCACTTCCAGCTTTTTGACCACCTCTTCCGATTCAGACGGCATACAGAGATAGCAAGGCCTGACCATCTGTTTTTTAAAAATCTTAATTATAAAGGCATATCCCAATATGATTTAAATGACTGTTTAGCAGGACAAGACTGCTAAGTGCCTACTAAGCACGGGGAAAAACTCTTGCAAGCCTCTGGCACAACAAATAAAAGAAGTGAGATCCAATGTAATTTGTAGTAATACAATTTGAGAGAAAAGGCAAATACTGTCAGGATCAGAGTATAGGTGTATACTCTGCAGGTGTTTCCTGCTAGAGTGTAGGCACAATAATACTGCAACACTGGGAGAAATGAGCTTTGTTGTGAGAACCAGGTGAACGTGACACTAGTTACAGTCCTACCCCAGGATTGGTTCAAAGTATCCATGTGGTATAATATAGTCTCTATATCCATGTGTATAATCTCCGTATTAAAAGTTTAGTTGAAGATGTAGTGTTACGATGTGTAACAGTATGGTATTATGCAAGTCACATATTCATTCATATACTGCATTTATTGTTTTCATATATCCATGCGTTTATTCACTCATATATTCATGCAAGCATCTATCTTGTAACTTTCCCATTAAGCAATAAAACCTTCTGTTTGGAATGTAGTAATTCACACATGCCTAAATCGAAATCAGTATTTATTCCTGTTCAATTACCTGCCTGTTGATGGTCCAAGATACAAAAATGAAAATCAAGCCAAGTTCATTTCCAATTTAAATAGTTCAACAGGCAAAAAACTAAGATATGGTAGGCCATAACTCTATCATGTTTGGAACCCTCCTGCACTTTGTATTCTGAGAACCGAAGTCACTGACAGGGTATCCCCTGGTGTTAGAAAGGCTTCCGAATCTGGTCAGAAGAGGTCGGCAGACTCTAGGCAACATCTAGGCCTCTTCAGTCTGGAGAGACAGCATTTAAGAGGGGACCTGATTGAACTATATAAAATCATGTATGGTATAGAAAAAGCGGACAGAGAAAATTTCTTTTCTCTATCCCACAACACTAGAACCAGGGGGCCTTTAATGAAGCTGATGGGTGGGAGAGTCAGATCAGACAAGGGGAAGTATTTCTTCACCCAGAGGGTCATCGCTCTTTGGATTTTGCTGCCAGAAGAGGTGGTAACAGCTACCAGTCTAGATGGCTTTAAGGAAGGGTTAGACAAGTTTATGGACAACAGATGTATCAGTGGCTACTAGAATGAATGCCCAGGTACATCTTTCAGGCTGGGGGGGGGGGAGCAGGACACTTCTAAGGCCATTTGCTGGGATTTGAGAACAGGAAAAGGTTTGTCCTTGTCTCTGCTTGAGATGCCCATGAGCATTTGGGGGGCCACTGTGTGCGATGGGATGCCGGACTAGATGAGCTGTGGACTGACCCAGCAGGGCTCCTCTTATGTTCTTATGAGGCAGTTTCTACGGCATGCTATCAACATTCCCACTGTGACCACTGGCCCCCAAAGCTTGGTGCCTTCTTCATTAAGCTGTTTTATCTTTCTACCACCTGATAGCAATATTTACCTTCCCAGTTATAATGCTGTGCTGTGTTCCAGCTGGAATGAGTCCTCTGAAGGGCTGCCCTACTTGTGCCGGGCGGCTCATACTCTGAGGCTGGGGTTGTGGTGGTGTATGCTGCAAAGGAGGCTGAAGGGACTGGGGAAGAGCAATTAAAGGCTGACCCGCTGACCCAAAATTGGGCAAAGAAAGTTGTGATCCTGGTATAGGTACTGTCACCTGGAAAGGAAACACAACAACAACACTAAACTGTATTAGAACCATAGATCTGGTAACACGAGTGCATAAACATTTAACAAAGGTTCACTTCTGAACAGTACTAAAGCTTTTCTGTATTTTGGTCATGATGTACTCTATCTTGCTTCTTTTTTAACACCAGAAAGGAAATAACTATATTTAGAGCCTCTGTGGTTGCAGAAAGTGGCTCACTGCTCAATCTGGGCAGAAGTCCAGGTAAATACATATATATGGCAGCTGAATAAAACTTTCTTCTCCAATTACTGAGCAATTTTTGGGTGCTCGGCATAAACTTTATTTATTTATTTACTATTAGTATCCCGCCCTATATCCAAAGGTCTCAGGGTGGGTTACAACCTTAAAAACCAATCATAAAATAAACATATTAAAACAATAAATGAGATTCCCACCTTCAGAGCTCAAGCTATGGAGATCTAAGTTTGACCCTGTCACCTGTTATTAAATAACACACAACTGATCTTTTATAATATTCTTCTTCTGTTTTCATTAAATATTTCCCAAATTTTAAAGAAATAATTCAAGATCTAGCCAATGAAAGGAAATAGCTGCAAACTTTAGTCAATAAGCAGTGAATAAGTCCTGACTTCGTATTGCAAACCACTGAACTGGAGAGGACAAAGATTAGTGCGAGACAAGACAGTAGATTGCACCAAGACTTCCTTTTGTTTCCCAGCACAGCTTGAATAGAATAACGTGATTGTTTGCTCCCTGGTTTAACTAGATTCATAGAGTTGGGTGGAACCTCCAGGGTCATCGAGTTCAACCCCTGCTCAATGCAGGATTTCCTAAACCATCCCAGACAGATGTAGATCCAGCCTCTGCTTGAAGACCTCAAGCAAAGGAGAACCCACTACCTCCCATGGCAACCTAGTCCACTGACTGATTGCCATCACTGTCAGGAAGTTTTTCCTAATATCTGACCTGTATTGAAGTTTCATCCCATTGTTTCTAGTCCTCCCATCTTGTGCAAGTGAGAATAGGAACAATCCCTCTGCACTGTGAGAAGCCCTTCAGATACTTGAAGACCATGATCATGTCTCCTCTCAGTCTTCTCTTATGTAGGCTAAACATTCCTAGATCCTTCAACCTTTCCTTGTAGGACACGGTTTCAGACCACTAACCATTTTGGTAGCCCTCCTTTGGACTTGCTCTACTTTGTCAATGTCTTTTTTGAATTGGGGTGCCCAGAACTAGACACGGTATTCTAGATGAGGTCCGACCAAGGTAGAGTAAAGAGGAAAAATGACTTCTCGTGATCTAGACTCAATACTCTTCTTGATGCATCCTAGGATGGTGTTTCCCTTTTTTTTTGCAGCTGCATCACATTGTTGATTCATGTTCATCCTGTGATCAACCAGTTCCTTTTCACTTGTGCTACTATTCAGCCTAATTCCTCCCATTCTGTATTCATTGTTATCATTTTTCTCACCAAGATGTAGGACTTTGCATTTGTCCCTATTAAATATCATCATGTTAGTTTGAGCCCACTGTTCAAGCTTATCTAGATCTTTCTGAATCCCCTCCTTCTCCCTAATGTTAGCAATCCCTCCTAGCTTTGTGTCATCTGCAAATTTGATCAGCTTCCCTTCAGTGTCTACTACATAGGTGATCCTTATTTGTAGGAAGTCATTTATACACTTCATGCGATGCTGGACAAAAATCAGCATTACATTATCCACAGAGTAATTAATATATTAACTGTAACACAAAATACTGGCACTCACCTAGTGCCCCTATAACTTTCAATTCAGCAAATCTGGGGTGGCGTGAGTATTCTGCTCATTAGTGTAGTAAATAATTACACTCTTACTTTCATGGGTGCTTGAATATGTATTTTTCTCGATTTGCAAGAAAAGTTGCAGCTACTGCACAACTTTAAAACCTGCAGCAGGACAGGTACTGGGGTTTCTTAAGCATATCATTCTGAACTAGTCCACCAACAGTGTAACTGTTATAACTAGGTTATAAGATGTCTCTGAAACCAAAGGGCACAACCCATAGGGCAGGAAACTTCAAAACTAAAAGAGACAGAGACTATATATATTAGAAAGGTTCAGACCCCTTATAGTAATCCTTTTGTATAGAAAACAGCCCAGTGATCACAGAGGCAGCTTTCTGTGAACAGAACAGCTAAAGAGTTTTTTTCTACTTTTGAAAAAACAGAATTCTAAGACATTAGCCTGTTCAAAGAACCTCCCAATTTTTAGAGAGAGATTATTTTCCTTTGTGTACATTTTTTTTAAATAAAAGGGATTCTTTTGCTGCTATTTAGGTAAAAGACAACAGCTACATAACAACATGTGTTGCCTATTCTCAAAAGGGTATTTTCTTATCAGGAGACCATGTAACTACCAGTGTGACACACACAATCACAAACATATAAAATGTAATTGAAAGCAATTTACCGTGCCATAGTTTACCTGCTGCAGAGCGGTAGGAGACTGTGCGGTATTATAGAAGCTTGTCTGACCCGGCTGCTGAACCTGTCCAGAATACAAATTTGAGGCCTGGGTAAGAGTAGCTCTTGCCTGAGAAGAGAGAGGTTGACATTTTCTAGATGACTAGCTAGAAAAGTTTACCTTAATTCAGTGGTTCTCAACCTTCCTAATGTCACAACCCTTTAATACAGTTCCTCATGTTGTGGTGAACCCCAACATAACCCTAACTCCCAACCATACAATTATTTTTGTTGCTACTTCATAACAACCCCTGTGAAAGTGCAGATCGACCCCCAAAGGGGTCGCGACACACAGGTTGAGAACCACTGCTTTAATCTGAAGAATAGAAAAAGGCACTGGTAGTGTACAATTCACCTTAGCTATATATCAGGGATGGAGAAGTGGACTCAAAAACACACTGCAATAGTGGAAGAACTAGGCTCCGGCTGAAAGCCTCCCTGTGATCTCTCCATTGCGGTCCTAATCCATGGGCCATTGTTGTCTCCAAGTTATTACTGAATCCCAACTCTCAATGAAGAAGAAGAAGAGTTCGCTTTTCTACCCTGCTTTTCTCATCCATTTAAGGGGACTCAAAGTGGCTGCAAAGCGTTTCTATTCTTCTCCCCACAACAGAACACCCTGTGAGGTAGGTGGGGCTGTGAGAGCTCAGAAGAGAGCTGTGACTAGCCCAAGGTCACCCAGCTGGCTTCTTGGGGGAGGGTGGAATCGAACCTGGTATTCCCAGATAAGAGTCTGGCTCCCTAACCACTAAACAAAACTGGCTAGTGTTCGCTACAGACTAACAATATCTAAAATAGCTACATTTTACAGCTGGAGTAGAAACAACCATGAAGAAAGGATAGTTTAGTTTTTAAAAATCTCTCTATGAATGCGATTAGGAACAGTGCAAAACATCATCAGCAGATAAGATTACACGACCCTACAAAAAAATTAACAGATGAATCAGAACTATATCACTGTGCGAGGCCTATCAGGACATTCCCAGGAATGTATCTGAAAGTGTCCATTTACCTATTCTTCCCCCTTTTCTCCTGGCATAATAAAAAAAAGAGGAGAAGGAGAAAAGAAGATTTTATGACAATTCAGGACATAACTGGTGCAAAATTTAACAGGACCCTCCAAATTATCTGGTATTTCCCATTTAGATGACTGTAATGTGCTGTTATAACCTCTATATGAGGCTATTAGCTGCTAGATCAGACTCAAAATTCTATCTATAATTGTGCAACCCAGTCATTTAACAGATCTCATTTACATTAATTTATTTGCATTTTTATCCTGCTCTATTCCTGAAGGTCTCAGTGTGGGCTACAACCATTAAAAAAATAAAAATAAATAAATAAATGAACACACAATAATGGTTCCTGAGAGAGGGGAGGGGAGAATTGCTTCCCATCTAGTCCAGGAACTGAGGGTGTTTTTCCACTGAGCTCCTTTAATTTGGATCTAAGAAGATCTGGATGTAAGGAATGGGTACTT
>MTQE01001134.1:3476147-3495208 GCA_014337955.1 Aspidoscelis marmoratus | reverse complement strand
GGGGGGGGAACTAATGAAAACAAATCTGAGAAAAATAACATAGATCCTTATCACCTCTGCACAGGCTACTGAAACTCCTGACAGCAAGCAGCCATTTTGGAGCAGGGATGTCCATGGATATATTTTTTGCATTCAAATCCACATTTTAGAAAATCCGATTCGTATCCAGATTATCTGGATCCGTACATTCAAAAACCCAATTTGTATCCGGATATACAAATGTCGATAAGATTCGCATCCGATATACAAATTTGCGCAAATATGTATTTATCCCATATGCATTCCATTTTCATCCTGCATTATATGCGCAAATACCTATAATTTTGGTGCATATTCATATACGAATCTGTTCATTCGAATTATATGAAAATCCGAAATTCATCCAAATGTGTAAATTCAGATTTTCAGAAATCCAATTTGAATTCAAATGCCAATATTCCATGGATTTGGAACGAATTTTCGAATATCTGTGCACATCCCTGTTTTGATGCACTTGTGTCTGGAACACGAGGCTGCTACATTTGCTCTGCTATGTCTGACTGAAGAGTCTGGCGTGCTCTTTTAATGTAGCACATATTTTGTAATTTATTCACTTCATTAATTGAAGGGATGCATCTGGGAGGTGTCTTCTTGGTAGCATGATGCTAATCATGCTAATCAGACAAGACAGAGGTGCTACATGTCATAGAGTCTCTGGTCCGTGTAGTTGGGAGACTCTCTGTCCTCGATGGGATGATAATGCCCTGGAAGGGACAGGTGTAAATTTGGGGGTGCCTCTGGACTCTGTGCCGACGCTTAATTCTCAGGTGGAGGCTGTGGCCAGGAGTGCCTGTTCCCAGCTACAGTTGGTACATCAGTTGAAGCCCTTCTTGGACAGAGATGACTTGGCTACATTCATCTATGCTCTGGTATTTAACCTCCAAACTGGACTACTGTAATGCACTCTATATGAGGCTGCCCTTGAAGATGGTTTGGAAACTGCAGCTGATGCAGAGTGCAGCTGCTAGACTGCTGACCAGGACAGCTGGCCAGACACACATCACGCTGGTCTTAAAAGGGTTGCATTGGCTGCCAATTCGCTACCGAGCCCAATTCAAGGTGTTAACTTTGAATATAAAGCCCTGAATGACTTGAGTCCCAAATATCTAAAGGAACGCCTTTTCCCATATCAACCTGCCCACGCCATAGGATCTGGAGGGGAGGTCCTCCTTGTTGTCCCACCAGGTAAAAGGTGTAGGCATCTGGGAGAGGGCCTTCTCAGTGATGGCCCCCAGGTTATGGAACAGCCTTCCCTTTAAGGTTGTCAGGCCCCTTCACTGTATATGTTTAGGAAGGCAGTGAAGACACACCTCTGTGCCCTGGCCTTTTGGCTAAATGGGAATATACGGTTTCTTCCCACTTTATAGACACTGTTATTGTTTTAATATATACTGTTGTTTTAATGTATGTCTGATTTTAAATGCTGTTACCCGCCCTGAGACCATCAGGTATAGGGTCGGATAGAAATGCAACTAAGAAATAAATAATAAAATAAACAATCAGAGGAGTGGGTGCTGTACTCATAATGCAGCCTACACTACAGGGATGGAAAATTATTACATATACATATTGTAGATGGAGAGGCAACTGTTTAAGTTCACACATATCTATAATAGAGAAAACAACTGTAGATGACAAGGGTTTTTGAGTTGGGAAATAAAGGTAAACATACCTTGTTGTCATTAATCACCTCTTGAAAGTTCTGTGTGCTCACAGATAACCTTTAACTGTCAATTCATCAACCACTTCAGGGCAAATGGTCACCCATCCCTCTTACAGCCTCTTAAGTAACTTGGGCTTCAAATATCTGAAGAAGTCCCTTCTTCCATACAAACTTATTCATACACTAAGATCTGTGGAGGGGCCTTTTTGGAAGCACCACCACCTTCAGAAGTTGAAGAGAAGAAGACACACAGGAGGCTTTCTTTCGGATACTGTTCACAGAGGCCTCCCTTTCTGTATAAGGCTACCACAGCGGCGAGGAGCCTTGGTTGGCCTTGGGTAGCTGGGTGGCCCGGCCCAGTGTGGAGAGCCGTCCACCTCGGAGCGTGGCCCATATACATTCGCCCATATACATTCAAGTGGTTAGTGAAGATACTTTGACCTTGACTAAAGAGACATTTCTCCTCCTCTGGGCATGGAACTGTATTTGACTGCACTTAACTCTTGTTTTTATGTAATTACTGGACCCCATCCTGGACCCTTAGGACACAGGTGGGACATTAATATAAGGAGAACAAAACAGACAAACCAATAATGTAAAAGGTATAATTAATTGGTTTAGGGAATAATTCTAAGCAAGCACCGTGCAGTTTGCTGAGGATGTGTCATCAACACATTATGCAGGTTTCGGGTTTGTTAGTGGGATAACATTTTTTAATCCATTCAAAATAAGTAAATGTTATAATCTTAATACTTCATGTACTTAATTACTATAAAACATTTCCAAATAGTTTATCATGTACGACAGAGCAAAACGGCTCAAAACAGGACTGAATGACCACTGGGAATCTGCACAGTTGGACTCCCGTATCCACTGGGGATATGCTCCACCTCCTACCGTGGTTACCTGAAATCATGGATAATCGCAAACAGGCCTTCTGGTTCCAGGGCTGCACAACCCCAGAACCGGAAGTGCTTTTCTGGCCTCCGAAAGGCCTATTTCAGCCTCTGGAGAGCTTTGGAATAGGCGTGCAATGCCACTGGATGCCCCCTGCCCACCTCCCACATGCCCCTGTATATTTTGGGATGGACTCCAATGGCATCACATGCCTATTCCAATGCTCCACAGAGGCCAAAATAGGCCTTCTGGAGGCAGAAAGAGGCCTTCCGGTTCTGGTTGCTTTTCCCTTATGCCTTCCACGGGGGATGGGGTGGGGCTGATCTGGTGAATGTGGTTAACGGAAACTGTGGTGACCGAATCAGTGGATGCGGGGGGTCCAACTGTATTTCCTGTTTTCCTGGGAGGCCCTGAGCACAGATGGGTGGGGGTGGGGGTGGGGAGCAGACAGCATGGCTAATTTACATCTTCCCAGCAATACAATAAACTCCATTAGAACATGGTTTCATGCAGAATTTCAAGCAATGCTGCATATCCTAATACCACTTAATCCATTTTAATTTTGCCTCATTTTCCCCTCAAATATTCTGTCTGAAATACTTGCAGGAGAGAAAGTTAACATGGGGCACCTTTTTAAAGCAGATTGTTAGAAGAGAGTAAAAAAAAATGTTAAAAGAGGCTAGTGTTTAGGACATCAGAAATTTTTTTTCTGAAGCAGATGGAAAAATGCTGATCAACATTGCCTAAATCTGCACAGGAAAGTTTTCCAATCCAACTTTTCCAAGAAAATCCATCTTACTAAGATGATGGGAGAACAAAAGACCAAGACCATACAACAAGATACCATTTGTAACACTATTAGATAATGACAGATGATTATTAAGCGTTTAACTACTCACTACCTTTTTCTATGCTGATTGGGGCATACAATAGCCTATTAAGTTTAAACTAACATTCTAAGTGCACTGAATTTGCAAATACTTCCTGTAATCAACCATGGACTTATTAGGGGTTGGGGGGAAGTAATCACGGATACATTACTTTATCACAACAACTCCTCCAACTCAATAGATCTACAGAGACACGTGAATGAAATTTAAACAATTCTTTAACATGGGAACAGGATTAGAAGGGTTACAGAAAGTAAACCACAATCATAGCATTATAAGCCACAATGAGAAAAATTACCGAAAGTAAATTTTCCTGGATATCGATTCAGTACAAAAGGTTGCTAGGGCATTTTTCATTTGACCTCGGTCTGCAATATTTCATTGTTTAATGTCATCCTATCAAGAATATCACATACACACAAAGCATGTTAAGAGAGATTTCCAATGACAGACAAGAACACCACATCAGGAAATGCAACGGACACTACGACCTGGAACCTCTGTTCCACAGGCCTCACTTTTATCAGTGAATCAGAAATAAAGGAGCTCATGAATAATAAACTGTATCTCAACAGAAGAATGAAACATACTGTACTAAACTTTCATACCAAACCTTCATACTAAATTCTCATAAAACCTAAATTTGTACTGTTATGCGCAAGTCATTTAATTTTAACATACTAAGAGTTAGAAAGGGTTTCCTTCTGTTTGGTCAACTGCTGTCTTAGACTGCTAATATTGTAATGTTCTCCCCCGACCCCCAGTGACTTTTTGCATATTGAAATTGCCATCTCCTCTACTCTGAGTCTTTAACAAGATATACATTTCCATCTTTTAGCTCATTTATAACATAAGAACTGTTATCACTCGGCAAGTAACGTTGAGATTCTCTTTATAACACAATGGCATCCACCATACACTCTAAATGGACATTTTTACTATGAACACTAGATGCCTGCCGCAGTCTTCAAGCCACCACTAAAAAGATCACGTCAACTTAAGTTATCTAACACTTCCAGACCCCTATTCAAGGCATGCTTAGCTATACCAGCGAAAATACATTATATATCACTATGCCTGCTCCAACCAACACAATTTCAAGGAACAGCCTCTGGAATGCCTATCCATAGGCAGCTCATTTCCTAAATAAACAGAAAGGAAACAAAAATATCGAGAACGATGCTACGTGAAACCCTGCATTACACGTGCCAGAACTTGGATGCTAAGGTTCAACTGCCTGGTGTTAGTTGTAAAGTGGGGATAAGATAAATGAATGAACCCCCAAGATATTTTTGGCCTAGTGGTCTAGAAAGCAAAAAGGTGCTTTTAGAGGTGCCTCTTTGGGCTTTTCCACTGAGGTCCACCAGCAAGATCTCTGCTTAGCCTTTCCCCCTGCATGCAAGAAAACAATCCTTAGAGGGATGTGGTACATACCTTGAGGGTGAGGTCGACCGTGGCGGGAGAAACTGGACTTAGGCTGGAGCTCTGTTGTAGAGTCTCCCTCCTAGGGAGGGGAAGGGTGTGGGACAGGGGTACCTGAAAAGCAGGCAACATACATCACATTCTAACTAGGTCTATGACAAAAGCCCCATCAAAAGCAAGAGCTCAAGCAGTGCTGCTGAACTAGATTGTCCTTCAGGCGCCAGCATCTGGCAAGGGCTTGAACAGAAAAATCTAACAGGTGGGGGAAAACACTACTGTGTCGTGGAAAACTGTCCATTTCCTGTTGGGTTTAGCTTAAGAGAGTGTCTTCCTCTATACTGAACCTTAGGAGATTAACTAAGGAAGCGGTGCAATGCCTTATGTAGTGCCCCATGACCACAGAAACTAAACTATGGAAAGAATACTGTACTGTCATATTATTTGCAGTACCATTACAATAACCCTACATGCTGCTGCTGCTGCTGCTACCACAGAATGAGATGGATCTTGTTCACAGAATGAGAATACCTAGCATTTTGAAGCCATATAGCTATGGATAGAACTATCTTCAAAAAACTGCAGTACACCAAAGTCACCAGGATCCAAGAACTACAAAGTGCTCCCTGGATATACAGTAATTCACCTCCAATCTTTTGAGCCATAATAGACAAGAAGGAATGACACAGAATCTACAAATACTTCCATAACCAGTACAAAGTACATTTAGTATCCTTAAGCCCATGAATCAGAAAACAGTTGACCATCTGGAAACTCTTGAAAAGCGCTTCAAATACTGATCCCCTTCAAACACAATCACTCTGGTTAAGCTAGAGATGAAATCACTAAGCAGAAGAGACATAAAATATCAGGCTTCCATGTTAAAATCACTGTGTAATCTGACAGCATTTACGAATTTGTGCCATGAGTCAAAACAGGCAAATTCATAGACTGCAGACTTTTGAAAGAAAACGAAAATACTCTGGACCAACAGACACAAGTGAGCACATACAAAAATAAACAACCACAGCAATTAGCTTTAGTCTGGCTTGCTTTAAACTTAACCGGCTTCTTCACAGCACTCCCAAAGTTACTCACAGAATAATGAAATATTCACATATTTCAGCAGGAAATAAAACACTTATGGAGCAACTTATAGTGTCTGGAATATGATTCTGAACCCTAACATGATTGTTAAAAACACTTTTAGTCCATTCTTTTGTTTTTTTGCACTGTTTCTGCTTCCCAGGCCTTAAAAGAATAACCATCTCATAAATGTAAAGAAGTGAAAATGAGTGGAGGCAAATCCTCACTCTTACACAGATGAAGAGGCTGACCTAGTTTGTACGCCTTTCCTTTCCTAAATATGTCCAACGCAACACTCAGCACAGCATCACAGACAGCCTGATATTCAGGAAGGGAAAGTTACAGAGGCTTGTCCCATTTTCATTTATCTTACCAGGTGTCCTTTGTGAAGGCATCTCTAGTGCTACGGAGGTGCAAGTGATCAGGGTATTCAAGGGACTGCAGATCGTGTTAGTTGTTCCCACAACTGGAGGTGGCCATAACAACCATGGGATAATTCATCTGAGGTCATATCATAAATGCAGTTGTGATCTTCTGGCAATCTAACATGATCTGTTTGTTATTCCTTATGATTTTTCTAAAAAGTCCTGAACAGCTGCCATGCTGTGTGATGAAGGCTGAATTCACATGGTCCTGTTAGGGCACACTGGGTGAAGAGTGTGCCTTCACTGTGAATTGAAAGCAGGGGAAGAATGTGGTGTTCTCTTGGATGCTGTGCTCTTCCTCCCTTATGCTGCTTCAAGTGCCCTTAACGTGCTGTAGTGGCAGAATGGGCAGAAGCCCTTCACCTGGACCTTTGGCTTGGAAGCCCTTCCCCCCTAGTAGTCAAACAGTGGTGGTAGGTTTTCCTTGAAAGACACTGAGAGACCCAGGAGGACCAACAGAGCTGTACTTCCCTTGTCCTTCTCCCAAAGAAGGTCATCTACCTTCTATCTGAAAAAGCTTTACTCAGTCATTTGCATTCGTGTTACTCCTACCAGCAAAAAGCAAGAAACTAATTTCAAGACTACAGTGAGTACAGATTATTTAGGATTTAGGTTGCACCTAGCTCCTGGGGTGACAGGAAGACTGCCTTACTGTAATAGAGTACATTCAGTCAACTACCTCAATCACCAGATTCTGGGAGATCAAAAATGCACAGGAAGATGGAGCTGTGTTTTTCACATACTTTTTCAATCAACTTGCTGATCTACGTTGGGTGAAAAATACTCCCAATATTCAATTAAGAGTCAGCTGGTAACCTCCACAGCTTTTGAACATGCAGTAGTGAAGAACTGTCACCTCACTTTAGACGGCAGCATTATTTTGGCCAACTCTTGGTAGTAACAGTGATGACGCAACTAAGTATGCTCCTCATTTAATTGTAAAAAAGTTTTACACAGAAGAAATGGACAGGCTAACGGCTGGCTTTTTACAAAATGATGCTTAAATCCATCAGCATGTATTTTTATCAGGGTGATGACTTCCTGCCCCCTGCATTTGGAATCATGATGGAACCAAGTGAATGTGTGCCCAAAGTCAATGAACATATCAACAATCTGCATTTCAATACATCTTAGAATAACAGGACAATAATTCCTTAAACTAGTTTGACAGCATTTTTAAAATCACTTTCACGTTTTCCGCAACTCTGTTCTTCAGTAATCCAATATATTGAAACAACCAAGTACATATATTCTCAATTGCATCTTTTGACCAGTTTCCAACACTAGCTCATAACACTTCATAAAACAAAGGGAAGTTTTCTAACACCACAGTAGGTCTGGATAATGCATTCTGGTTTCAAAAAATTAAATGTACCATTTATGGGTTAAAGTGACAGACTTACATTTGTCACTAAAGCCTCTTCCATCTTTGCACTACTTGTAGCCACGGTACTGGAATGAGAAGATGGTGTTGTATAGTCTGTTACAGACTCCTGCAAGCAAAGTTGAAGAGCTTAATATAAGTAGTAACAATCCTTTTGAGAAAATCAAACCATTATCTCCGTTATATCTTACAGCTCCATTAAGGGAATTGTTTAAACTGAAGAATCAAGTTTATATACATCTACAAAACGTATGGATTGAGAACTTCCCAACAATAAAAGTATTACACCTCCATTAATAAATATACTTTCAGTCCCTCAAACAAAACTATATTTGAGAACACATTCTTGACTACTGATCATTGTTGATTATTTTTGGTCCAGTGGAGAGCTACCTCTCAGGACAAGCAAGGTCATATGATGAAACAGGTCCATCCCATCCAGGTGAGATATCTTGTAGACTTGTGGCTGTTCCACCAATAAACCAGCACTGTGAATCATAAAGTTTGCTCTATCATATGTTAAAAAGCTCTTTAATGCCTAAAAAAAGAGCCAGATACTGCATTATGCTCAAAGTTGCTGATCTGTGTGGGAACTATTTCTAGCCAAGCAAAATGTGCCATGCTAGATTACCCAGTGGGTTAATGGTATCTAGTTGGTTTAAACCAGTGGTTCTTAACCTTCCTAATGCTACAACCCTTTAATACAGTTCCTCATGTTGTGGTGACCCCCAACCTAACCCTAAGCCTAACCCCCAACCATAAAATTATTTTTGTTGCTACTTCATAACTGTAATTTTGCTACTGTTATGAACTGTAATGTAAATACCTGATATGCAGGATGTATTTTCATTGTTACAAACTGAACATAAAGCATCGTATTCACATCAACCACAGAGGAATATACCTCCAATACTGCTGCTTTCTACACAGCAGGTGCTCTCTACTGTATTTGTATGGGGTGTATGTGATGGGGTTGGTACGATGATGTCATCACGCCAGGTACTCGTATGTGGGCATATCTGCATGTGGGCGGACCCACCTGAGACGGGTATAGGAGTGGTGTCTCGGTTCCTTTGTGTTTTCTGATGGTCTTAGACGACCCCTGTGAAAGAGTAGATCAACCCCCAAAGGGGTTGCGACTCACAAGTTGAGAACCACTCTAAACCAACTTCAGAATCAGGACAATAGTGAGGTGTTTTGACCAACTGGTTGTCAAAAACAAGTGCTGAGGCAGGCTAGTTTCATTAAAACACTTTCCAGGTACAATCTGCTTGATGAATTATACTGTGAAAGAGTGGCACAGCCTGAGGTGAAAGACCATGACAGAAAGGAAGACGTCAACAGGTTGGGAGAAAAGCTATAAGAGATTAATTGGTGTTCGTCACCTGGGATGAAGTTTCTTATCTCTGCCTAAGTTTTTCAGTTTCATCATATAACCCTGTAAGTCCTGATAGGTAGCAGGGGGTAACCCAACCACTGCACTTTCCCCTTCTATTGAATTAAGACAACTAAAAGCAGTTAAAGCTTTAGTATTTTAGTCGATTTATTTTATCTGCTTTTATAATAATTATACTGTGACCCACCCTAAGAACTCTGAGTATACAATCAGAAACATAAACAAATTAACCAATGACTTTTGATGGTGCTTGAAAAAAATCTAGCTGCCTTGAGAGCAGAGAAACCAGCATGGAGAACATTTTCTCCTTTTCTGTTTAACTTCAGGCGGAAGAGGGCAGGTAAAAATGTAGGACCTTAGTAGCCATTACGAGTCAGCTGCATTTTCCAAACCTTCCTAGCCTAAAAGAACTTCCTAAAGGCAAACTACTATATAAGAGATATAGAACATGCTGTAAAAATGTACAGATGTACAAATTCTCTGCTGCATTATTTTATTCAATGTTTGGCAAAAAGCTACTACTCCATCCTCCTGGGATAAAAGCTACAGTGGGATCATCACTGAAGTCAACTTTTCCATGTCCTGGAATATCCTTGTTTTAAGCCTTGAAAGACAGCATTTAAGAGGGGGCTGATATGAAGCTGATGGGTCAGAGAGTCAGATCAGACAAAGGAAAGTACATCTTCCTCCAGAGGGTCATCTGTCTATGGAATCTGCTGACAGAAGAGGTGATGGCTTTAAGAAAGGGTTAGACAACTTTATGGATGACAGATGTATCAATTACTAGAATGGATGCCTAGATAAATCTTCCACACTGGGGGGACAGGCAGGATACCCCTAAGACCATTTGCTGGGATTCGAGAGCAGGTGAATGTTTGTCCTTGTCTTCTGCTTGAGATGCTCATGAGGAACTGGAGGGCTGCTGTATGAGACAGGATGCTGGACTAGATGGGCTGTGGCCTGATCCAAGAGGGCTCCTCTTATGTTCTTAAACAGCATTTAAGTATTATTAGTTTTTATGTATTTTTAATATTTTTATTAAAAGGATTTTTCTTAAAAACCAAAAAAATATAATTAGCCATTAACATCAAACAATCTCTCCATCTTCTTGTTGTTCTCTGATAACTTCCTGTTTTTCCAACATCTCATCTTCCTTTTTCTTCATCTGCTCCCTTTATGTCTCTTTCTGTTCGTCAGCTGACCCCTTGTTCAATCCAGAACCAATCTTAATTATCATTATTCTTTCTGAATAGTTGTTAAAAAGGATGCCCATCTTACATGGTCTTATCTGTCCTTCTATCTCATAGAACCCGGAAAGAATTTTCTATTCTGTCTACTTCTATTCCCACTCGCATCTACTATTATATTAGCATTTGTTAAACTATACTCAACAATTCTTAACAAAATAATACTTCTGTTGTTGCCCTCACTTCTATTAATAAGCTCATATCATCACAACATTTCTACACTTGTTACTATTTTAATACAATTTCACTATTTTGTCATAACAATTTATAACAATCTTTTCATCTTACTTCTATACATCTTGATACTACTTCTAGAATTTTACCATATAAAGCCAGGAAATTAATAGTTTCTATAATAATACTTTTTCATCTTGCAGCTTTCTCTAAATATCGTTCAATTTGTTTTTACTCTATTTATTGTATTTATTTTTTCTGCTTATACCACCCCATTGCTTCAAAAGTCCTTCCAATTCTTAAGTAATGCCTACTGGAAAGTTCCAGCTATTCTTTAGGTTTCGATTCGTGAGATTTGAAGGCTCCATCTGCTGTGGCTTTCTTTTCACTCCTTTTTTTTCCTTCCCTTTGGCCGGGAACTTTGCCTTTCTATGCAGATTCTCTTTTTCTCTTGTGGGATCGGCGTTTGCTGAATCCTTATCTGCTTCCAGAGATTCTGAACCTCCCTCAATTGTAAATCATTTTTCAGTCCTGTTTCTCTTTTTTCCCTTTGTCCTACCTAGTCAAAAGCCATGTTTATCAAGGTGGTATCTTTGCTGCTTGTGAGTGTTGAGTTTTCCCCTCCGTTGCCTTTTGTTGTCTGCCAAGCTTCTTTTTCTCTTTTGCAGCTTCTTTTGTCGAGTCTATAGACCTCTCTTCCTCCTGAAAGGCCATTTCTTGAGATTTGTCTGTTTTGATCAGATTTAATTGGGACGTTTTGAATTATATCCAATTCGGCCCCCAGGCCCTGAAATTTCACTTCTAATCTTAGCAAAAAGTCAAACAGTTTCTTATGCTGAAACTGCCTTCTATCTATCTTCTATGAGTTCTTTAAGGGAAACACTTTCTTTTGTTGACTTTCACCTCTACCTCGTGGCCAAATTTTGCTTCTCTCTTTTATCAAATGCTCAGCGTCTCTCTTTAATATCAAACTCTCTGGTCTTTCATCATTTCCTTCTTGAATAATTTCCACTAATAAGATTTGTTTAAAATCATTTTATCTTGGCTTCCCCTGCTCATTAAATACTTTACAGGTAAATTCCAGATGTCTCTTACCTTTTTTCCCCTTCTTACGGTTCTGGTTTATTGCATTAATTTTTTGGCCACTTGCCAAGATTACCAAAGCAGATCCATTTATTTTAAGATGTTATCCAAACTTCTAATTGGTTCCAAAATTAGTAATATAATCTTAAAAAGAGGTAGGATCAGGCCTTGGTTGGCATTCTTCAACAACTGAGATGATGGATTAGTTCTTCTGCCTCCGGCAAGGACGAATTCTTCCTGTTGGGGATGGACTGTTCAAACAGCCCTGAGAAGATTCTCTTCGTCTTCCCGTGTCTCAGGAAGATAAATAAACCAGAAGGGATTACCAAATTTTCCTCCTCTGGTGATAAATTAGTTTAAGAGCCTGCTGAACTCCACTCAACATGTCTAGCCTGCCATCTTCCTCCACCAGAAGTCCAGTTTTTATGTATTTTAATGTTTTTTATTCCCTTTTATCTTTTACTTGACTTAACAGCACTTGATGAAATCACAAATTCAAGTCACAAGTTTACTAATTCAGTCACACTTATCTCCTATTTTTTACCACAGCAGCTTTAAAAATGTATTCACTTTAACTAAACATCTATAACACTGGTTTTTTTAAATTATGTCTTTAAGTACCCAAATCATTTCATTCTTACCTTCTGAGTGGCTCCAAACTCTGAGGAAGACACAGATATCATTGTTCCTATTTCATTACCAAGCTCTGTGGTTGCTTTGGTTTCCTTAGATGGAACAGGGTCTGGGCTTCTGACTGCAGCAGGACTAGATTTCTCTTGCCCTTCAGAGTCACCCTGCTGAGCCTCTTTTACTTTTTTGTTCTTTAATGATCGTTCTTTTCCAATGGGACCAGGCTTGTATTCTTTGTTTTCTACCGGACTCAAATCTGGAAGCTGAAAGAAGGAATTAAATATTTAATATAACTAAAAATCTCTATGTGAATAGTTCCATATGGTGAGTTCAACAAATAAAACTGAGGTACTGGAAACACAGTAGAAAATGTGTTTTCTGAAGGCTGGCACTGGCTAGATTCATCAGTGGTTACTGTCCTCAACTTCTCTGTCCACACAATAGGTGGCACCTAAATGAATAAATAACCCTTGTTTCTTGCCTATTACTTTGTGAAAACTCTCAACTGCTCTACAGTTCTGTGTATGTTTTCTCTTTTTTGTACAAGATCTAAGCAAAACTCAGCCCCACAGAATTCTGCCAGAGAAATTCAACAGAGTGCATAATGAAGGGGAATCACTTTGCTATCCCTGTGGCACTTTTGCACTATCCTTCACAGTTTGCAACCCAAGGCATTCTCAGCTTTGTTCTGTATCTGACAAGCACAAAAAAGGAAGAGGCCTTTATCTCCTTCCCCCTCTCCCTCTTCTATACGTATCAAGAAATCCAAATGTAAAGCCAAGAAACTTAAGTTCTCAACTGAACTGTACCATCACAGGGGTTCAAAGCCAAGGGTACTAAAAAGTCCCCCTCACCAAACCTTCTAAGGTTGATGCCCTCTCTGGTTCAGCAGCCTCATCCTCACATTCAAGCTATATTTAGTTGAGTGTCCCTTCCACCCCTGTCATCCTCCACTCTGAAGTCACCCAAGAGGCCCACTCTGACAGTTTGGATTTATCTGTATTCCATCAGGCAAGAGACACGGTTTAGTAGAGGCGGCACTGGATTTAGAGAAGGAGGCCCAGCGATTTCATTCGTTCCAAAACTGTTTAATGCAGACTACTTGGTAATCTGTTGATCAAGGTTCTCTCCATCCTTACTATCCAGTCTGTGGATGACACCTCTGCCAAACATTCTGCTGAGGCAGAAAATCTGATGCTGGTACCACAGGAGGAGGACAGAAGTGGTCTAGTTCCAAAGATTCAGCAAAATATAGATTTAAAAGTCTGTGAGTTTCCCACCAATCCCAGGGTCCTCCTGGCTGTACTGAATAAATTCTTTACTTCTCCTATTGGTGGATCAGAGTGTCTGGATGGTCCTTACTGTGTACTCTCTTAGTTTCCACTTCTGTGGCATCATGGAATGTCCTGGACAGAAAGGTAGAACCGGTATTGCACAGGACTATAAGACTAATCCCTTAGCCCTTCGTACTTCTACCAGTATGCCTTTGTTTTCTAGGGCAGTGCAGAGGTGGACAGACAAGTTGATAAAGAGTTTGAATTTCCCTCTATAAGCAGGACAAGTCCATGTTTAAAATCATTCACTGTGGTGCTAGCACTGAATGCAGACTCTGGTACTGATACAACACAACGCAAGAGCAACGGCCCACCTCATCACTGTGAGGACAATAGCTGTAAGTATATGTTACTAGCAGGCCTTTTAAAGATCAACTTCCCTTTGGAAAGGATGCACTGAAGGTCATGAATTGAGACAAAAAGAAAAAGAACATGGCAGCATCTGTATTACCAGGAGGCAGTAATGGGATGAATGTGGACACAACCTGGAGAATTTATAATGCCTTCTGGAGAGCACTGGGTCAGCCATATCAAAATACTGGCATAGATCCTTTTCAATCTGATGTCTCTCAGGAGTTATATTTTCTCCATGCTGTAACAAGGCTCTCTTTTTCAGTGCACTTAGTTGGCAAGTGTGTGTTCTTTATACAGTAGTACTCAGCTGCCCTCCTCTTGTCCTCTCCGCCTTTAGTTCATGGATTTTTCAAGGATTTTAAGTCATCCTGATTGCTACCACCCCATCAGTTTCCTTCCTGGAACCTGAAAGTTGTGCTGGAAGCCTGCTTGTTTTTCCCTTAAACTGATTAAGCAGATTCCCCTAAGTCATACACCTATGGGAGTGGTCTTCCTCACTGCAATTACATCTGCTAGGAGGACTTCCAACCTGGAAGTTTATGGGATTGCGTGACCCCTTTAATTGACTGAAAGTTGATTCAGCCTTCCACAGGAACCAGGGAATTATCCTTCTCTTTTTTCGTCCAAGGCTACAGTGCCAGCTAGAGGGTCTGTTGCATTGCCTTGAAGTTCATTCATTTCGCCAGAATACAAAAGATCCACCGTTCTTCAGTGCTTTGTCCCTTTAACTTGGGTTCTTTCAGACAGAAAGGTTTTTCCAAAGTCACAGACGTTTGGATTAAAGCACGTTTGTCAACAGTCTATAAAACACAAGGGATACTTGTCCACACTCATGCCAGATCAGTGCCAGTTTTGGCAGCCTTCCTCCCCTAGGCATCTGTGTACACATTCACAAAGAAGAATCATCCACATGTTCTAAGCACTACTCCCTGGACAGCTTCAGCTTTTGGTAGGCAGGCATGGTAACAGATGGTTGACTATCAGGATGGCTTATGCTCAGGTATATAGTATTGTGCTTTGCTGTTTGCACATCTCTCTAATGGAACTGTCTGCTTGTCTACCAGAACACATTGTCACATAACTGACAATATTCCTATTTAGATCTGAAGATACTTAGTGATAATCTGAGCTCCACCAGATGGTACCTAATATACAATACCTTGCACAACTCACTCTGAACGCCTGCAACCTATGTCAACTTCATCAATAACATAATGTGTCTCAAAACATGGAAGCAATAAAGCAATGGTTAGAGAAAACAGCAATCTTCCTCTATTAAAATTGATTCAACCTTTTTGAAAAAATACAAGACATGTACAAAACACTATTCTGAAACTTTTAAAATTGCTGATTGTACTCCACAAGAGGATCAGTTTAGGAATGCTAGTGCATCTTTTCTAGTCTCCTAGGGAAAAAGTAATGCACTTACCTGTGCATGCTTGCTCCTTCTTAATTTTCTGGCCAAAGCCACTGACCATAACATATTACCCTGGCCTGTACCAGTCCTCAAAAGAGCAAAGTACTACTGCCCCTTTTGGGGACTGGTGTGGACCAAAGAAGCCCTGACAGGGCCCAAAATACATAGTCCAACATTGCAATATATGTTACAAAATAGCTGAATTTGTAACAAGCAGATTTAGGTAATAAGGTTTCTTCTTATTATTAGATATTATCATTTAAACAAAATAACACTCCAACTAGCATATCGTAACATTAACAGTCACATTTTTCTCTTGCTTCTATACTCTCTAACAAGTAAACAGCGGGTGAAATTTTAGTCCATGGGTTCCCATCCCACACTGGCTTCTAGGGGGATAAAATACTGAAATCTAACATTTCATGAAAATGTTAAATAGAAAAAAAGTAATTCTTTGCAGTGATGTCTTTTTGTTTCATACATTCAATTTAAGACAATGACTTTTACTCTACGGCCATTTTCTAGGTAAAAACTTAAATACTTGTTCCACCATACATTTTATGTTCTAATTTGTACCTCTATATACTTTCTCCACTTTACAGTGGTCAACACTCATATAATTAGCATTTCATGTGCTTCAGATCCTATCCTCTTTTTGGAATTCCAAGTAAAAATGTAGCTATGTATTGAATTTCAAACCAGCTGGTAAGAATATATTGTTTTTCCAGCACCCACTCTCCAAATGTTAAACAGTATTTTTATCTTGATAATAGATGAAATAAAGACCCACGCCAGGAATAAATACCACCTTTACCATATTGCTGTGCTAAGCTTAAAAATGTTTTTTGCCTATTAGCAGGCCTATGGTTCTAATTTTGTGTTTGTTTTCTGCTCTATGCTCAATGAATTTACAGGCAAGCAGTTCAGTTCTAAAGTCCTGGAGTCTGAATTAGCTGATAACTTCTGCATAAAACAGTATATTTCTTGCTTTTAGCCTCAGAACAGGCTTATGAGATACGTTAGGCTGAGAGGTCCAAGATCATGCAAGAGGGATTTCACAGGCGAGTAGAGTTTCAAACCCAGGAATATCTTGGCCCAGCCTAACATTCTAGCCCCTGCACTGGTTCCAAGCATAGATAAATCAGCAGCATCACTGAAAATCAGGACACTACCTGTCACCCCATGCTTCCAAGCACAAGAACAGCCAATCACAAATTCAGCCTTACTTGTAGGTATTAAGGAACAGCCTATGTTCGCAGAACAGAAATAAAGACAGAACCCTCCCCTCTCTTCGAGATAATCTACCGATGAATTAAATATCTACCGGGAGGTTAAGAAAATGTGAGTTCATCAGCAGTGGCATTGTGGAAGAGCACAAAACCAGTGCATGCTTGTCTGTCAGTGTTAATTGCGGACCAGGTCATGGGGAAGCATGACAGAAGCTACTTTTAAAGTAGCAATTTCGAATGAAAAGGGAGCTAATTTTGTTTTGCTCTATACACGTTATTTCTGGTTAAACTAAAAGTGGCCAACAATTGCATCTATAGCTTAACTTTAAGAAATATAATCCATCAGGAATTAACTGTTTCCTGACTACTTTATTCAAAACTTTAAAAATATTAAATTGGAAATGTTTAAAAAAACAGAATAGGCTTAACATCAGATCTGTCAGCAGGGAATGACTTGAGAATATAGTACTAATTCTTTATTATACAAGCCACTGTTATAAGAGATTTCACTTACATGAAATGTAGAAAATGCTACCAGTTTTTCTCTAAGTGAAAATTTGCTCATTTAGAGAAGAATGGGAAGCATTTTCTATATCTTCCCCCACTGTATCAATAGAATATTTTTTCCAAGATTCCATACTGAAGAGATTTCACTGTGTATTGTGTCACTGGCACTCATGAGCACCAAAAAGCTATTATTCCCACCCTTCTTGATTCTAAGATTTGGAAAATTTTCATTTACCTTTTGTGCTTTTATAGGTCCTGCTCTTGGCTGCTTCTGCCTTTGTTCCTTTGGTTCAAGCAGTTTTTCTGAGGGCTTCTCAGAAACTGGTCCAACTTCATTGTCACTCCCACTAGATGCTGGTGCTCCAAACTGAATAGTTTCTATTCCCAAATCAATTCCATTTTCTTGTCCAGCTGATGTTCCCTTTCAAAAATACACAAAATTTTATTTTTAAACTTAGTAACTTTGTTATATTGAATACTTGGTTCACTAAGAAATTAGCTATTAGCTCTATTAGCTAAAGCAGAGATGTCACACTCAATTTTGCAGAGGGCCGGATTTAAAAAAAGAAAAGTATTGTCAGGTCCAGGGGGCGTGACCGGGGGTGTGGCTAGGGCACAGAGGAGGGGCTGGCTGTCCATGGAGGCGCCCGCGCACTCGGGCAGTAGAAGGTCCCGCCGCGCGCGCGCTCGCCTCCTTCGCACCTAAGGAGGACAGCGGCAGCAGCGGGCCGTATTAATACAGTCCGCGGGCCGCATCCGGCCCCCGGGGCCGCATCTTTGACATGACTGAGCTAAAGGGTACCCTTTTTTGCAACCATAACTTCCCACCGCTGACCTATCTTACCTCTGGAGGTGTGGTTGATCCAAAGGAAGTCAAAGGTTTATTCCACGCACTGACTGAAGGGGGCTGTGGAGGACTAATGGGACCCACTGAAAGTACAGAGAACAAAAATGAAATTAGAACACTCAGTAGTATCTGCAGAAACAAAAACAATGCAGGCGTTCTTATCTCAGGGTCAAAAGGGCACATAGTGGCTTGTAATCCACCAATCCAAATTCTGTTTCAGACAGGACTACCTGGAAGGGATGGCAGCTAACTAGTCATGTGTCAGCTCCTTTCAGCATCTGCCACATTCTTAATGAGTTTTGCCTTATTTTAAACATACCAAACATGTTAGCCATCGTCATCACAACACTGCACATAGCTAGCCTGGGAACCATGGGTTGAGAATGTGGTAAAGTAAAGGTGGGAATGTAAAGGACAACAGATAAATGGGATCGTGGTTTTGTAGTACTGTTATGTTAAATTAAGGATCACGCCAAGCTGCTTTGAAGTGAAAGGTGCAATCCTTAACTAAGTACAGGTGCTGCATATATCTGTACTTAGCTTTGGGGAAGAGGTTGCTTTTTGCAATTATAAGTCTAATTTTACCACATAAAGGATATCTGTCTAGTATGAAGGATCTCTTTATTTCTGCCCTGAAGCAGACAGTGCACCACACAATGGGAAGTGAACAAATCTAGCCAGGTAAATCAAAAGTAAGTATGCTTCATTTTTTTCCTTCAATTATGATGGCACCAACCTCAATGCACTGTAATTTGGCAGTGTAGCAGCGGTATAAGGAAAAGAGGGGATTAGCTATGTTAATGAAGCACATACGAAGAGGTCAGGAACAATACAGCAATTCAGTAGTTGTAAAACAGGGGCATCTAGAGCAGAGGGGATGCTTCCTGTAATCCCAAGACCCGGGGCAGGGGGGGAGGAGGGTACAGGAGTCCTAACCCTCTCTGCCCCTCGGATGCCGACAGAGGCAGTCACGATGTGGCCAGCTGCATGACTGAGGACGAACTGGAGACCAACAGTAAGGGGCAGCAAATTTAAAATCA
>MTQE01001134.1:3455229-3468636 GCA_014337955.1 Aspidoscelis marmoratus | reverse complement strand
AGAAGGGTTGATGGCATGAGCTTTCATAGACACATCTACTTCTTCAGATGAAGTAGACGTGTCTACAAATGCTCATGCCACCAACCCTTCTCCTGTTAAGTCTCCAAGTGCTACTAACTACCTTGCTGGACTTAATGGTAAAGCTTCAGATAATTTTTGACTGAATTTGACAGTACTTGCTCCCATTCTGTTAGGAATCTTCACTCCTGATATGGCTGAATCCAGTAAAGAGAATAAGCGTTCTACAGAAATCTTCCAAAACAGAACATTTAAGGTACTTTACTGTTCTATAGAAATCTTTGTATTTCATAAGATAATTAGTAATAATATATTAGTACTAGACCACAAAAGAGAAATGATACATAACGTTTGAACAGGAATGTCATGAAATGTTCCGTTTCTTTGTGTTACATGTTGTCTGCTTCTTGTGAGCCAATTTGGTCTAGTGAGTGAGCCAGTTTGGCCTAGTGGTTAGGGAGCCAGACTCTTATCTGGGTATACCGGGTTTGATTCCTCCTCCCCCATGAAGCCAGCTGGGTAACCTTGGGCTAGTCACAGCTCTCACAGCCCCAACTACCTCACAGGGTGTCTGGTGTGGGGAGAGGAACAGAAAGCTTTGTCAGCCACTTTGAGTCCCCTTAAATGGGTGAGAAAAGCCGGGTAGAAAAGCCAACTCTTCTTCTTAAAGACAGCCGAGTTATAATACTTTCTCACAAATTCAAAGCCGTTTCAGACTAGAGGTGAAAGCAAATTAAAACTTGAGCTTAACAGTTTCACTTTCAATAACAGCAAACAAAATTCCAGTAGTCAGTTTGTTATTCAGCCAGGGAAGTTTGATGCAGCACTGAATATTTCCTGTGGTGTTTACTGAAGCACTTGTGATGCATGGCTCTAGGGGAATTTTGACCTCCAGTTCTGACTGCAAGAAACATGGCTGACAAATATCTGAACTCAAGCTGGTGCCAGGTTTGTGGGGTCATGTAGCCCTCCCTCTATTAAACAGCTCAGCCACTACAAATCTAGGATTTGGAGTTAAGGTCAATGGTACCATAAATTGAGAACCTGGAGTTGAATGTTTGATGTATGCAATTCCACAGCCCCTAGTTCATATTACGCGTAGCAAAGGGAAAAGTCTAATATTGGTTTACTGAAGTCTTAAAAAAAAAAGGAATTTATTTTGTATGATTTGTTAGGAACACCTGTGAGTAGTATTTTCATGAAAAAGTGTCAGAAGAGATACTATTACTTTAAAATATTTACAGATACTGTACTTTAGTAATGATATTAGTTAGGGTACAATAAAAGAAGTTAGGGCTTAATAAATGATATTATGCCTGCATAATGAGCAGCCACACATAAGACCTTGGTTATTTTAACGTCCAAAGACCAGGCCATCTAAGGAAAGATTTGTAACAATGAACTCAAATACTAGATAACTTCATTTAAGAAGTCCCCTTAAATTCTAGTTTTGAGTGTCCTATAGTCAGGAATTCAAACAAACTCTGTGGATTATGTTCAGCAACACAATGGGAGCCCATCAGTTTTTATTAGCATAAGCAAATCGTACCTGGATGCATGGGAGGCATATCCATTGGTGGCCTTCCTGACATCATTCGTGGGTCCACATATGACTGCATCATAAGCCACCGAGGATCAAAGCCCATTGATGCTAAATGTGGGGGATGTGGCTGCATGGGTTGATAGAGGGGTCTATGAGGTGGTGTGGGAACTGGACCAGTAGAAGTTTGTGATGGTGTAGATTGTGGCAAGACACTTTGCTGCTGCTGCTGCCACTGCTGCTGTTTCATTTGTTCCTATAAAGCACAAGATTCATAACATTAAAGTTAATCAAGAGATGGGACATTCTTTCATCCTTGAACAAATTCATTTTCTAGCCTTTTCAGCTATGCAATGCCACTTTTGCTCATTCAAGAGAACTGAATGTCAAACCCACTAGTATGGAACATACATAAAGTTCTCCATGACTCTGAAAAAAAAATGGACTAGTAGCAGGATGACAAAAGTGAAAATTCTACCAGCACTGATTGATATGATTAGGGATGTGCGTGAATGCTCTAAACATTTGAACTTCAATCGAATTCAATCGATTGCGGACATTCAAATTCAAATAGAATGTCTTCACATTTTAATTTAGACATTCGAACAAATTTTGAACATTCCAGATCATACGTATCTGTACACATTTGTCCTTATAATAAGGAATGAAAATGGGATGCATGCCGGATAAAACAGGATGCATACGAAATGCGTACAGATACGTATAACACATACAAATGTTGTTGACATTTGTATCTTCAAATTCGTATCTAACATTCGAACGAAAAGATTTGAATGTATCGGATTCGAACGGGGTTTTGTTGCATTCTGATTTTGAACATTCAAACAGAATCAAATGCTTTGACATTTGAATTGACTTGAATTCAAATGCAAAAATAAAATAAAATTGTGCACATCCCTAGATATGATGGAAAGTCAACTGGGCTGCTTGACTTCATCTGTATGCTTTATTTACAGGGTCAGGAAATGAAGCAAATTATGGCTGACACACTTTCACAGAATAAGAACAACGTTTACCGAAACACCACTATATTCTGTTTTGGCTATAGCAAGCTATTATTTTTCAGCTACACTTTTTGGGGTGTTTTTCCACTGGCACTAGAAGTACCCATTAAGTATGCATTAATGGGTACTTAATGGGTATTTCTAGTGACACTGGAAAAACACCCTTGATCTGTCTGGTGCTGCTTATAATAAAAAAATGGCAAGGCTTGTAATCTTTACTCTGAGGGATAAGAATGCTTTTTAATATTTCACATCTGCAGTATGTTTATTTATTTTGGAATTTAAATCCTACCATTTATCAAAAAGCCCCAGGACAGATCACAATGTTAAAAAGATAAAATATCTAAAGTATTCTTAAAAAGTATTTAAAACAAAAGTTTCAAAATGACAGCATTTACCTGTTGCCTCTGAAACCTTGGTGGCAAAGATTTCTGGAACTTTGAGTAGCCAGAAGAAATAGCTAGGCGAGGTTGAGTGCTGGAATCAGGTTCACTTTCACAAGGACCCTCTCGATCATTATGACTCCTTTCTTGTGTGGTAGGAACAGCTTGACTCTCTGCTCCAGGGTGACAGAGGAGAAAAACTATCAGTTAACATAGTTATAAATTTTCATATGAATGTAGATCCCATGCCAAATCAATGCCTGAAATACTTGTGCTACACTGTTGCAGAATAACAATACAATATCCTCTTTTAAATAGGAGACCAGAGAAACGTAACATCCTTGTGCAGGAGAAAACATTCTAAAGCATTAATAAAAACATCATTTAAGATTTAAGTAGCGTACGCCCCCTAACTGTACCATGAATTTATGTTTATTAGGTTTCTGTACCATAAGTTACAGAAAAAGTGAAGAAAAGTTAAATGTATAAATCCATTCAAAAGATAAAAAATATAAAAGTATCAAAAACAATGTATTAGAAGAGAGATCAAGAGGACAATTCCACTATTTAGCAAAAGAAGAGAGTGGTGTGTGGACGAACACAATTTTCCTTCTACTTCTGACTTTCCAAGATGATCAGTTTTACAACCGTTTGTAAGATACTTCATACAAATGAAGTCAGAAATGGAAAAGCTTTGCTTTCTGAATCAATGATGGGTAAAACATTCAAGTTCAAAAAGCCTTGAGTTTTCCAAGTGTTTCAAAATCTAAGTACAAAAGCCCTTTAAAATTAGGGTGTGGTTCCAGCTTACCACAAAATAACTCCATTCTATTTTATTTTACTGGAAACCATCTTGTGAATTTAGGACCTTCTCCCCACTTCCTTACGTGGTAAAATAAATCTATCTACTTACGGCGAATAGATTCTTGAGTACCACTGGTACCAGGAAGCCTCAAGAACTTGTGGATTATTATATTTTAGAATTGCCCAATTGGTGATTAATTACATGCTTTGTCTGATAGGTAGCACTCACTATCCACTACTGCTCAACCCACCTTAGTGATTTTAGGGCAGTGGTTCTCAACCTGTGGGTCGCGACCCTTTGGGAGTCGATCTACTCTTTCAGAGGGGTTGTTATGAAGGAGCAACGAAAATAATTTTATGGTTGGGGGTTAGGGTTAGGCTGGGGGTCACCACAATATGAGGAACTGTATTAAAGGGTCACGGCATTAGGAAGGTTGTGAACCACTGTTTTAGGGGCTACCATAGAAATCTTAGCAATATAAAATATAACCCGATTCTGTATCTTCTGAAACATATGCCTGTGCTGAAAGTCTCAAACAGGATGCTTAAATAATAAAAAATAGATTTTCAGTGGCTATAGCTTGCCTGCTGTGGGAGCAAGAAGACGGAAGGCTGGGGAAAAGCTGGGATCCCCAGTGGCTGTAACTCCCCCTCTGTGATGGAACAAGCTCCCAGCTCAGACAAAGTGGCTAGATAAGCCTCCCTGAAATGCACTATCCACAAGCGGAGCCATCAACACTACTTACTCCCATCAAAGTCAGAGTGGGTAGAGACGACCAGAGGAAGAGACGAAGGAGTAATTGGCTGTTGTGGCACGGGTTGAGCTTTTTATATGCCTTGGTTGACCGGAAGGAATACTCAGGTTAACCAACGCTGTCCTGGTTTAGAGAAAGTTCTGTAAACAAAGCAGCTCTTTTAAATGAGAAAAATTAGGAACAAGGAAAATATACAAACCTTTCTCCTCCTTATTGATGCTTTCACTTTCTTGTGGCTTTTCCACCATAACAGGTGGTGATGTAACCAGATCTTGAGGCTCAGGCACTTCGGGTTTAGGCTTCTCGTCATTTTGTTCATTCTCTTCCTTTTGTGTCTGCTTCTGTGGTTCTTGTTCTCTCTTTTCGTCTTCTTGAACTTCTTTTTCTTCATTTTCCCTTTCAACTACTTTCTCTTTCTCCTCTTTTTCACTGACTTTTTCCTTTTCCTTCTCAACATCCTTCTCTTTTATTTTTTCTTTTAATGGGTCTTCCCGGGGAGGTTTTGTTACACAACCAAATTTTTCATTTAACCGTTTTAGTTTTTCAGCACAAGCTGCTTTTCTTTGCTCTTCCATCCTTCGTTCTTCTTCCTCCCGTCTTTTTCGGGCTCGTTCTACTGCTGCAGATATTTCCGCTTGCTGCCTTCGCCTCTGTTTCCAAATTTCATCTTCATCGGGTGCTGACCTTGAGGGGAAAGGGCCTTGTCTTCCTGGACCTGATAAACGATCTGGAAGTGGATGCTACAGTATTTTATGAAATAAAAAAATAAGAAAGTCTCAGGGAAGGTTACAAATTTACAGCAAGGAATTGTTAAGAGTGGCAGGTAAGCAGAACAATGGAGATAATCCAAACTCAATTAGACAGACTTCAACTTAACAAGTAAGAGAATGGCAAAGGGCCACTGCAAACTGCAAGTATTCGTGTGAACTGTGATTTGCAGTTTGGTGTAAACTGAGTTTTAAATAAATTACCTTCATTCAAGAGTTAGTAGAATGAAACTGCCCTGGTCTTACTTTTCAAACTGCTGGGGTGCTTAGGGAAGGGTTGTTTGACGTTTTCAGGGTGCAAGCTGCAGCCGAGGGCTTGTTTCTTGGGCTTTTGCAGCAGGGTGATTGACAGATAGGAGGAGCAGCATGAAAAGACCGCCGAAAATGCACCAATGAGAGCAACTGGATCGCGGGGTATAAAAACCAGCCCGAGGCTCTCAAGAGTCTCTGTTCTTGTGGTTTCAATGAGAGAGGGAATGCAGAGGGTTGGAGCTGAACTCTCAGGACTTCTAGGCCTCACACTCTTTGGATAGAGGGACAGGGGACAGAAGGGGGGCCTATTCGCACTAGGCTTTATTCTGGAATATATCTTGGAATAGGTGTATGCTGTCCACATGCTAGTGCAGGCTATAGGATGCCCCAGATGAGGCCTGTCAGAGTCTGCATTAGCAGGTGGACAAGAACCCCCTATCCTGAGATATATTCCAAAATACAGCCGAGTGCGAATAGGCCTGGGGTCTAGCCTCTAGGGCAGAGGAAGATCAGGGCACATGCCAGCAACAGGGTGGGCGCGTGAGCAGGCTGTTAGCTCAGGAGGAGTGAGATAAGCCTAGAAGTCAGTTTTATATTGGCTCCTTGTTTATTTTATTTAAGGGTTGAGTCATTGCATTGAATGGTGGTTGGAATCCATTCAGGGGCAGGAGTGAGTGAGTGTAGCTGGAGGCAGGAATCCTTTTAGATATATGCCGTCAGTGCAATTCCTTGCTGAGGCTTGAACTTGTTTTCAGCATTTACTTTCTAGCAATTCAAGGACTACTGGACTAATCTAATCTTTGCTTCTACTATTTATTTATTAATGTAAATAAACAGTTGGTGTTTGGATTACACTGGTGTTTTATTGTGCTGCTTCAGGAAGAGGGTTTATTCTCTCCTTTTTTGGAGTCTACTGGATTACATCTGCTATTGCTGTTGAAGGTGGATACTGGAGTTTACCTCCTGCTTGACTGGCTACCTGGCTGTCATTCCGCATCTGAGGCCTATTCGCACGAGGGGTTATGAAATGCATGTAGAGCACGTTGGGATGGAGCATTCACTCCTGTGGGCGTGGCAGTGAGCAGGTAAGGAGCATTCTGCACATGCGTGTCCCTGGGGTGGGGTGGGAGGTGTAAGGTGTGGGTCCCGCTGGCCCTAGGAGCCTGATCTGGGCTCCTGGAGTGAGTCGGAACCAAGGGAAGGCAGCCAATAGGCCTCCCGCCCTGGGTCTTGCCTAACCCAATGGCAGGAGGCAGGGGGAGGAGCATGCGGGAACGCATTCACACGTAGGGAGGTAAGGAACACGTGTAGACGCGTTCCTGCTGCCCTCCATGCGAATGGATAAAGCGTTCTTGTGTGTCCTAGCCTTCTTCGCTACAGCTGTTCCAGCTGTAGTGCGAAGAGGCCTCTGGTCTGGCTCCCTCTTTACTCTGTTCCTGAATGTACCTTCCTGTTGCACAGAACCGCTGGTAGTAAAGGTTAGGTATACTCAACTTCTCACTTTTCCACCAAGCTAACAAAAGCATGTACAAAGACACTGGTTTTCTTTCCATTGCGAGTAAGGGGTTTTTTTTCTATCAGCAGTCAGATGGGACATCTAATTCAGTACTTCAATAGACATGTGGATAAGTTGCTCTGTCTTATTAGGAAATGTTTCATTTGGCCATTTTTTTGTGCTGCTGCTGCTCCTTTTGTGACAGTGAATTTTAAAGAATTCTTAAGCCGTTTCTTAAAAGTTAGCAGTTGGTCTCTATCTTGCATGGCTGGATACCAGGGTGTCCTACAATGCCACTCTTTTAGGGGTGCCCAGATATTTCCCAGAGTATAATGGGTGTGTTTTGGTTTTGCTTCTTGCGACCAAGAAAACACAAACTGGTTTGCCTTCAAACTTTGGTTCAAGCTCAGGCCAAAATGCAAAAATCCAAATCTGCATGTCCCTGGAATCAATCCAATAATAAGAATAAACATTAGCTTTAGAGAATTAAAAGCAAAAATTACTGTAACTTTTCATTACTAGCTCAGAATTTCCAGCTGGGATCCAAAGGATTATGGCACAATCACCGTTTAGAGATCTAAAAGTCCTTTCAACCCAAACAAAGAAAAACTTATTTAATGCAAAAAAACAAAACATTCCCTGAAGAAATTTAAGATCTACTGCATTCCACTCGTATTATTTTTGTTCAAGCATAATCCACAGTTTGCTTTTTTAAAAAAAAGAATTTACATATTGATGACTGGGTTCAAATTTTCTCTTACCTGAAGATTAGATTTTTGATGAAGCCCAGGACCACCCCTCTCAAGCAAAGAAGATTGTGTGGATGGCAATACTCGTTCCTGCCAAATTTAAAAAAATATATATTTTTACCACTTTGCTACATATTATTCAATGATCTAAAACTGAACATACTGTACTCGTGAAGGAAATGAGAAAGAAAACTAAGGACAATTACTTCAAAACGCACTACAGAGAAAGCTTTTATAGATTTTTTGTGGAAAAGGAAACCTCTAGGGGTATGTATTCGAATCTGAGTCGATTAGAATGTCAAAACATTCCATTTGATTCGAATGCTTAAAATCTGAACACAGCAAAAACCAATTTGAATCGTTCAAATGTTGGATACGAATTTCAAGATACCAATGTCCACAACATTAGTATGTGTTATACGTATCTGTACGTATTTCATATGCATCCCGTTTTCGTTCTGTATTATAAATGCAAATGCGTACAGATAACGTATGATATTCGTACAGATACGTATGTAATGTTTCAAATCGTTCAAGCGAATGTTACGGAACGTTTGAAATTCTGTTCAAATGTCTAAATTTGAATGCGAAGACATTTAATTTGAATTCGAATGTCCACATTCAAACAAATTCGATTAGATTTTGAATGCTTAGAATATTCGTGCACATCCATAGCAACCTCCCAACCATCGATTGTGTCTGTGCAGTCTGTGTGTCTTTTTCAGGAAAGTTTAACTATACATTAAAAAATACCAACCAAAAGACCACTAGTGGAGGGAAGGGCACACTATCTATCCCATACAAGACTTAAAGCAGCTATCGTAAAAGCTTAGTTGTCACTTCAGTGGGAAATTTACAATTATTTCAGTAGGATACTAAGGATTCAAAAGATGCAGACTGAAATGACTATGAAATCTGTTATTTGTTGTAATACAGCACAACCTGCACTATTTCATAAGATCTCTATATACCAAGACCGTATTTCAAGATCTTTTATAAACATTAAAATGAACTTTTGTTGATTCTGATGGCATACCTAGAAAAATACTTTGGAAAATTTAGCACCTTTAACTGATCAAAGGCCCTTTTTCTCTATGTAGACTCCACTGTAATCCACTGGGCATGCAACTAAATGGTTCTGAACAAATCATGCAAAGTAAATATCCGAATATGGTTTTTCAGGCAAGGAGTTGCTGGAAATAACATATTGCTTCTGTGGTTACAAATGCTCAGAAGTCTATCAATGCTTTTATGGCAACTTGGGGAGGTTAACCCGGTTACCACAAAAGATTAATTTATAATTACTTTTTTACTCCAACTTTTTCATGGAATTCTGAGGTATTGCTTCTCATATATTTTACAGTTTCTTCTTTGTTGTCTTAATATATATTATTAGCTATTACAATCTTGCATTAATAAAATATAAGATATTAACATGGCAACCACATTCTTGGTTTGTGAACAGCAAGATCTTTGACATATGTTCTCTTTTCAATAAAAAAATACAGGCATCAGTCAAATACACACAAATATAATTTTTTTTACATGACTGCATATTCAAATACATAAGCCTGTAAGCAGAGATTTGTAATCTGAGAAGGAATACAGCCTAAGTTTCCATTCCACTTATTCAGAAAAAATGTTTCCAGCAATATAACGTAAGAAATGCGATGCTGGATATGACCAGGGGCAAACCGTGGCACACTGAAGCCCACACAGATTTAAAGACCAAAGGATGACCAAACTACATGACAGAGTAGACACTATAAAAGTCAAAGAATGCTGAACAGGTAGCTACACTCATAGAACCAAACACATTAACATTTTTTTCTACTTATTCTTCTGAGATACACATAAAATTTGAAACATAAATCACACCTGGTCAAATTGATTGCTTTTACTATAGGGGCCCCTGGAGCCAGCTGAATGCAAAGAAGGAGGGGATGGTTTATGCTCTTCTGAATCCTTCTTCTCCAAATCTTTCACTGCTGAGCCACTGCTGAATAAAACACATTCATAGAAATATCACTTGCACTCTATTCTTTTTATGTTTTTAAATCCTCATATGAATTGTAGATCTATTTATCAGCACTATCTGCCATTTTCCTAAGAATTAGTCATAGTCAGAGATAGGTCTGAATAGTCCGATTCTGTCCCTTATAAAGTCTACTGGCACTCACTGATACATAATAGTTACAAAACTGTTAACACAAATTAGTATCAGTGTAGAAGCATAGGAGCACTGAAATGGGCAAACATGCTACAAAAGAACAGCACAGAAAACATCTTACAGTTACAGGTTATTTAACTGTTGTTGTTATATAGGTCAGCGATCCTCAATCTTTTTTCACTTACGCACTCCTTGGCAGTCTATTACCATAAATTGTATCCTTCATAATAGATGCTGTTATTTCAAATTCATATGTTGTAAATATAAGTGCCTTTTCCTGCCATTATTCAATTTTTTTTCATAAAGCCCCTAAATGTCCTGATTTGTATCCCTGGGGGTATGTGTACCCTAAGCTGGGATACATGGTATAGATAACAACAGCTGGTTGCAGGACTGAAGAAAGCACAACTTAGGATATAAGTTTTTGAAATAAAAATCACTTACACCAATCACATAAGAAAAATACTGCAAGGATTCCAGTCTGAGAGACAATAAATAGGTTCAAGAACTTAGCCATTGGGGGGGACGGAAGGAGGAAATTGGGGCAGATGGAAGTAATTGTAATCGCATACTGACATGGATATATGATTTGTACACTATTTTCTTTTTGATTATGAAATAAAAATTAATAACAACTTAGCAGGTAAACATGAATATGACTGTTTAAAATCAGTACACTGACTGCTATATCTCAATATTGTTCTTTTATATAAGTGGTTCTCAACCTGGGGGTCACGACCCCTTTAGGGGTCGATCTACTCATTCACAGGGGTCGTCTAAGACCATCAGAAAACGCATAGGAACCAAGACACCGCTCCTCTATCTGCCTCCAGGCGGGTCCACCCACATGCAGATACGTCCACATACGAGAACCTGGCGTGATGACATCATCACGCCAACCCCATCACATACACCCCATACAAATACAGTAGAGAGCACCTGCTGTGTAGAAAGCAGCAGTATTGGAGGTATATTCCTCTGTGGTTGATGTGAATACGATGCTTTATGTTCAGTTTGTAACAATGAAAATACATCCTGCATATCAGGTATTTACATTACAGTTCATAACAGTAGCAAAATTACAGTTATGAAGTAGCAACAAAAATAATTTTATGGTTGGGGGTTAGGCTTAGGGTTAGGTTGGGTGTCACCACAACATGAGGAACTGTATTAAAGGGTTGAGGCATTAGGAAGGTTGAGAACCACTGTTTTATATGAATATTATGCACAATGAAAGTGGTTATGTTTATATGCCCTAAATATGCGTCTCTTAGTCAATAAATCACCTGCTATCTGGCTCTTTCTGGCCTTGTTCATCATCATCACTGAAGTTCAACTTCTCAGTATAATCTACCTCACTTTGGGCTCCTAGAATAAGAAAAGCAGATTAGCAGTTTAATATCTTTTTTAACAAGCAACCGACTGCAGGATTTATTACAATTAATATTCTTACCAGCCCAGCCTTCATCAGCTTCAGCATCTAGGTTATCAAACTTATCAAGTTCTTTGAGTTCATTAGCACTCAGGATGGCTGGACGTTCCACAGTTTCTGAGCCCCACGAAGAGGGTCCCCTTCCCCTTGGTCCTCTAGAAGAATAGGATAATCTGTTTATATTATGCTCGCATATTAGTTTTAGAATTTTATTTATTATTTATATTTATATCCCACCCGATACCTGAAGGTCTCAGGACAGGTAACCACATTTAAAATCCAACATATTAAACAAAACGATATGTATTAAAACAATAAGAACCACAGCAACATTTAAAACCCAGCATGTTAAAAACAATAGCAATTAAAACAGTGTCGGCAGTGGGGGAAACATGACCAACATTTAGCCAAAGGCCTGCGCAAAGAGGTGTGTCTTCACCACCTTCCTGAACGTAAACAGAGAAGCAGCCTGATGCACCTCAAGGGGGGGAGACTATTCCATAGCCCAGGAGCCATTACTGAGAAGGCCTTCTCCCAGGTGCCCACCCACCTCATTGCTGAAGGTGGTGGGACAACCAGGAGGGCCGCCCCTGCAGATCTTAGGGCACAGGCAGGTCGATACGGGCGAAGGCTTTCACATATTGGTGTACACATTCAGGAGAGTTCTGAGTGCTTTCAGAGAGGTTTTACTGAGTTTAGACTGGGTTCTGAATTATTTTGTGTGTTTCTGGTGCTTTTACCTATGTGTTGTAGTGTATCTGTACTACGGCTGGTGTCTGAATTGCTGGGTTCTTGAGTGAGCACAGAATGCTTTTGGGGTGTGTTGTTTGTGCAGAATGCTTCTGGGCATGTACATGTGTGCTGTGGGAAGAGTCTCTGGGGATAAAACAAACAGTCAAACAAACGAATGGATGCCATTCAAGCCAGTGTGGGAGTGGGAGACCTGGGCCAGCCATGGCTGACATCATGTTTCAGCCTCCATAATCTGACTGGGTCATACAAGGAGTTGTGGCACCAACTGTGCCCAAACACCCACCAGCCCGCACTGCCAATCTTCTTTAAAATGACAGAAGAGACCCACAGCACAGGCTATTGGGAATTTCCACAAAATAGCCAGTAACAGGGAGCAGTCTTCCGATTCCAGCTCAAGCTCAGAGATGGTGGTGAACGAAGGAGAGGAGATGCAAGAGTAGAGGGCGCTCCTTTCTCCACTTGCTGCCTCTGGCTGTGAAGTAAAACTGGACTTGGAGCTTCCTTTGCTGTCAAGAGACTTTCTTGGCAGCCCCATAGCAAACATGATTTCTTAGATCAATGTTGTCTGTATGTGGGAGGTTAACATCCCATGTGACTTTGTTGTGGTATCACTGGGTTCAGCACTGCAGAACGTGAAAAACATTCTTTTGAATGTGGAAAGTTGGCATTCCATGTGGCATCGATGCATTAAAGATTATGAAAAACCCTTCTCTGGGTCAGTTGTGTGACATCCTGCCACACAGTCCAAAAAATGCCTTGTCTTGGTGGGAGCATCTTGACTGCCATCTTTATGGTGAAGGTTTCAGCCACAGCATGTTTGTGTTCTGTCACTGCAGCCATGCGCTGTGAACCTCTAACTGCAGGTTCCTTTCCTCCACTGACATGCCCTGAGAACCCTTTCCCATCCATGTCAATGTCATTGTGAACAATGGAAGTCTCTGGAGGTATTTGCCTTGGTTACCCTAATCCAGGGATCCTCAAACTATGGCCCACGGGCCACATGCGGCCCGCCAAAGACATTTATCTGGCCCACGGAGTCCTTTGCTGCCCCCTCCCTCTCCCACCCACGGAGGAAGCCCTCTCCATCCCTCTCTTCACCTCGCCTTCTTCAGCTCGGCAGGAAAAGCATTTGGAGCCCCAAACCCCGCCCACTGGGACTCTATAATCCTCCTCCAAAACCGCAAATCCCAGCAACCTCCAGGCCCCTTTGAACTAATGCTCCCTCCCCCAAACTTAACAGGCAAGCTACGGCGCCAGCCATTAA
>MTQE01001134.1:3440863-3455001 GCA_014337955.1 Aspidoscelis marmoratus | reverse complement strand
TTCCATGCAGGAAACTCCCCCCCCAGCCACCCCCTCTAGAAAGGGTGCCAGTCACCCCCCCGGCCTCCCCAACAAGCCCACAGAGGCATTTTCCCCTCTCATGGTGACAGTGAGAGAGAAATGCCTCTCCCTCCCATCGAGATGAGGGAAAAACTCGGGTGCCGAGAGGGTCTGCAAAGTGCCTGGAGGAGCAGGAAGAAGAACAGCTTTTCTCCCCCACCTTTCTCATCCATTTAGGGGGACTCAAGGCAGCTGGCAAAGTTTCAGTTCTTCTCCCCTCAACAGATACCCCGTGAGGCAGGTGGGGCTGTGGTAGTTCAGGGGAGATGGCTGGGCTGTATGAAATGAGGGTTGCTGCTGGGTCGCCCTTTTGCTTTCACTGTTTCATTCTGACTCTTCCCTTGCTCAAGCTTTTTGTCTTTCTGGCTTGCAAATAGTTGCTTGCTTCTTTGAATTTGCTATTGTAAATTGCTTATATATTTTAATTTGGTGAACAATACTGCTCATTTGCCTGATTTTTGTGGGTTAAATAATTACTTGAGGGCTGTGCTTCTGGAGGGAGTAAAAGAGGAGAGGGGAGGGGGTACTCAAGGGAGGTTCATTTTAGTTTTAAATGCTTCTTGTTCTAATACTGTATTGTTGTTTCTCTTGCTTCATTTTTGTGGAATAGAAGTTTTTAAAAAGCTGTTCCTGTTCTGAATGAGGAATGTATTCTTGTGCTTTGGTTTTGTGTGACTTTGGGGGGCAGGGGCCTATAAGTCACTTTGGGCAGTTGGGGGGGGCGTTGCTGTATTTATAATAAGCTGTCTCTGTTATTTTTGTTCCTTGTTGTTTATCTGAATCTAGCACTGCAGGTTCTCTTCTTCATTTGTATCTTTGTGGTGGCACTGGTGACCAGGAGGGGGAAGGTCAATGGCAAAAGTGCCCAAGGATGCTCAGATGCTCTTTGGCTTGGCTTTTTCTGCCAGGGAACAGGAAACTAAAAGGGCTGCCTGCCATAATACAGTTAAATCTTTGTTCCTCTGGTTGTTATGGGGAATGTGAAAAAAGTATTTTAATGCCCATCAAATAAAAGTGCTAATATTTCCATACTGCAAAATGTAAAAAAATCTTTTTCCAGATCCATCTTCTAAAATTGAACTTGGTAAACTACACATGATTATGGGGTTCTTTGAAGAAGTTAATTCACCTCATCTCTCTGCCTCTGTATGGATGGCAAGTCATGTGTGTACCCTGACACACTTTTATGAGACTTGCAACTTAGATATCAGTGTTACCTTCTCACTTCTTCTGTATCACTGCTTGTAAATCTCATGTGCTGCAGACGAATTGAGGTCCTATCACATTTGCAGGAACTTTGTGAATCCTCCTGTAAGTAGTGTTTTCACTGTGGATCACTCAGCAGCCCCGCCCCCTGACCCCAGTGGCTCCACCCCCTGACATCAGAGGCCCCACCCCCTGACCCACCTCCAACTATATTCCGGCCCTCCAATGGTCTGAGGGACAGTGATCTGGCCCCCTGTTTAAAAAGTTTGAGGACCCCTGCCCTAATCCCTGGATTTACACTGAAGTCAATTGTTTCTTCAACACATTTTCCTACAAAGCAATGATCTGCTGCTACAGAACCTTTGCTTTAGATGAAATATTACTATATTTTCAGCTCCTTTTCCTCTGATCAGAATGATACAGTTTCCATTAATGTTGCAACTGTGTACAGAATTCAGGGGGGGAAAATCCCAATTATTTTGTTGCACATTATTGTTTTCAATGTATATGACTTTATGCTTTAGCTGATTGAAGACCCATAATATATTTATCTACTGTTTGTAGAATATGTACCATATAAGTTCCATTAAAAAACCCAGCTACACAGATTCTAATGACCCATCAAACGACACAAATTAAAATACTGGCACCCTTACCTGCTGGCCTCTGATGGAGAAGGGAACCTGCTGGGCCCTGGCACTGGAGGATATGCCAATTTAGGGTATTGGTTAAACATCTAAGATAAAACAAAGGAAGAAAAGTTTACATGTGTCTCCCTGCAGTTTAACATGAAATGCCAGAATTGCAATTTACAAAAATGAGAAGTTTTGAACAATCATACCAAGATCTAATTTAGGGCCTTTTTGCACGAGAGGTAAGAATCCTAAGACCTGATCAGAAAACCGATTGGTACTTGTTATCTGGACCCCATCTAAGGGCCCATCAGGCAGCTTTGGACCCTTAAATCCGGATTTCCTGCAGACCTGTTTAAAGGTTTCCACAATGGGGTCTTCAGGCATGAAGACCCCATTAGTGGACACCCTTCCGCACCACTTACCTGCCATGGGGCTGGGCCAGCAGGGGCAGAGATGTGTGTGCAGGTGGCGCCATCTCCACCCACACTCACAGCTACGGAGCCTTCTGGTTCACTGCCTCACTGAGTCACAATGTAATTCACCACAGGGTCAACAATATCTACACACTTTAGTCTTTTTCCAGATCTGTTCAATCTCTTCCACTCACACTTCTTATAAATTGTCCACATATTATAACAGCAGAAGGACATCATGCTGACAGGGATAATTTGAATCACTTAGATCAAACCATCTGGATTGGCAAGGACCTCTTTTGTAAGCCATACTTATGTCTTTACAAACATACACACTATTGGAATCCAAGCATTAGTACAATCTAATAATTTCCACTGGTTACATTGTATTCCAATATTACATGATTCAACATTCTGGGGGAATAAGACGGGCGTGGAGAAAGAATCATGCACGTCACCTGAAGGCCATTAAAAAGAATGTTGGAGTTCTTTGAGAGTGTCAATAAATATGTGGATAAAGGTGAACCAGTAGACATTGTCAAAAGCCTTCTGAAAGTCCAGACAGACAAAGTCCCACATCAAAGGCTACTGAGGAAACTCATCAGCCATGGTTAGGAAGGGAATAGAAAATAAGTCAGCAAGTGTCATTTTGCCTCTTTATAAATCTATGGTGAGGCCACATTTGGAATATTGTGTACAATTCTGGTCACCACACCTCAAAAAGGATATTGTGGAAACTGGAAAAGGTACAGAAAAGGGCAACCAGAATGATTAAGGGTCTGGAACACCTCCCTTACGAAATCAGGCTGCAATGTCTAGGCCTCTTCAGTCTGGAGAGATGGCATTTAAGAGGGGACCTGAGTGAAGTATATAAAATTATGCATGGTATAATAAAGATGGATAGAGAAAATTTCTTTTCTCTATCACGCAACACTAGAAAAAGGGGGCTTCTATGAAGCTGATGGGTAGGAGAGTCGGCTCTAACAAGGGGAAGTATTTGTTCACCCAGAGGGTCATTGGTTTATGGAATTTGCTATCAGTCTAGACGGCTTTAAGGTAGGGTTAGACAAATTTATCGACAACATGTGTATCAATGGCTACTAGAATGGATGCCTAAGCACATCTTCCGGGCTGGGGGTGGGGTAGCAGGATGCTTCTAAGGCCATTTGCTGGGATTCAAGAGCAGGAGAAGGTTTGCTCTTGTCTGTGCTTGAGATGCCCATGAGCATTTGGTGGGCCACTGTGTGCGACAGGATGCTGGACTTGATGGGCTGTGGCCTGATCCAGCAAGGCTTCTCTTATGTTCTTAATGTAGGATATAATGAAAACACTGTAATAAATAAAAATAAATACCTGTCTCTTTGCATGTGGATATCCTATGATATCTATAAGCCCATGAGAGAGTTATGGCTTCATCTCCCTATTTTAACCATTCATTCCAGATATGAAGAATGTCAAAATAAAAACAGGCCTGCATTTCTCTTTTTATCTCAGGACCCTGGCAAGGGAAAAGAGCCTTACAAAAGCTTAATGGGTCTGACTTACGTAGGGCGGTATCATTGGTCGGTACTGATGCATCATTCCAGGTTGCTGCTGCCCGTTAAGTTTGGGCACAGGAGGCTGTGCTGTTCTAATTTCTCTTTTCTCTGGTATCTTGAGGCCATCGTTCTGTTCTGTTGGTCCGGGTACACTGCCATCTTCTTGAGCAACAGGCTTGCCTTCTTGGTCAGTTGGTGAGCTTGGTGAGTTCAAATTCCTGCCTCCCCCTTCTCTCCAGCTAGCAACATCTGCATTGAAAAAGGGGGATAAAACTCTAAAAATGCTTTCTGAACACCTATTTTGTGCCTTGGAGGGTGTAAGAAAGCCTAAGCAATCAAACTAAATAATAATACAGGAAACAACTCAGGCTGCACAATCAAGAACAAAATTACATTTAAGGTACATATGGGGCTGCACACCTCCATGTTAAACTTCTTTCCTGAAACTGGTACAACTACTGCATAATTAGTTATTTTAATCTGCATAATTTTGTATCCAAGTTGCACATCACTGGCTGGATAAAATGCGAATACGTGTGCTATTAAAAGATTAAGAAGAGTTGGCTTTTCTACCTCACTTTTTGCACCCATTTAGGGGGACTCGAAGTGGCTGACAAACCTCCTGTTCTCCCCACAACAGACACCTTGTGAGGTGGGTGGGGCTGTGAGAGCTCAGAGGAGAGTTGTGACTAGCCCAAGGTCACCAAGCTGGCTTCACGGAGGAATGTGGAATTGTTCAGTCTGACAGAATCAAGACATCCAATAATCTCAGCTGCTATAATTGCCACCTTTATTATGGACAACAACGAAATTACTAATTATTTCTACAAAAAATCTTGGAAGTTGTAATGTAGGAATAAGATCTAGAGAGAAAGAGAAAGCAGAACTATCTTCTCTTATGTTGTTACCATGGAGGAAGTGGGTAGAGGGCCAGCTGTCTGCTTATTGCATTTGGTCGGTCCCTCACTGCTTTCTTTGAAAGAGAAATAAACCACACTACGTCCAGAGCTGGCATTGTCTCTCATGGCCCTAAAGAATGCCAGGGACAGATGCCAATTTGGAATTTCTAAATCCGCTTTCTCCTGGCAGGGCTGTAACAATTTTCGGTTCAGTCTGATGTCAGAGAAGCATCAGCTATGGAATTTTCAAATTCAAAAGCAAGGAATATACCTAATTTATCTTCTCCCTTGAGATTCAACTTTGTATGGTCCAGAGATACAACAACAGAGATCAGAACACTTTTGATAAGACTTTAGTTTCAAATCTACAATTTTGGCAGGACTTGGCAAACATATTAACACTTCACTCACCTCATTTTAAGGTATGATGCTCTACCATAAGCAACTTGTGGTCTTAGCTAAAATTAAACTATGGTACATGTACACAATAATTTGGCGTGAAATTCAAAAGAGAGAATTACATTTTAGACTATCAACTGATTTAAGGTTTGTTGTGGCATTAAATATGTTAAATATCCATAATAGTGGAGACTATATTACAGTTAGCTGTAATTGGTGGCTCTTTTAATGAAGAAAAGTAGATCAAGTATATGATATTAGAAATGAATGTTACTTTACTCATGAAACCTGATGGAGGAGGATGCAGTTTGAGATCTAAATCTTTGTATTTGTCGTACTGATTAGCTAAAATTTCCAAATTTAATTATACATAACATTTAAAAGCTTGTGGTCTTTGGTACTTCCAAGTTCTACTAGTTTTTCAAAGCACAAATAACCACTTCATTTGCATGTTGCTTTAAAAATGTTAACAAATAAAAAGAGATCAAAAATGTATTTAAAAAAGAGACAAAGTACTTCAGGAAAAATCTATACGTACTTTGTGGTCGTAAACTAGGCCCAGGACCATAAGGCTCTTCAGCCGCATCTTTCTCCTTATTCGTCTTTTCTTGATCTCCAGCTGCTTGAAGACTAGGAAACTCTTGCTGGAAATAACTATTTACTTGCACTCCGGGACCTAGGGCAGGCATTAAAAATAAATAGTAATTAATAGGTACAGAAAATCAAAATGTACAGTGTGAAAAATCCATATACACTAAAAAGCCATGTCTTACTCTCCATCCTTAGCTTATCAGAAACAGTCCAGCGAGGTAGTTAGTAGCACTTGGAGACTAACAGGAGAAGGGTTGGTGGCATGAGTTTTCGTAGACACGTCCACTTCTTCAGATGCTAGGGGGCCCAATGGGCACGTCTACCTCTTCAGATGCTAGGGGGCCCAATGGGCACGCCTACTTCTTCAGATGCCAAGGGGCCCAATGGGTACATCTACTTCTTCAGATGCTAGGGGGCCCAATGGGCACATCTACTTCTTCAGATGCTAGGGCCCCAATGCCCCCCCTAGCACCTGAAGAAGTAGATGTGCCTAGATGTGTAGATTCTCCAGAGGTAATGAGGGGGAGTGTTCCACAACATTTTGAGCAACTCTGCACACCCCTCTTTGGAACGATGCTTCTAAAATCCTCTTGATTTTGACTTTCATGAGAAAAACTCTGTGCTTAGCAGAAATAAGTGCAAAGCAGAACAATGAATAGAGCTAGAACAGGCCTCCTCCACTTACCATCACCCTGCCCACCTTGCTTGGTACTGGCCCACGACTTGGCAACAGGGGGAGTTTCTTGAGGAACAGGAACTACAGGCTTCGGCTGGGTCTGTGGCACTTCTGGCTGTCTGAGAGAAATCTGAAGTAAGCCTGGCTGCACATGTGTCATGGCATTGGATGAAAATTTTATAGAGCTTACAGAAGATAAAGGACTCAAGACTTGCTGATCAGTACATTATATCTGTGAGATTCTTAAACTGCTGAATGGAAGTAGTTGCTAGATCCAAAGTTGGTTTATGGCAGTAAAATCCTTAATTGATCTTTTTGTAGTTTTAAAGTAGGGAAAAAATGCATAATTGACACCAGAGTTCAAATGAAGCTATTTTATATGAAGCCAGAAATGTTTTATTTTTTTAAAGAAAATTAAACTATTTTTCTTATGTCAGAGAATTAAAAAATTTATATGGAAGTTTGAATGATTACATTTTGTATATAAGTAGTTACTTTAAAAAGCAGCAAAGTGGGTACTTCTAAAAGCTTTCTAGAAAGGCTTCTGCATGTTTCAGAATCAGGACTTTTTCTGAAACTGTTAAGATCCATGAAATCTATTCATGTGAGGTTCTTTGAACAACTTTGTTGCACAGAGCACAGATGGTACCCAGAGTTCTGCAGTCAGCAAGAACATCTGCATTTGTTTTTTAAAACTGTGTAACTGCTTTTCAAAGCAACGTAAGTTCTCATGGACAAAGCAGTCCTAGAAGAAAACCATGTTTTGCGATTGGAGCTGTTTTCTTCAGTGTGTGGAACAGAAAATTCATAGCAAAGAAGCTTTAAGTGTGCCTGAGAACCAGAAGACTACATTTATTCCTTAAAATAGTGATCCATAATCTTTTCAAGTGTTCCTTTGGCATCTGCTAAAATTGTATTCCATGGTTTGTTAACCATTATTTTTAAAACATTATGTACTCTCAGAATTTCAGCAATTAAAAAAAGCTAAACTGCCCCAACAACTGAAAGAATCCAAAGACATGATAGACACAGGTGAAAGGAGGAAAGGTTTTTTGTTTAAAGAACAACACTAGACCTAGGGAGTCACCAATTTCCTGAAAACATCTGGTCCACATTGAGTGTAGGGTATTAATGACAAAGAGTTTTCTCTTTTAATTATCACTGTATTTTCTATTTCATTAACATTCTGTGATATTCTGTATTTGACCTTGTTTCTCTACAGTCATGTCTTGCCTAACTCGCACTGATGCAAAACAAATAGCTGTCATTTACAGAAAACATGGAGGTTCAGAATACCAATATAAGTCAATAATGCAAGATTACTGCATGAAATCTGTACTGTAGGAGGCAAGCCAGGAATTCAGCTAAGACACTGGTGCTACAGAAGGGAAGCTTAGTATAGCAATGGGAGTCAGTAAAACCTTAAGCAACTAAACCACACTAATGCAGTTCAGAAACTTTCAGAAAACAAGGGAATTCATTTTTCCAACTGTGAAACCTTGTTCTAGAAGTTACATCTGCACTTTGCAAACTGTGTTATGCAGTCAACATTATTATTTTTGTGAATGATTAATGTTTGCAAACAATTTAAGTTGTAAAGTGCCTTGAGTATCTTTATGAAAAGTATAGTATACAAAAATCCAATTACAGAAGCTTGGATGAGTGGAAAGGACTTGTACTCTGCCATGAAATCTTGGGGAAAGGTAAAAGAATTATTGGAGTAGGGTTGCATTAGATTGCTGGAATTTAGCTACTAATCTCTTTTACCGCTTTGCAAATGAGAACGTAAAAACAATCTGTAACTTACTTTTCATCTTCATGTTGCTCTTGTTTAGAAGCCCACCCTGTGCCATCTTTAGGCACAATGTTTATATTAGGATCATTGCCTTTATTTTCTGCTTTAAGACTGGGAAGGTTAGCAGGAGGGGGCATTCTTCGTGAAATAGCAACTTTCCCAAGACTCTGTAATCCATGTCGTGCTGCAACTATAAGAAGACAAGGCATACCGAACTATTAATTTACAAACATACTGAAAAAAGGCATACACTTATAAAAGAAATACAATTCCAAACAGCTGAAACTATCAAAGAGTAGCTAAGAATATTTTTGGAAATAAGGCTGATGCTCTGCAATCGTTGTAAAATTATAATAATGAGAATTGTTTCCGCATCCTCTGTGTCGGAAAGTGAAAAAATGTCACCCCTTTTCCCGAGTTAAAGAAAAACAGCTAGTTTTTTTAATATAGGAGACACATTTCTGAATATGTGAATACTTCTATAAACTGCCTAATTTGGATAGAAAGCAATATAACAAGAGCAAAGTACAGGCATTAGAATCTAATACTGTACTGTACTAAAGGAACACTGAACAATATAATAGGGCAAAGTAATCCCATAATTATTAGAATTAAATTCTGTAAATTATAGGGAATCGTATAGAGGGGATCAGATCACATTTCCCGAATTTCAAGAGGAAATACAGTTCCTTGAAAGCAGTACACACATATACACAAATAACTAGTTTATTCTTTTATATTCATATCTGCATCTATCTTTCATTGTTATGCAAGCAGCCAGTATTAAAGGGTTATCACATCACATTCTTCTATAAGTCATCCATTATGGCTACTTTTACTTTGCTTTTCTTGACTGATGACTATGGGCGCAATTAGCACACAGCTTTCCCACTGCCAGCAGGGTGGTAACCAGCAAGCTTGGCCACAGAGGCATACAATTTGATGAATTATTATGTCTTCTACTGAGTCCAGTTAGTGTACAGTCAGACCCCCGTATGCACTGATTCAGTAACCGCAGTTTCAGTTAACCTCTGTTACTGAATCAGCCCACCCCACCCCCAAGGGCACTATAAAGGAAAAGCACCCAGAACTAGAAGGCCTATTTCAGCCTCCGTAGAGCACTGGAATAGGCACATGATGCCACTGGAGCACGTGCCAAAATGTAAGGGGGCATGTGGGAGGCGGGCGGAAGACAACCGGCGGGGCCACATGCCTAGGCCTTCTGGAGGCCAGAGAAGCACTTCTAGTTCTGGGGTTGCATAACCCCAGAACCGGCAGGCCTGTTTGTTATTATCCATGGTTTCAGGTAACCACAACAGGAGCCGGATATGGGGGTCTAAATCTAATGCCAAATTTTTAGAATGTCCCTAATTGTGCCATTACCAGGCTAACCCCTAAGATGCGAAGCAGCAAACAAGCTGTTCTTTACCTTCAAGACTCCAAGTTAAGGCTCTTCTGTTATTAAAGCCTTAAGGAGGCCATATACCCACTAAAAGTGAAAATGCTGAGTAAAAGATAGTGCAAGGCAGAACTGTGACAGAAAGTTGCACAGTTAGAAAGCTAACTAATTTAGACGTTGCTAGGGCATGAAATAAAACTTTCCCAGATGGACAAGCTCATTTGGAGGAAGGCAACGCTTCATGTACCCTGTTGACTTTTTTTTCTCAAGATTTTATTTAAACTATTCAAGCACAGAAAGAAAAATAAAAGTTTGAAAATAAGCAAACACAATGTGATTTTGCAATAAGCACAAAGTGAAAAGAAAAAGTAATATTAAGGAAGCATAAAATTAATCAAGTAGTTTAACTTTTGTGTATGGCCACAAAAAACAAAACGTCAGGTAACTTTAAAGAACCTAAGAAAAACCTAATTCAAGCAATTTCTAGAGAACAAAGACAGCTGATAATATTTTCACGCACCTGTTGTTTTTTGTGTTTCCAAAGTCTTTCCTTTGTAAGTATTAAACAGACTAAGCGTGGCATATTTGGTTTTACCATCCTTTGCTTTTGTGCTCTGGCTTGACTTTTCCGACATTTCAGTGCATTGAGCTGGAGTCTCCTTGCTCACCTGCTTACCATGAAAGGAAGTGATTTTAAAACTTTTTCATCACTGAAATGCGACCATATTTAACAAGACTGAAACATCTTTGGTTCCTTCCTGTAACTGATATCCCTTAGATTACCCCAGTACCTCCTTCCATAGCAGCTTACAAGTATTTGACACAGCTGAATAGGAAAAACAGTTTGATAAACAAAGCCAAGGTTCTGCTTGGAAATAATTTATATGGGGATATTTGCGAACTTTCCTTAGCTTATTTGTGTGTTTGTAAATGAATCCACTAAGAATTGTCATATTGTTTTAATACTGTATTCCCAAAAGGCTATTAATTAAATGTATCAGATCTAAGAACAGACATCCCTTTACACTAGTATTTGGTAGAAAAAAATTATTCTCTTCTCCTTTCAAAGATACTGTTTTATTGAATTTATTTTTAACTGGGTTTTAATCAATAGCAGCTGATGGGCTGAGGAGCTGGGTGGATGCAGGTAAGGGCTATGTGAATAAACCTATCTGATTCTCCTCTGCCAGAAGAAAACAGTGCTACTTATGCAGCTGACTGTATCAGACCTGCAAAATATATAAAATCTATCAGGACAGTCAAGAAAATATTCTGTATGGTAGAACATAGAGAGAAAATGCTCAGGTACTACTACCGGGGAAAGTTTGGTTCCTTACCCAGTTTCTGCAGGGATTTTTGGGAAAACTTCCCTTTGTTTCCATGGAGCTCTCTAGAGCAGTGATGGTGAACCTTTTGAGCTCGGTGTGTCAAAATTCGCAAGAAAACCTAAGCTTAATTCAGGCGCTGTGTCACATCTAGAAATATCCATAATTTTGTGATATTTGTAGCTCTAGTAAAAAAGTTATGTTTTTGATATATGTATTTTATTAAAAGCAAAAACAAATAGTTCTTTACATTTGCTAAATCTTCAATTGAAAGTTGGCATTTCGTACACTTCAAGAACAAGCAAGCACTACACGCCCAGGTGCCAAGGTGACCATGTGTGTTACCCAAAAGGGCTTGGCGTGTCACCTGTGACACGTGTGTCATAGGTTGGCCATCACTGCTCTAGAGACTTCAGGAAAAATCCCTGCAGATGTTTGTTTAAGCAAATAACATATGCTCCAATGTTATTGTTTCAGCTGAATAAATCTATTTAAATTGTTACTATTAAGGTAATGATTATTTTTCTCCTTCCTAAGTACAACAGAAAAGTTGTGTCCAAATATGAATGATTAACCTATTAAACTGGGGATAAAAAACTAATATGAAAAGTTATTCTAAAAATCTTCATCTACTTGCATATTAAAGTAGCAAGAATTAGTTTATCTAGAAACTATAAATTAAATCAAGCCTTACTGACTAGTGATGTAAATTGTGATTTAAATCATGATTTAAATCAGTTTGATTTAAATCAAATCCACTCTGCCTTATATCATTTAAACTATTTCACTGTAAAAAATTAATATGGACTATATGTCAGTGAAAAAACTTAAAAGACAAAAAACCCAAAAGACACCTTAATTCCATTTGTGACCCATTTGAAACAAAAAACAAAACAAAAAGTAATGCTCATGATTTCTCATGGCAAAGACTTTTATCAAACACATATTAGTATTCATGTACTCAACAAAAAATATGAAGGTCTGCTTGCCAAGATATACTAAGTGTCTCAGAGACAAATGTTTCTCTGAGATTATGATGTTTACAAAGGACATTCATAAGATTCTGGAAGCTTAAACTTTTACCACTCCGATTTCTGGTAGCAAAAATTCCTATCAAAGAAGGTACATCTGTACTGTATTTATAGTCCAGAGTCAGCTATTAGCTGTTACATGGTTCTAAGTGATAATCATAAACTGAAGAGGCAAGTTAACATCTTTGACAGTCCATACCTGACAGCTAAGAAAGCTTCTGAATCACTAAATCTGATCAATACAAAGAATATGGTTAGTATAGTATACTATCAAAACTTATTTCACTAGGTAAAAATCTCTTTTTAATCAGTATGGAAAAAGCACAGTATTTACTGAATAATTGAAACTTTTAAGAATGTCCTGTCACTTGTACAATAATGGGCGACATAAAGCTGAAAGTCAAAAGTGACTGAAGTCAGCTCTTCAGTGAATGCTAAGTACTTGGGTCTCAATTCTTCTTAATAATATATTTGCTTTTTTATCCACTCTATACCCAAAATAAACATACATGTAGTTTACTGGATCGTAAAAAGCCATGCTTTGTTCAAAATAAACCAACTATATAGGTTATCATTTGAAATTGGCTTGTTCCATCCTTTAAGCTATCAATAGCCAATTATGTCTGAGCTTAGTATTTTGATGGGAAATCACCTTGAATACCTATGGGTTAAAATTGGAAATGAAAAACAGGTGAACAACAAGAAGCTGGAAAATGGAGAAAGCCAATACACTTATTTTTGTTGCCAAAAAAAAACATCATGGATACATCCTTGCAAGAACTAGGAGCTGAGACTGACTTGATATCACTTTTACCATGACATTATCATCCTGACTTCATTTTACTTCAAATATGTTGCATTTTTGCTATATTTTGATTCTATTATATTGCATTTTGGTTCTCCTAAACCATTATGTAGTAACACACAGTGTTATGCAAGTAATTATTGTCTATGGAAAATGAAGTGTTAGGAGAGCCATACTCTACTAAAGCAAGGAAGTAGCACTGCAGATATTTAATGAGATCACATTAGACAAGGAAAATCACATTTTACTGACCACAAAAGGAAAACAATGTTCTTGCAAAAGATAACAGTAATGTCAAAGTAATAGTCAATTTAAACAAGTGGTTTTGAATGGCCTTATTTTTCCATTACCAAACACCATTCATATAAGCCAATCTGTCCTCAACAAGGTAATATGCACTTAAATCAAAACCAGAAAAGAATCTTTCCAAACTACCCTTGAAGCTACAATGGGAGAGAAACAGGAGCTGCAGAACACAAAAACTAGAGACTTCCAAAGACTCAACCACAGTTATGATAAAAGTGCTGCAGCAGGCAGTATAATTAACTTAATGAGTTTAATGAGCTGATTCAGGCAACTGGAATCATAGTCAACACTGAGGTATTTGCTGTAGTTTCATATACAGTTCTTAGTACAACGAAGACAATGCACTTTATATAGGATTAATCTACTCAAAACAGAAATTGAACTGGAGACTTCTAAATCTAGATGTTTTTCTTTCTTCATCGACCACCATCAGCTCAAATGATTAAAAAAGTGAATTTGATGATACTGTATAACAGTATTTGTAAAGAGATGCTTATCTGCACAGCTAACATACTGGATGCATGTGGTAAAAATTCTGAAAAGCCAAGAGCCATAGTGTAATAATAACTCTGATGTCAAGGAACTCTTGCAATGCAGTTTCCTGAATGGAGGAGGAAGCAACATGAGAATGCATAGTATTGGTAAACCAGGAGCTGCCAAGGCAGGCCCAGAGTGCCAAACACAGTGTTAGCCTCCCATATTATAAGGGATCCACAAGTTTACACTGCTGAAAGCAGGAAGATGTAAAAGCACTCAGCCTTCTCGTTTTCCATCCAATCTCTGGCTGGTAAAAGTCATGAATCCCAATACATTCCATGTGGCTACAATTTTGATGAGATTCAGAACTGCAATTCAAAATTAAAAGCTACTGAATATGTAAAACACACTCAGAGTTTTAATTACTTTCATGTTCTTAATGGATCATGGAAGCAATGAATATGAGACAAGGGGAAGTATTTCTTCACCCAGAGGGTCATCTGTTTATGAAACATGCTGCTGGAAGAGGTGGGAACAGCTACCAGCCTAGATGGTTTTAAGGAAGGGTTAGACAAGTTTATGG
>MTQE01001134.1:3414832-3440834 GCA_014337955.1 Aspidoscelis marmoratus | reverse complement strand
GCCTAGATGGTTTTAAGGAAGGGTTAGACAAGTTTATGGACAACAGATGTCTCAATGGCTACTAGAATGGATGCCTAAGTACGTCTTTCAGGCTGGGGGACAAGCAGGATGCTTCTAAGGCTATTTGCTGGGATCTGAGAGCAGAAGGTTTGCCCTTGTCTCTGCTTGAGATGCCCATGAGCCACCGTGTGCGACAGAATGCTGGACTAGATGGGCTGTGGCCTGATCCAGCAGGGCTCCTCTTAGGTTCTTATGAGCTTGAGCAAACTTCATGAGACAGAGGTGGACAGAACGGCCTAGCGTGGTATGTTCAATTAAAAGCTGGACACGACTGAAAAACAACAACTTAATGGGTATAGGTGGCTTATTTTTTCATCTAAGATTGTTACTTTTTAAGATAACATAAACTTCTGTTTAGGTTTAAACAGGGCTGTTTGAAAACTATCCACACTGACAAGGCAATGAAGAATTTTAAAGCCAGAAAGTGAAATACATCCTACTAAGGCAAATCTAGCTTTCTACAGATTATGCTTAATTCATCTGTCCTCTACAAGATCTAAACACAAAATGTGCACTACATTGTAGGACAATTTATCTGAAAACCTTATTTTTGAAGTTTTTCAAAATGTACCATAGAAAATAATTTTCTCTTCTGGTTTTCATTTAACAAAGTCACACCTTCTCCATCAAGCTAAGTGCCTGCATTGCCTTATGAAATATATCCAGTGAGAATGAAAATGCATATTTCAATCACTGTAAGACTACTGAATGGGGCACTGAAAGTAGCTACCATTCTGTAAAGCCAAGTAAATTACTGTAAAGCCTGTAAATTGCTTTCAGGAAATTTAGTTGTCCAACCAATGTCCCAAACCTTTAATGTGAGGTTTGAAAAAAAAATTAATTGGCAAGTACTCTGAAGCACACACCAGCAGGCAGGAAGACAAAGGGACTTCAAGGAAAAGTCTTAAGACTCAACAAAAGGCTTAAAAAGGAAAAGTGGCAGCAAGCAGTCCAGGCCCCTTTCTGCATGTGGTCTTATTCTGGAATATATCCCAGAATAGCAGCCTGCTAGCCACAAGCTAATGCAGACTATGGCAGACCTCCATATTTTATTTATTATTAGTATCTCTATTCCACCCTATACCCAAAGGTCTCAGGACAGGCAACAACATTTAAAATCAGATATATATGAAAACAACAACAGTCCATATTAAAACAGTAACAGTAATGGTGTCTGTAAAGTGGGAAAAGACAGTATATTCCCATTTAGCCAAAGGCTAGGGCAAAGAGGTGCGTCTTCACTGCCTTCCTAAACATACACAGTGAAGATGCCGGACACACACCAAGGGAGAGACTATTCTACGGCCTAGGGGCCATCAATATGGAAGAAGGCAAGCAGATAGCAGGTCCCTAATTCTGGGATATATTCCAGAATAAGGCCAAGTGCAGAAAGGTCCAAATTAGCTGGCAATCATCACTAATGGTTAAGAGCAGGGGAGGGAGGAAAGAAAGGGTTTCACTTCAAAAATAAAGATACCCAGATAGTGTGTAAATAAATGTCTGGAGCCAAGTCCTTCCTAAGCCAAGTCCTGCCTGACACTAAGGAGAAAGTAAATTAAAGCAAAAACAAGGCCTATTAGTCTTACCACCAAGCTACAAACCGCTTAAAGTCCAGAGTTCTTCTTCAGTTCAGCAACAGAAAACCATGTACAGCTTACTAGCCAGGATAGATGATCTTAAAATGTCTTCTTCAGTGATTCCAGCTTTGTGCTGGGGGGAGGGGGGCCTCCAATAAATTATGATGAAGTGGGGAGAAAAAGAATAGAAAAAAAACCTGGACTCTTTAAACTATTTTCCCAAATGGAAAAAGAAGCAAAGTTATTCCATTGGCTAAAAGATGGATTGAAATCCTCACTTTTTATTGGTCCATTTGAATTCAGGGTTTGTGATTGGTCCTCCTTCCAGAGAGATGAAGAACATGCGTAACCTGTTTTCCAAATATGGGTTTGCCGCCTTCTGGGCAGATGTGACATTAGGTCAGCATTCATACACTGTTGTTGATGAGATTATGTCTGCAAAGTTAGGTATCCCAAAGGTGCGATACAGGAATAATGGGTGCCCTCCATTTCATTTAGTAAACCAAATCAAATTAAACAATGGTTCAACCTGAAGCCATGAATTCTCTCCAGCATTCCTGATAAATATCTCCTAGATATTTACTGTAAATAAGAAGTTGGTTTCTGTGGCCAAAGAAGCTTTTATTATTCTGCCTTGTTTGTAGTACAGAATTCATTAACAGTTCTGCTTCCAGAGATAAATGGATTATCTCCTGGCTTGGCCATTTCTTTAGAGATGCAGATTTAACCAGCTCTTTGATTCCTCAAGACCAAGCTGTTTTGCTTCTTACCAGAGCAGAGGCTTGGCTTATAGTAGTATATATTTTTAAAGTACATTTTATACCTCTTTAATGAAACCTGGTACAAAATCTCATATTAATTGTCATGATTTTTTTTACTTCCAGCCTAAAGCCAATGATAATTTGTAAACCACAGCTGTATACATAATCCAGAGGTGTCTGTCTTTTGGCTTGGCACAGCATTTAAAGTGAAGGATTATGGGAACACACAGCTACAGTACCATTCTTATTAAAAATCTGTCCATCATATGAGCTGAACACAGAATATTATCTATCAAACCAGCCAAGAATGAATGAATTTATTTGTACAGTTGCCAACCAGACAACGCAATCAATCAGTTTTTAAAAACCCTTACTGAAAACATATTACAAGTCTCCCCAGATCTGAAAAAGCATATTAGCAACAAGTAAGACTGCCACCCTGACTTCATTTCCCTACAAGCGCTAAACAGGCAGTAGTCTCCTAACACAACCCATATAAAATCTTCTCACAGATTGATCATTTATGAAAGACACTTTGGTCTGGGTCACATGGAACATCGCCTCTATGTGTCATTTTATGTACCTTAAATACGGGCTTGTTCAACTTGGAATATATTCGCATTTTCCATCCCACCCTTGGAGTGGGGCCTGCTGTTCATATGCTAGTGCAGGCTCCAGATGAGACCCATATTAGAGTGCAGACAACAGATCCCTATCCTGAGATATATTCCAAAATATGGCCAAGTACAAACAGATCCTATGTGTTTTGTCCCTATTCCAGTTTACACTTAAGTTTGGATGCAAACAATTCTTTTTACTAGTCTTTCCAAAAAAGGATTATATCCTTCAGTTAGAGAGTGGGCCAATCAGTTCCCTTATTCACATATAATCATGGTGAGTTTGAACTAAATGATTAAAATAGATCACAAAAGGTAAGAAGACTCACAAAAGCATAAAACCTTTTAAATTCAATTCCACACCTCAGTGAAGACTTATCATCTGAATAACAGTTGTTTGATAAACCAGAATATCAAATCATGTAAGACAATAAAAATTTATAAAATCTCTGTTCAGAATAATGGAAGAGGCTGTAATCTGACTACAATATTAAAATGTTTGACTTAAAACAGATATGGTTCATATTTAGTGACTTCCAAGTATCATAGTCAGGAGGCAGGGATGATAGAAGATCTGCTTCAACAACATATTGAGGGCCACAGAATCCATACTCCAAATTTAAGACAGCACTAAGTACCACTACATTTGTGGGTGTTCCCTGGTATTTATGAGCTCCAGAACTTCTCCTAGGATAGTCAGTGAAAGGGGGAGGGACGAGCTAAAAATTGTGAGCTCCCATGAAGGACAGGCTTCCAGGGTACGCGAGAAGCTCTGGTCATATTCATTAAGTAATTTTTCTTCCCTTTCCAAAATACTAGAATCAGAGATCACCAAATGAAGCTAAATCTTAGACAAATCAAGATAGATTTTTTTTTCTTTTACACAACATAGTTAAACTTTGGAATTTGTTATCATAAGACGTAGTGTTGGTTATGAGATTTGGTTTCAGAACAGTTTTGGACCAATTCACAGAAGCCAAGGCTATCTATGGTCTGATCCATGTTCAGCTCTAGCCTGTGTGGGACTTCACTTTATAAACCTGTTTCCTTTTCTGTTTGTTTCACCTCTTGCATATTTTATTTTCACAGACCCCACCCTACTAATAACCGACCCTTAAGTGACAATTAACTCAGTGGCGGCTGGCAGAATGTGAAACTGGTGAGGCATCAGCCAGCTACCACTAAGGCCATAAAGGAGCCAGAGGCCACATTAACTAAACCAGTGGTTCTCAACCTGGGGGTCGGGACCCCTTTGGGGGTCGAACTACCCTTTCAGAGGGGTCGCGATGAGTCTCCCACTGCCCTTCCCTCCCGCCTCCCAGCTGCTTCGCCCCATGGATGGGGGTCTCCACGACATGAGGGACTCCATTCAGGGGTCGCAGCATTAGGAAGGTTGAGAACCACTGAACTAAACAGTGGAGCTTTTTCCATTTTCTTTGAAATAAACATCTATGACTGTAGAATTAACTTCAGAATAAGATTTAGATGCTGTGAAGAATAAAGGAAGAGAGGTTTCCTGGAATACTTTTTTGATATTAGAAAATAACAAGCCAGGAGTAACTGTTCAGTGATATGACCACTATTAAAAGACAATCTTATGAATGATCCCAAGGGAGATAGAGCATTGTAGTAGTCATCAGTGCACAGCACTAAAATATATATACCTGCCCTAGAAAGTTGTGATATGGAAGTTCATATAAGAATGAAAGCTTAAATGTTTTCTGTTTACCTTTGTGCAAGCTCTCTCTCATACATGAATACATCACACACAGAGAGGCAAAACCAATTATCTTTTAAATATGTCTCAGCTTTTACCTAGGATTTCCAACTTTCCAGTTTCAACCTATAGAGACTTAATACAGATTAAGCCAAAATTAGGACAAAATAATAAAGTAATACTGTGGAGACCTTCAGAATCATTTGTCAGATGGGATGTTCAATGGAGGCAGGAAAGGGAAAATTAGCTGATGAGTCTGTGCCATGAATCTCTTAACTGTTGAGAAATCTTTAGGCAGAAGACCATAACATTACTTCCTCCAACATTCTGGTATAAGGATCTTACACAGATGCAAGTTCATGGTGGTCACCAAAAGCTACATCTCCCTTCCCTGGACCGCACATAATCGTATTCATTGCTAACATTTATGCTTTTACTGCATTCTAATACTTACAGAGTTAAGAACTACCTGCTGATGAAGCTACAAATGTTTTGCAGTAACCTTAAAACTGTAAAATACATGAGGTGGAATGGCTGTAGAGATCATCTAGTCTAACCCCTGTTCAGTGCAGGCACCTGCTAAACTCTCCTCAAAAGGCCCTGATAAGTATGGCTTTAATTGCCCTGCTTTAGTGAACAAATATGGTTATAGTATGTTAAACTGTAATGAATCAACACTGACAGTACAAATGAAAACGTCATTTAGTCCCACACTCAGTTTAACCTGTTCCCTACTCGCTCAAACTGGCCAGCAAAATTAGTACTAGAGGGTTAAGGAAAGTAGAAAAGTACCATATTTTTACAATGCAAAATACAAGCAATGTAGTACTAGGCAGGAAAGTACATGAAACTGACTTAACCCCATCCCCTCACTCCCTGGCAAAAAAGGGGGGAGGCCTTGTTTTAGGCCAGCAAAAAAGGCAGAAACTCACCCCATGCTGTTCCCCACCTCCCATCTTGAGTGACAAAAGGAGGGAGGACAGTATTTGCTGCTGCCCAATAAAGAAGGATAAGTCTTTCCTGTGCTGTTCCTTGCTCTTCCTAATTAACCGACAAGTATGTAAGCTAATGGATAAAGGGAAAGCCCTGTATTTTCTCTTCGTCCCTGAGCCAGCAATGAAATGCCTTCTCCTTGCCAGTTCCGGAGACAAACAAGGATACAAGGATCCTTCAAATGAATCAGACTTCAAAGAATCATTGGCAGACAATCCTGCTAGCATGCAAAACAGAGTCTGTTATAGGTAGCGGGAGCAGAACCTGCATTGCAACTCTAGGTAGAAATCCAAATGAAAATCAGGTAATGAAAAAACTGGAAGCTCAGGATTCATAGGGAACAGTCACTGCTTAGAAGGTTGTCCCTCCCTTCTTTAAGACAAAATTTATGATCAAATACAATAATCCTTTGTATGATGCTCTAGTTTCATGCCCACAATCGAGCATGTATTCAAGTAACTGCCTACTACAAAATATTGGTGGTTAGGTGACTGTGGAGGCCAACTATAAAAATGTAAGTCAATGGCACTATGAAGGAGAGGCCCAGATTACCACAAACTCAGTGGTGTGTGAGAGGGAAGACCCCACTGTGCCAGTTCCTGAAGGGGTGGCCCAGTCTAACAGTGCAAGTCTGTAATGCCTCAGAGACCAAATCACATTGCTGAAGGTTTCTGGAATGCATTAAACAATTAAATTATATTTAACCAACCACATGAAAGCTACAGAATCAAGTAAAAAAAAAATCACATTATATAAGGAAAATCACACTTTACTACCATTGTGAAAGTGAAACTGTTATACAAAATTGTGTTGTACAAGACACAACCGCTGATCTATGGGAGCCTATCTGATAGATGCTTTGCAATGGTATGGAGGCACTCTCCTAATGTCAGCAGCCTGGTTTTCCTTCTTATAAGACTTTTTAAGGGAGAGGACTAGGAGGAATGAAATGTCTCAAGGCAAATATGATCAGGGAAAAATAAATTTTTAAAAAGCCAAGGGAATGTGATAGATGGTATGAGAAGAGAGGGGGTGGTTTCCAAGTGGCTTTTATGTGTCAGCTAAATAATGACTATCTCACTGTCTCTACTTCAAGGCAAGGCACCTTGATTCAAAAATGGGACAACCATTCCCAACCAGCAAATCCAGATTCACCACACGGTTCACTCTGTGTTAAAACTATATGTGACGTGTGATTTAAAAAATGCAAATCCCAAGAAAAATCATTTTTAGATATGGGACCCAATAAACTATGTGTGCTCGAGTAACTTCACATTTTGAAGAAAAAAAAATCTCCAATGAAAACCAGTCAGGTCAATGGTGGGGATATCCTCCAGGCTACTACAATAGAGTATTCATGGACCACAGCACACTTTTTCAAGTTTAAGAAACGCTATCCTTGGATCAGAAGTGATTCTGTCTCTCCATTCCTTCCCTCTCAAGCTTCCCAGGTAGCTTTCATCTTAGGTTAACACTTCCACAACGTTGGTCGTCATTGCTCATAACATCTTATCATACTCCAAAGATGCAAGATTTAAGATTATTTTCAGTTGGAAAAATTTACAGCTTGTTCCCCTGCAACTCAACCCGGAAGTAATGCTATAATCAATGCAACTTAATGCCAGACAAACTGTGTGAGCGTTTAACGGACTGAAACTGTGAGCAATAATCCCAGAGCTCAGCTTAGTCACAGAACTACTCACTTCCCTCCAGGCGGGAAAAAAGAAACCCAAGGGAAGAGATACACCGGAAGTTAGGTAAGGGTCATTGTGGGACGTGGAGAAAGGTGAGGCAGGGAAGAGCACTGGAATCCTCAAAGGCTGTGGTCACACTTAAGGTTTAATCCAGCTTCAGTACACTTTCAGGTTGAGGGAATAGAATCATAAGTGACAAGGTGTTTTCTTTCAGTGTTAAATAACCCAGAAAATTCACCTCTCGGATAGATAATGTGGAAAGAAAATTACTGGCCACTTTGCTGATGCGTTCTCTCGGTCCGAAGGAGGACCGAAGCTGGATTAAACCTTAGGTGTGACCACAGCCAAAATGAGAATGACCAGATATATAAAAAAAAGCCATCTCCTTTCTTTACCATGTGGAGTCCCAATTCCCCTTTTATTACTGAGTTATTTAAAATTTATATCCTGCCCTTTACCAAATGGTCCCAGGGCAGGTTACAATGAGATCAAAAGATACGGAAGAGTAAAAGATAATTAAAAATACAACCCCCCTGCTCTCTAACACGATAGGACCCTGAGGAAGCTGTTTAAGAAGCAAATGCCTGTTTAAGAAGATACATTTTCACCAGGTGCTGGAGACTATACAATGAAGCATCAAGAGGGAGGCTGCTCCTGAGTCTAGGGGCCGCCACTGAAAAGGCCCTCTTGTATGCCTCATACGTCTGAAAGAGAAGCAACTAGAAGAAGACACTCTCCCTGAAATCTCACTACCCGGGCAGGTCTATATGGAAGAAGGCGCTCTTTCCTTCAGACGCTCAGGGCCCAGAGTCTAGGGGCCACCACTGAAAAGGCCCTCTTAGATGTCCCTATGCCTCATACCTCTGAAAGAGAAGGGACTACAAGAAGGCCCTCTCCCTGAAATCTCACTGCCCGGGCAGGTCTGTGTGGGAGAAGGTGCCCCTTCCTTCAGATACCCAGTGCCCGGAGTCTAGAGGCCACCACAGAAAAGGCCCTGTGCCTCATCTCTACAAGAGAAGGGGCTCCAGGCAGGCCCTCGCTCTGCGCTCTCAGTGCCCGCGCAGGTCTCTATGGGCGAAGGCGCCCCTTCCCTCAGGCCTTTCCCTTCCCGCCGCTACCAAGCCCAGAAACAGCGGGAGGCCAGAAGATGCAGCGCCGCCGCCGCCGCCGCCTCCTTTTCCCCCGAGTCCCAACGCCGGCGGGGGAAGGAAGGACGGGGGAGACCGCGGCTCTCCCTCCAGGCCGCCGCCGCCTCGCCTCCTGACCGAGCGCTTGGGAGCCCGGGGAGGCCCACCGCCCTCGCCTCAGGCCGCCCAAGCGGGCCCGGGCGGCGAGGACCATCCGCGGCCGCCAGCGTGCGCCCGCCGCTCCTGCGAGCCCCAGAGCGGCGACGCCGCCTCCGCCTCCGGACCACACTCACCGGGGCCGCCGCAGCAACGGTTCCAGTCGCTTCCTCACACGCACAGCAGCGGGCCAAGATGGCGGGCGGGTAGCCAAGCCGGCGGCGCCTACGAGCGTCTGACCTCAGCGCGCACGCACGGCACGCACGCGGGGGATTGGGCCACGTGACTGGCGCCGCCCGCCGCTCTCGCCGTCTCCGGGGAAGCCTGTCCAGAGAAGCGACGCTCTTGGGATAGAGAAGGCGGAGCGGCGCTTGCGCCACCTAGAGGGGCTTGGTGGAACTACTGGCTTGAGCGAGTCAGAGCTTGCAATGATTAAAACAAAGAAAAGGGGCTTTGGGGTCCCTTTTGCACTTGGCCTTATTCCGGAATATATCCCTGCTGTCGGCATGCTTGTGCAGGCTGTGCAAGGCCCCATTGTCTGCATTAGCTTGTGGCCAGTAGGCCACTATCCCGAGATATATCCCGGAATAAGACTCAAGTGTAGGAAGGGCAGCTCCAGTGATGCTCCCCTGGTCTTAGCTGGTTCACTTTGCTCTCCTGGTGGCAGCCAGTTTCCCCTAAGAGGCTCGCAAGGGCTGTAATGTCTCCCTGTCGTTTCCCTGGCACACTCCTGGAATCCATGCTTTCAGCCCCTCCCAACAACCAAGGCATTTATGTCCCTCAGTTATCAGCCTCTTCGGGTGTTTCCGCACTGGCCTCTTAAAACGGATTAACAGGCCCCTAAACACCCATTAAGGACACTTACTTTGAACGCCTTCTGCATCTGGTCGCTCTCCTTTTGGCTGTGGTCACACCTAAGGTTTAATCCAGCTTCAGTCCACCTTCAGAGCGAGAGAACACATCAGCAAAGTGGCCAGTAATTCTCTTTCTACATTATCTATCCCAGAGGTGAATTTTCTGGGTTATTTAACACTGAAAGAAAACACCTTGTCACTTATGATTCGATTCCCTCACCCTGAATGTAGACTGAAGCTGGATTAAACCTTAAGTGTGACCACAGCCTTTGAGGATTCCAGTGCTCTTTCCTGACTAGCCTTTCTCCAAGTCCCTCGATGACCCTTACCTAATTTCCGCTGAAATCTGGATTAAACTGAAGACCTGAAAACGTTGAAAATCAGGTCTTCAATGTGTCTCTTCCCCTGGATGTGTGCAGAAGTGAGACGCTTCCGCACACCGTCAGGGGAAGAGATGGATTGCTGGCACCCGCCATCTTGGGGAGGGCGTGAGCAGGACTGCCTGCTTCCGGAAGCCCTTCCCTTGACTCCTGCTGTCTCCAGGAGCTGAGATCGCAGGTTCTAGAGCCAGGGGAACCCACACCCTACACTCTACACCCCCCAACCCACCTTGAGTCACGTGTGTGCGCGTTCGCAGCCTTACCTATAGGCTGCCAGATCGATTCTGCCTGCAGGAGACATGACATGCTGTGTGCGGAGGGCGGCCCCTTATTGGCCAGCCACCATCCTGGCTTCACCAGGCCATCTGCGCAGGTGCGGGTGGCTGGACAATGAGGGGCTGCCCCGCGATCACGTGCACAGCACACCGGATCTCCTGCAGGCAGAATTGACCTGGCAGCCTGCAGGTAAGGCCACAAGCGCACGCACGTGACCAGGGTGGGTTGGGGCGTGTAGGATGTGAGTCCCGCTGGCCCAAGGAGCCGCAATCTTGGCTTCTGGAGACAGCGTGAGCCGAGGGAAAGGGGGCCCCTGGGCTGCCCATCCCGGGCTCTAGAGGAGACAATCTGAGCAGCCCGGGGAAGGGTCTTTGGGTTGCCTTCTGGTTCTAGGACCAATAATGGGAGTGGTTGCATCCTTTATGGAAAGAGAGTGCTGGTCACTGAGAAAGGCAGGAGCCATTCCTCAGTAATAGCTTGTGTCCCAGCTGGGGTTCAAGGTGGGAGGAGGTCCGCAGGCGAAGTCTGCCTGTCCGAATAGGCTGGGGAAGCTGACACCTTACCATCAGAGAGGAGCAGGACCCAAGACTGAGGGTTGGGACTGTTCTGGAGTGGTGAGGATTTAGCTAGGGCTTGAAGCCTGAGGTCTTCAAGGACTGTGAATTGATCTAGTGTTGGGGAATAAGAGCCTTTGCAGCCAAGTTAGCTGGCAGAAGGGAAGCTAACCATTCATTCATTCAAGTTGTGTGGACTGAAGCTGAATTAAGCCGACTTGGTTATATTTCTCACTTTACATCATTCTGATTAGTCCTGTAAATAATAAAATACTTATTGGGTTTATTGTTAAAGCTGAGTATAGTGTTTTTTCCAGATATTAATACAAGTAGGGGTGCATTGGCAATAGTGCCTTGCACCTGACAGCACCATGCACACTTGGTATTGGGTGCTCTCTGCCATTAGAATACTAGGGTGCTACTGGCAGCAGGACAACTAGTGGCCTAGCGGCAGGGAGTCATCACACCTTCTAAGATCCCATTAGGAACCCGACTAGTACCTGATTGGTACCAATCGAGAAGGCCCTGTCCCCACCTGGACCCTATTGAAGGCCGCATCTGCAAGGCCCTGTCCCATGAGGGCAGGGGAAATCTGGATTTAATGGTTCCTTCAGGCCCTTAAATCTGGATTTCGTGTGAACCTGATTAAAGGTGTGCACAATGGGGTCTTCAGGCACCATCAAGATCAGGATCTCCAGGAGGACCTCATCTCAAAGATGTGAATCTTGAAGATCCAGATCTTTGACTGTGCATGGAAAAGGGGGGGGGGTTCAGTCAAAGATGGAAGAGCTCTATCCAAATAGTAAAGTCTTTGACCATGGATTACTAACTGCAAGTTATGATCTCAGTTATATCCCATATGAATATGTACTGGAAGTGAAGGACAAATTTAGTAGGTTAGTTCTGCTCATTAGAGCACCTGATGAATTTTAGACAGAAGCCTGGGATAGCAATTGGTCCTTTCTGCACTTGGCTTTATTCTGGAATATATCTCAGAATAGTAGTCTGCCGGCCACAATCTAATGCAGACTAAAGCAGATCTCACTTGAGGCCTTCCATAGTCCACATGAGCATGCAGATAGCAGAGGCCTATTCGCACGAGGGCCTTTCGAACGGGTGTAGGACACCCTGGGATGGAGCATTTACTCTGCTGGGCCAGCGGTTCTGTTTGTAACCACCCCAGACCTTCCCAGGGCGTCCTACACGCGTTCCGGGTGTAGAGCACGAAATCACGTTCTACACCTGTTCCTGGCCACCCTGGGCCATCCCCACAGCTGTACAGGAGGGAGACCATTCACACTCTGCGTGTGCCGCCAGCCAAGCCCACCGCATTAAACCTGGTGGCAACAAGGTAAGTTGTGTGCATGCGTGCGCATCCCCAGGTAGGCCCCAGCCCGGGATGGGGGGTGCCCAGGGTGGCTCCCTGCGGGGACCCGGGGAAGGAATGGGACCGGCCTGCCAGCCCCTGGGTCGAATTCAACCTAATGGCGGCAAGCCTGGGAGGAGTGTCCTGCCCTCACGCTGGCCATTTTGGGCTAGGCCACATGGGGATGGATTCCCCTTTCACACCTAGGCAGGAAGGAACGTGTCCCCACGCATTCCTTATCTACTTAGGTGTGAATGGGGAATGTGTCCCCGCCTTGCCTAGCCTTCGTTCACCATAGCCATTCAGCTGTAGTGCGAAAAGGCCTTCGGTTTTAAACTTTCACGTGCTGAGATATAGCAATGCACAAATATTATTAAAGCATTAAACATGGACAAATGTAAAGTACGTCATCACTTTATCCGAGGCCACCATGAAGGAGTGCAGTATTTAAAAATGAGCACGGCAGCTCCGAGGAACGTCGGCAAGCCAAGGACTTTAACCCAATAAGAAACCTTGGCAGGTTTAGGAGAATCATCTATAACCCTTGTCTTCAGGGGCTTTAAAACCCGGTCCCACTGGGTTAGGATCATGCTTCTTGCATCAACCCATTTTCCTGGCCCAGTCAAGCGGTACTGGTAAGGTGTGCATGGGCCAAAAAGAACAGCCAAGGCTAGTTTTGGATCCAACAGGAGAAGTAATGGTATATTGGGCTTAACACCTATGCAATCAGCAACTTCATCCATATAGGCAATGAAACTTCTCAATGGTTTGTCCTCATCAGTGGGGATCCCCCTAGAGCGGAAAAGAAATAGGAAGTGTGTTAGGATTCCAAACAAATAAAATAAATACAATCTAGCAGTTCTGTAGCCTGCTGTAGGTAGCAAAGACCAGAGCCCTATTCGCACAAGGGCCCATGGGACTCTTAAGCCGGCCCAGGGTGTCCCCGGCTGTCCCAGGGGTGTCCTGCAGCTGTTGGGGAGGGAGTGCATTCGCATACTCCCTCCCTGACAGCCGCGGGCCCCACCTTTGGCTGCCCCCATTGGGCAGGCCTGTTGCATTCCTTCCCTGGTTCCTGCCAGTTCTAGGGGACCAGATTGAGTCCCCTACAGCCCACAGGAACCCCCCCCCCCCGCCCCGGGCAACTCCAGGCACAGGCCTATGCGGGGATGTGTGCACACAAGAAGTACTTACCTTGTGCTCGCCGGGTTCCGAAGTGGCCGCTGCGTCCTGCCCCCGTGCCGGCCTTTTCAGGCTAGGACACAAGGGGATGGATTCCCCTTTCGCACATAGGCAGGTAGGAACGTGTGACCTTACCTGCCTAGGTGTGAATGGGGGAATCCATCCCAACGTATCCTAGCCTTACTGCAGTATAGCCAATCGGTTGTAGTGTGAAAAAGCCTCTGGCTGATAGAGAATTACGCTTTTTAGATCAACTAATTCTTTCCTGTAGCTTCATAGATACAATTCTGGTGTCCCATATTGAACTTCAACACAGTGGTCGTGGTCACACTTAAGGTTTAATCCAGGTTCAGTCCACTTTCAGAGCAAGAGAATACATCAGCAAAGTGATGAGCTGTTTTCTTTCAGTGCTAAACAACTCAGAAAATTCACCTTTTGGGATAGATAATGTGGAAAGAAAATTACTGGCCACTTTTGCTGAGGTGTTCTCTTGCTCTGAAGGTGGAGTGAAGCTGGATTAAACCTTAAGTTTGTCCACAGTCAGTGTATTTTGGGCACCTGATATCAGGTGTCTTTAACTCTCCTAGATATAGGTGGCATAACTTTGTATGCCAGTGAAAGCACTGCTATATCCATCTAGAAAGCGGCCAATTCCTTATAAACTAAGCTCATAAAGGTTAAAACCTATTGAACTTGGATAAGAATAGCTGTCACTGAGGCCACATCCCCATTACAACCTCATATCGGTTTCAAACTGTTTTCAATCCTCGCAGACCCCACGTCAGTTTGGCTTAACACGCTTTCCGCGTGTTAAATCGCCCCATAGCATTGTAAATGTTAATCCTCATTTCAACAGGTCCCACTCCGGTTCGTGCGCTTGAAACGTTTTACATTTTTTACTGTGGGAACCCTTCCGTGTTAAAGGATGAGAGTTTCCCTCCCCCAATAGCTTGCTTCCAAAGCAAGCTGTAAAATCCACCCCTTAAAGCAGCAGCCCTAGTAGCAATCCAAGCAATCCACTGTAGCAATCCAAGCACTTCACACCTGATAACGATCTTGCCATTGAAAGTTCGGAAAAAAAGGCAAAAGAAAGGAAAGCAGCTGCAGGTTTGGGGAGATGTGTGAATGTTTTAAAGGCTGTGACGTTGATGGGCGAAGGGGACTTGAGTTGCTGCTGCTGCGTGCCCTGAGCAATGAGGAGAGGAGGGGAAAGAATTGCTGGCTGTCCGCTGCTGTTTTTCTTCCATCCAGGCAAGCGGCAGCCACCCAGCAACCCAGCTAGGCTCCGTGAAGGGGTCCCTTATGGGTGGCGCATTCACGCCAGGAGGAAGAGGACAGGGCAGCCCCGAAAAGCGGTTTTTAAAAAGTAGCCACTGGAGTCCCCCCTTGAGTCACCTACGTCCTCAGAATCCAGACTGAACGCAATTATGGCTGACAGTAATGGGATCAGGCAAATTCGCGTTTGTATCTGGTTCTGTTATTTCAGTTTAGGGAAACTGGATTAAGCTTCTAATGGGGATGTGGCCTGAATCAGCATCTTTTTTAAGACAAGTTTGCAATTGTAATACATATCTGTACATACTTTTTAAGTATGTCATTCTTTCTCTGAGTAACTTCGTTCATCATTCGACTCACTGGAGGAAGCTTACAAAGTCCTGAATATAAAGAGACAAAAGATAACATGAAGTACTGTTCTTTCAAACACAGTGCAGTATAGTTTTGTTTAATTACAGTCTATGAGGCTTGTGGAATCTAAAGTCCATAATTTCGACATTCTTCTGATATTCTGATGCCTTTCTGCCCAAAATTAAAAAGAAATGTAAAAAGAAATGGCATTATTTTTTGTTTTTGGATAATTAGATCTCCATGGTGCTCTAGTTTGTTCATTTTAACATTTTTTTTGCAGTACCTTTAGTCCACATATTGTCATATCATCATCTGGGATAAACATCTGCTGTGGTCTGCACCAGCCTGCAGATGACAGGCTCCTATTCATGGATATATCCAGGATTAAGACCCAGTGCAGAAAAAATCCTAAAGCTATTCGCACTTAAGCCCTGTGATGGAAGTAGGCCAGCTCTGGGACAGGCCATTTGATCTTGCGAAAGGCTGGTTCCATCTGGAACTGGCCCAGCGCGTCCCAGAGCTGGCCTACTTCCTTCCAGGGTGTGGAGCATGAAATTGTGCTCCACATCCGGCCAAAGCCATCCCCGGCTGTCCCAAAGCCAAACAGCTCTGGAGCCCCTGATTGGCCCGCAGGCTGGCAGCCCCTTTCGGAGGTGGGCTGACACCGGGCTGGGGCTGTCTTGGGATTCTGCAGGCTGCTGCCACCCCAATCAGCTCCCCGCATCTCCCCATATCCCGCTTACAGTGGTCTGCCTCTCTCTGTGCAGGCATGTGCTATGGTAGAGTCCTCCCAATGAATATCAGACAAGGGAAGTATTTCTTCCCCCAGAGGGTCATCCGTTTATGGAATTTGCTGCCGGAAGAGGTGGTAACAGCAACCAGCCTAGATGGCTTTAAGGTAGGGCTAGACAAATTTATTGATGACAAATGTATCAACGGCTACTAGAATAGATTCCTAGGTACATCTTTCAGGCTGGGGGAGGGGGGGAAGCAGGATGCCTCAAGGGCCATTTGCTGGGATTCAAGAGCAGGGGAAGGTTTGCCCTTGTCTCTGCTTGAGATGCCCATGAGCATTTGGTGGGCCACTGTGTGCGACAGGATGCAGGACTAGATGGGCTGTCGCCTGATCCAGGAGGGCTTCTCTTAGTTCTTATCCCTAGTTGGTATTGTGAGAAATAAGATATTTTTTTTCTTTTTAATAAGTAATTAGGTGACTAACAACCATTTTGCTTCTGTACCCTATGCTTGCATACAGAGAAATGCGATAGAGCTAAAATGGAGGAAAAGCGGCTATCCTCTGTTCTCTTCTCTAGCAGCTGATAAGGCAGAGGAGACAGGAGGGGGAGGCTTTGAAGACATCTATAAAAATAGTTAAGTAATTAATTAAGTTGACACCTAAATGTTGGCAGGACTGTATGTGCAGAAATATTGGCACACCATGTGTAGAAAATATTGGCAAAGATCGAGATGGACCAAGTAGAGATAAAGATGTTGGTTTCACTCTGCTTGCTATAAGAGATAAGGAAAGCAAGCCTAAAGGGCCGAGTTTTACAGCTGCAAAAACTTCAAAGTATGAAAATGGGTTTTAGCCAACTAGTAGGCCTTAATAAGGTACTGATATATTAAAATCTCCTCCCCACGATGAATATATCAGATGTAAATGAACTTTGGAGATGTGTTACTTGGCATGCAATCCTAAGTTTCTGCTAAACCAATAAGAGAGACCCTGGGAGAGAACCTTTGGCAGATAGGCTATAAAAGATCCTGCCAGCGAGCTCACTTAATTTCATTGCAATGACAAGGGAAATTTGTTTACATACTTGCAAAAATTGTAACTTCTTGCTTTTCTTAATAACATTTATTTATATCTTCAGTCCGACTGAAACTGAGTGATATTTTTCTAACAGTATGTATGGAGTAAACCCAAGGTTTGCAGAAGTAAAAACAATCCTAGAGGGAAAGCTAAAGGAATTTTATCCAAATCCAATGGAGACTGCACATGATCAGCAGGTACAAAGTAAGGGCAATGGCTCATTCCATACTTTTTAACATTTAAGAGTTCTGTATTATTTTGATGACATGATATGTAATATTAATGGACTGCAATCACATAATTTGTACATACCTTTAAACACTCTTGTAACCCAGCGAGCTTGAAGTTCAGCTCCGGCCAATATGGATCCAGTTAATGGTACAAAGCCTACGACAGCCAGTGTGGGTTTCTCTAGACATGGAGGAAAGACTTCCTTATAAAGGGAGTAACCGCTTTTGCATGTATTAGACAAAGATTCCTCCAAAAAGGGAAATGATCTGAGGTAGCCTGTTGTAAAGATGACTACATCCACGCTCTCTATTACAGTTCCATCTTCAAAAATGGCAGAAGTCTCTGTAAATCTCTTTATGTTTGGTTTGACCACCACAGCACCACGGAGGATGCAGGTGGGCAACTCATCATTCATGATGAGGGATGCCCAAGGCCTGCAAGCAGAGCAAAGTAGAAAAAATACCTTCAGTCCACATTGGTCATCCTGCCATCTCTAATGAGAAAATCCCTCATTTCTGCTCATAACTTATTTTGCCTTTGGGAGCGAAGATTGTGGAATGACAGTGACCATGATTGAAATGATAATGATAACCATGATGATGATAATGATGACGATACTAATATAATATCCAAAATCCCATAATAGTATGCAAAAAGTAAACAAATGCAATTCATAGCGAACAATATGTACTTTAATTACAGTCTATACTAGAATTTCCTTTGAACCAGATGTTCAAACTTTGATTTAATCCTGATGAGGAGGGGGAAGCTGAAGAAACTGTTTCCAAGGAAGCAAGGTATTGGAAGAAAAAGCCAGTGATTATTCCAGAGTTAATTTCACCATTTTTTGTAACTCAGATCTAATATGAATTACCATTTAAATGTACTCATATAACATAATTTGGTATACAGTAATAGGTGCTATACAGCCTCCCTTAAACTTCTCCTCCAGAGAAGGCTGCAACTATAATAGATCAGGGAATAATAGATGTCCCTGGGGCCACCACCAAAAAGGACCTTCGTTTACTGTAGAGGATCTGACCCTCAGGAGATTTCAAGTAGTTCCACTGAGGCTGCATTCTCACTGAAGTTTTTAAGTGAATTGAATCCGTTTTCAGAGCTGAGCATTCCCAAAGTATTAGAGAAATCCACAGTTTCTAAGGGTTAAAGGTCCCCAAATGTGGACTATCAAAAAAAGATTCAAAATGATTTTATTTGACCAGTCATTTGACCATTTCAAAATTCCATCAAATAACAATAAAAAAAGAATAAAAGTAAAACAGAATAAAAGAGAACATCTTATTTTCTCAGTTCTTGTTTCAGGAAGTGAGCTCTTTTCTTAATGGCTTTCAGAAGAAACAGACTGACTCTGATTATAGTAGATCTTTCTTGACCTTGCAAATGTGGACTATCTATATTTGGATAAAAAGAAGTCTCTCAATGGGATTTAGAAATAATCCTCACTTTTTATGAATGGGAATACACACTTTTTCGGGGAGGGGTATTTCTTCATTATTTCCCTCCTTTTTCTCCCTGCTGTAGTGGCTAGTGCAGAACTGGCAGCTGCTATTGCAATGTTATGAGAGATATATTACATTGTAACAGCAGGGAGATTCTGATAATCACAGAGAAGAAGGACTCTTTTTTATCTCTCCCCACCCCCCCATCCCTTTGCTGCTTTATGCATGGAGAGTCTGATTTGAAAGAGACAGCGATTGGAAAGACTTTGCTGCTTTATCTCTCCCCTCCCATCCCCTTGCTGCTTTATGTGTGGAGAGTCTGATTTTAAAGAGACAGCGATTGGGAAGACTTTGCCCTTTCATGCTGAGCTGATTCCACACAAAGCTGGTGCCTACTTTGTCCCTTCTTCCTTGAAATATTGTATACAAAACTATACTTCATCCTTTGTCTTCCAAACTCCCTTCCCTGTAGCTATCTCTATTCTATCATATTAATAAGGGGCAGTCTTACATAGGGGGTGGGGTTTGGATCTCCACCCCGTAAAGTCGAGATATGATGCAAAAGAGTGGGGGTAGGGGATTCCCCCCTTAAATCCATATTATAAGCTATAAATGGGGATGTAAGAAAATGGAGATGATATGGATTAGATTTATCTGGATTTAATTGAGCAGGGGGTATATAGCCTTAGTACCCATTTGGGGCTGTTGCATTGGGGAAGGATCACTGTTGCAGACCCATTCAAGAGCTTTCGACAACCGTAGATTTTCAGAAAAATGACTTTCTGGGAAATAGTTTCATAGATGTCAGCAGGGAAAAAAATCAAAAGATTATTAGAGAGTATATTTGCTACTTGACAAACGTGACTAGAAATTTTTATGAAGCATTCATTACCCTTGAGGGAAACAAATGTGGTCAAAAATATAGGTGATTTTTTTTTGCCTGCTCACGGCGTACGATTAATATCCAATCCCAAAATTATAGCTTCTTTAACTTGTGCATTGTGGCATTTCTAAATCAATTTTTAATTGAGATCATACCTTTTAGTTGGGATCAATCCATAATTCTCGTGGTTAAACCATTGATTGAATCTTCTTGCCCTTATTTTGCTTGCAATGCATTGTGGCAGGACCTGTTCCATTAAACGATTAAAGCGAGTTGTGTAGATCATGTCAAGAGGCCAACCAGCATCTGAAATGCGACTTAGCACCCATGTTCCATTTCTGGTACTGAGAAAGACCTGAAGAGGATTCACATACTCTTCAACTTTGGATATTATGAATACCACCTTCATACACTTTGAGAAACCTTAATTGAATAATTGTATAATGTCTAACCATATTTATATTTATTTTTGTTCATATTACTTTCTAATATATGCATTCAATGTTGGATATGACAATATATATATATATATGGACACCTCTATGCAGTTTTCTTGATAATAAAATACTTCCAGCTTGGCATTTTCTTTTTTCTGTACAGATCTTTTACAAGCAAAATAGATGCTTCTACCATTTAGCTCTTGCCACCCCAAGACTTTATGACTGTCTCTCAGTCAACTGCCTGGGAAATGCAGATACAGTAAGTGAAAACTGACTCAATATGCTGGATTAAAGACAAAGACAGTTTCCACATTTGGCCCACTTGGGCCCCTCCAGCTAGAACTGTTCTTCCTGGAACAGGAGCAAAACAAGGCCATCTGCGCTTTGGATAGCTGTGTTGTGGAAACTTTTGTTTGGAAGGAATGGTGCCTTCTTTCCTCAACTTTTTTGCTACACCTGCCTATTTTGGGACCAGGCACAAATCAGCCTGTGAAAGATTTGGAGCTACTATGACTACCATATATCCCCCCGCACACACAAGATGCAGACAACTAATATAGCAGCTTCAGAGCACTAGAGGAAGGGAGTATTTGTACAAGGTAATAGTTGTGAGTGCCATTGTATCTTTTTTTAAAATCTGGAAAAAGGTGGCTCAACCACAGATGTACTCATTTATAGTCCCTTTCTGGAAGATGACAGATGCTGGCATGAAGGCGTGGTATGCATGGTACACAGATGCAGGGTCACTTCAGACCTGCCTCTGTGGCACTTATGGTTTGTTTGTTTGTTTAGTTAGTTAGTTAGTCAGTTGAATTTTTATCCAGCCCCATACCCAAAGGCCTCAGGCCGGGTTATAACATTAGAAACCAGTGAATATGTCATGCCCCGTGCCATCAGCCCCTCCTCCTCTGATGAAGAGCGATCTGTTGCCAGGGACAACCAAGGCAAGCCCAGCTTCCCTGACAGTCAGGGTGAGGGAGCTCAATTTGAATGCTGACCCTATAGGCCAAGATGGAGAAAGCTCGGATAAAGACGGTGGACAACGCCCTTCGCCAAGCGTTCTCAGGCAAGAACGCCAACAGCTGAGATGATCAGTGCATCTGCAGGCCAAACACCTGCACCAAAGAGGGCGTGATTCTCCCTCGCCTACTTAAGTAGGTCCCATGCCTGCAGAACTTGTTGCAGCCAATACCTCTTTATCCTGCAACCTTGGCCTGTTTGCTCTTTGCATTTCTGATCCTAGGACTGGTATCTGACACCGCAGGCCCTCTGGGATCTGGGAACTTGGAACACTTGACTATGCTTCACTTTTGCTCCCCAGAGCACAGTTTCATCACCGCTGCATTCAGCTGTTTGCTAATACCGCTAGCCCTGAGCATGCACGTATGTGTTTACTCCCTAGACCTGGCTGGCTTAAGACACAACAGAACATAAAAATGAACCATATGTGAGGGTTTTCAGCATAATATGAGGCTCACTGAAGTAATCACATGATACTGATCAGTTTCAGTTGCTGTTCCACATCTGTATCATGGGAACAAAGGCCTACTTCACGAGCAGGTTGTAGCCATTGCAAAGTCATCCATGTGCAGAGTGGCGAAACTACAGTTTTGAGTTGGTGATGAATTTTTTGCAGCAGTGATGAAACTGTGCTCTCATTTCTTTCAGCGGAACTGTTCAGCAATATCTGGTACAGACTCTGAAGGCCTTTTTCCACATTTGCTTCCTGGAGAAAACTACCCCAGGCAGCAAACACCGGATAGTTCCAGTGTCTATATGTCTGGACATCACCTCTTCCCCTAGCCTTACCAGCACTTCTCATGAAGATGTAGAGCAGATAGAACTGTTCTACATCTACATGCTTAGGGAGTGCAGCCACCCCTAGAACAGTAATTGTTCCAGGAAATGCGGATGCTGCATACGGCAGGACTCCCAGAGTTCTCTGAACAGGTAAATGTGAATTCAAACCCTTGCAACCACCATAAAACATATAATTGTTTTCTGTACTTTTGCTACTCGTAACAGCAACAGTCCCATGGTGATAGTGTGATTGTGTCTTCTAGTCAAGATTAAAAAAGGATGATTCGGTACCTAAATGTAGCAGGGATTTGATTAGGGGCCTTTTTGCATACGCCGCCGAAAATGGATCTAAAAGATCCATTTTCTGGCGAAACGTTTTTAAAGGGGAAACCGTTCCAAACAGGAATGGTTTCTCGGAGACCCCACACGTACACACACGCGCGGGGCAGCGGTGGCAGGGCCGGATTTGAAAATGGTTTGGGGTGGGTGCTGTGCGAGTGCACCAGCACCCATCCCAAACCGGCCCTGCCGGCGCCTGCCTAGCTGTCAGAGAGGCAGAGCACGTGCTCTCCCACTCTGATAGGTGGGCGATCCGGCAGCCAGCTTCCCTGCCTTCCCTCTGCCAGAGAACGGAGGATCCTCCATTCTCTGGCAAGGGTAAGGCAGCTCCTACTCCTAATCTCACCCCCACCTCAACCGAGAATCCCTCCGACTTACCCGATCGTCTGCAGCTCAGTTCTGAAGCTGGCAGCGCCGGTGCCAATCGCACATGCGCGCGCCACAGCCCTGCCGGTCCCAGCACCCCAGGGAGTCCTGGGCTTCTGGGATTGGCTGGGCCGCGCGCGCGCATGCGCGATTGGCGCCAGCGCTGCCAGCTTCAGAATTGAGCTGCAGACGATCGGGTAAGTCGGAGGGATTCTCGGTTGGGGTAGGGGTGAGATTAGGAGTAGGAGCTGCCTTACCCTTGCCAGAGAATGGAGGATCCTCCGTTCTCTGGCAGAGGGAAGGCAGGGAAGCTGGCTGCCGGATCGCCCACCTGTCAGAGTGGCAGAGCATGCGTTCTGCATTTCTGACAGCTGGGCATGCGCCGGCAATCTGGCTTTTCCCCCTCCGGTGCGGAAACGTTAGTTTCCAAACCGTTTTCAGGGGGAAAGCCAGATGTAAGACCTGATTTTTTCAGGTCTTACATCTGGGTAGGATTTCGGCGGCAAAAACGGTTTAAACTGTTTTTGCCTGCCGATATGCGGACGCGGCTTCCTCAAAGGGGTCCTAATTCCGTCCCCTATGCGGAAGCCACGTCTAAATCCGTTCCACATCTGGCTATAAATCCGTTTTTAGAGCCAGTGCGGAAAGGCCCTAGGTCTATGATAACAGCCGCTAAGGCTGAAAAAGCACTCCACTGGAAGAACCCTGATCTTCTGTCGAAGGAGAAATGGATCACTCGTCTTTGATCCCTCATTGTCAATGAGCTAATTACGGCCCAGCAATACAAAATGCAGGCCTTGGAACAGCAAGCTCAATTTATATAAAAAATGGGCACCCTTTATTGTTCAGGCCCAGGTCAATCCCGCTTTACATCCCTCTGCTTCTTTTTCCCTTTCAGTTATAATATATAAATTACTATCTTTGTTCCCAGATTTAATGATTTCATTCTTGTATACAAGAGGAACAACAATATAACGCAGAAATTGTTGTTCTTCAAATGTCTTCAGGCAATGTAGTTAATGGTTGATTTTCTTATTATTTGTTGGCTGTCATGTTATTTGTTGGTTATGGATTGTTATGTTATTTATAATATCAATTAAAAAAGATTTTAAAAAAAGATTAAAAAACACACAATAATTTTCTCTCCAAGAGTAGTACCTTAGCAGCAACACGGCTGATCTCAACAGCAATGTCCCCACCACTGTTTCCAGCACCAACTACAATAACATTTTTGCCTTCAAGCCCTCTTTCGTCTCTGTAGTCAAAGCTATGAAAAATATGGCCTTTATAGTCTTCAATTCCTGGGGAGAAAATAAAAAGGAACGCCTTTTATGCAGGTTACAGTGAGACAATTTCTTCTGGGCGGTAAGGAGTTTCTTCCTGTTATTACCATTGGAGTCATGCGTCCTTACAACATTTTATTTGTTTATTTTTATTATTTGCATTTTTATCCCACCCTACACCCAGAGGTCACAGGGCAGGTAACAACGTATAAAATCAAGCGAGATCAAAAGAATAACACATGTACTAAAACAATAGCATCTGCAAGTGGGAAGAGAAAAGTGTATCCCATTTAACCAAAGGCCAGGGGAAAGAGGTACGTCTTCACTGACTTCCTAAACATGTACAGTGAAGGTGTTTGACACACTTCAAAGGGGAGACTATTCCATAGCCTAGGGGCCACCACTGAGAAGCCTCTCTCCCGGGTGCCCACCCCTTTTGTTTCTGAAGGTGGTGGTACAACTAGGAGGGTCCTTCCAGATCTTAAGGTATGGGCAGGTCAGTATGGGAGTAGGTATTCCTTCAGATATTTGGGGCCCAAGTCATTTAAAGCCTGATAAGTTAAAGTTAGCACCTCATACAATCATGTGTTGAACACTAAATAAATATAAGATTCAAGGACAAACTTAAGATACAGGCAGTATCCTTTTGAATGGTGAGGGGAATGCTAAACCGCAGCGCTTCGCCACTTTCTCATTTAAGAACGATGTCACGTTCCAAAGGGAACTTATATGCACTTGTGGTCTTCCTGCAAAGGGAGGTGCACGAATATTTGTAACATTTGAAATTTGGCCAAATTCAGCCAAATTTGGCAGAATTCGGACATCTGAACTCAAATCGAATGTTACAATATTCGTATGCTAATATTCTGTTTCCAGACATTCATATGACTAGTTTGGACATTCGTTAAGCTGCAGAAATGTATCAGATATGTATCTATTTGCATCAGATACATATCTGTTCATATCGGATATATATCTATTCATATAAGATACCTATCTATTCATAGCAGATACATATCGACTCGTAGCAGAAACATCTTTTGTATCAGATGCATCTCTATTCATATCAGATACATATCGAATGTTCGCATGACTACGTAGAAATAAATTCATATTGAATAGAATTTTACCACATTCGAATGTGATCTATTTGTATGAATACGGATTTTTGAACATTCGTGCACACTCCTAGTCCTGTGATAAAATAAATAAGTTCTGGCTAATGATACTACCGTATTTTCCCGCATATAAGACAACTTTTTAACCCAGAAAAATCTTCTGAAAAGTCAGGGGTCGCCTTATACACCGGATACTGGAGGGGTTGCTGCTGCGACGACGCCTCGTCCTGCCCGCCAGCCAGCCTTCGATCCGCGAGCGGTGGCGTAAGGTTGAAAGACGGTAGCGAGCACAGCCCTTTCTTCTGGTCGCGTCCAGACTGCTCTTTCCTCCTCCAGGCAGGGGGGAGAGAGAGAGAGAGCAGCTGCTAGTAAAGCGACAGGTAAAGCAGCAGCACCAACTTACGAGGGGACGAGAGGAGAGGACTCAGCTGCCCAGACCCCCTTTCTAATCTAAAGCCCTTTTTGCTTTACCGGGAGCTGCTCTCTCTCTTCCCTGCTTGGCCTTCCGAGCGCGGAGGCGGAAGGAGGAGAGACCTGTCTGGACGGGAGAAGAAGAGAGGACTGTGTTCCCTACCGTCTTGGCAGATCGAAGGCAGGATGGCAGGCAGGACAAGGCAGGGTGTCGCAGCAGCTGCACCCTCTCTCCTCTCCTCCCCTTGCTGCTACCCAGCCCCCCTCTGACTTTGCTCTCATGCAAAACCTAACTTTTCCCTCCACTGTGCCCTCAGGCACCAGTCCCCAGTGAGACTGCAAGGAGGCCCCCGACCCCACCCAGCCACACACATGGAGCTACAGTCCCTGATCTCCGTCTGTTACCCAGCCAAGAGACGCTCAGTTGCAGGCAAGCATTCTCTGCTTCCAACAGCAGACGGGGGCAATAAGGTTGGCCCCCTGGAAAAGCGGCAGCACTGCAGCCTCTTCAAGCCTCTTGTCCCGTCCGCCCCCCCTCCCCCCACCTTCAGTTCTAGGATGACAGTAAAGATTCTTCACTTCGGGATTAAAAACTTTACTCCCGAAGTTAACTGAAGCTTCTTTCTGTCAGCCCAGATCTGAAGCGGGGGGGGGGGGACACAAGAGGCTTGAATGTTCCTGCTTTCCAACCTTACTGCCCCCCTGGACAGCACTGCCCTCTCTTCACTCTCTCTCTCTCACACACATACACACACACAGAGGGAGAGATATATCTAGGCTGACAGGAAAGATTCTTCAGTTCACTTTGGGATTAAAAGCTTTACTCCCTGTCTGCCCTCGGCAGATTTTCCTGTCTTTCAGTGTCTGCAGAGTTATCGGGCGTGGCCAGCGAGGGGCCTTCCTAAAGCAGGCACTGCGTCT
>MTQE01001134.1:3381548-3403285 GCA_014337955.1 Aspidoscelis marmoratus | reverse complement strand
TATAGAAATGCAAATGTGCTGATGGGTGCAACCAGACCAGAAAAACAGGTGTTTGTATCTCACGAGGGGGCTAGATCAGAATCATTAAAAGGGCAAAAGAACAATCAAGAACAATCAAGATGCTCTGTGGCAAAAATGCAGGCAAAGTTTTAAAATTTAGAGAAAAACAGTTCTTTTCTGAAAGTTGGATAAGGGGACTGTTTGAGAAAAAAATGCTGAAGTCTATAAGGGGTACAGATCTGATCAGCAGCAGGAGGCCTTGCTTGGGCTGTGCTCAAAAGCTGAGATGCAGAAGGAAGCAGGGCGAATCCAAAAATGCATGTAGAATTTAAAAATCAAAAAGACAATTTCTTTTGCTCACTGGAACCCCTTTATGCAATGCGGGTCTGTGCTGTAAGGCTCTTTGGAGAGGCCCTGAAAGTGGGGGGGGTCATCTCCAGGGTGTACGCGCCTACATCTAGGCGCCTGCACCCCGTAGATGGGCGAGATTGGGTTCGGGGGGTGGGTGGGTGGGGTGGGGGCTTTGGGGAGTGAGGGGGTGGGGGGCTGATCTGTGGGACACAGGTGCCTAGATTCAGGCGCCTGTGCCCCACAGATGGGCACAATCGTGTTCGCGGCAAAGCCTTTGGAGACCAGAGCCAGGGGCTCCGATCTCCGAAGGGCTCCTGCCCCATAGAGAGCTGCCCCTGCCCCTGGGGTGTCTCCTATCCTTTAGTTTCTTGCTACTTCCATCCTGGTGGTAAGAAAACCTTTGACCTTTACCTACTAGCCTGTCTAAAGGCACTATTTGCTGTCTTAACCGGAAGGGCCATATCCAGCCCTGGAAGAAACACCTGGCCTCAAAGTCCTTTCACTCTCTATCCTTTTTCTCTCTCTCCATGGAGCAAACCTTACCTTGCTCAAAACTCCATTTAAGTCTCTGATTTAAGTTCAATCTATAGAACTCTCTGACCTTTTGGCTACCAGATTTCTCCTTTTTAAAATTTGATATCTTATTTTGCTGTTACACGTTAACCTTGTCCGTCATATCTCCCACAGCATCCAGGAACCTTCTACCCTCTCTCCTTTGTCCTTCAACACATGACACTCACGCAACCATATAGAGATGGTTTTGTCTAAGTTATTTGTACAGTTTGGAATTTTAGGTAGTTAGAATTAGTTCAAGCCGGCTTATAGGTAGTCCAGATGTATAGGTACCGTAGAATTTAATAGGTTTCCTTTCATTGGTGGCCACCAAACGTAGTGTGTGTGTGTGTGTGTGTGTGTGTGTGTGTGTGTATGTGTGTGTGTGTGTGTGTGTGTGTGTGCACATATTGAGCTAAATTTTGTTCCTTGATAGTCATTGTCTTGATTTGTTGCCATGGTCATTGTTTTGATGTGTCGCTGTTATAATTATGCTGATATGCCATGCATTTATTGTCATATGTAAACATTTTAAAAAATTATGTAAAATAGGAAAGATGAGATGTAGTAACCGCAAACGTTTGCACAGGTTTTCCCCTGGCTTCAGCCTTCCATTTCGCAAGCCTCAGAGTAAAAAGAATCTTCCTGCTCCCATAGCTTGCAGTACACACCCGGCACCAGCAGGGTGCTGGACTCTTAGCCTTGGGGCATAATGGCTCCCCAGCCGCATGGCATCCGTCTTCTCTTCCTGTTTGAGGATCCTCCCTGCCTCCCGCCACGGGATATGACATCAGAAGGACCTCTGACCTGCTCAGCTGACACAGCTCTACCTATCGCCTCCCTGGATTTTCTCCTGAGGTCACTTCCTTCCCCGCCTTCTAGTGGCAGGGTATTTAAAGCTCTGCAGAGAAATAAATCTCTCTCTCTTCCAGCTGATCTCTGTGTCATGCCTCTTCTCTCCCCATCCCCCATTTTCTAGCTCTCAGGGTTAGGCCAGACACATGGGCCTGACCCCTGGTTACCTGGGTCGGTCAGGTAACTGGAATACTTTCGCAACACCGGGTGATTGTACCTGTAACTACTGGTACCAAGTATCGTTACAGCCCTTGGGTTGTAACCACGTATCGCTGTGGTTCTCAGGACTGCAGCCACGATTGAGGTAGCCGTAAGATGCCTCCCCCTCAGGTTTCCCAGAGCCAAGGATTCAGGTTGCAAAGCCGGATTGCAACATGCTCCTTTAAAAATAAAGGAGATGCCATGGGTCTCTTCCAGCTCAGTGATTCAGCTTGTAAGTGGGAAATGGCGTGCACCTCTCTTTGAACCAATATGCACTGCAGCAACAGTGCTCTCTGGGGGTGAAAGGGGAAGAGTCAGCCCAAATCTGTCCCAAGAGCATACAACTGTGTTCACACCTTAACTTTTAATCTAGCTTTAGATCACCATCTGCAAAGTAACTTGTCATTTCTTTTTCATTAATTTTTCTGAGTTAGATAAAACCAAAATCAAATAGTTTGTCACTTTTCCAAGGTGTTCTATCACTCTGAAAGTGGACTGAAGCTGAATTAAAATTCAGGTGTGAATGCAGCCGCAGAGGTTGGTTCTTGGTGCTTCTTAAAAGGTTGCACATGAAGTTCAGCTTGTGTTGAACCAAAGCGAGGACCAAAGACCCACAGTTCACCTTTTGTAGTAATTATGGAGTGGACTTTTGGCAAAGCCAAAGCCTAGAGTTCGGCTCTAGTTGTGTGTGTTGGGGGAGTTAGCTTTGTTCTTCATCTTTCCTGCAAACTGTTTTGAGGTCTTTTTTTTATAAGAAACAGTATTTATATGGTTTAAATGTAATAAATAATCAACCATTCAGCATTATGAGCAAGAACACTTGACTAAATAAATATGGAGTACTGTGAAGTCAGCTGTATTGCAATTACTTTCCTCTTGGTTTTGAAGCTTGCTGGGGTGTGAGTGCAGAATTTATGTGTCATTCTGTGTGTGAGCTGTTTGTGCTGAAAAGCAATATATTTTGCATTGTTAAAGTTTAGAAGTTTGCTGTGCTGTGAAGTTTGCAGGTGTACAAAACTTTTTCAGTATCAGCCAGAGCTGGAATGAGGTAGTATGTGAACTGGAATTCAATAGGCCACGTATGTGGTTACTGCTTGTGGGTGGTTTCTTTATATTTAAGAAGCTCTTTCTAGAAGTTATTTTTATTACTTGTTGCTTATATGAACCTTGGGCTACGTTCACACTTAAGTTTTAATCCACACAACCTCCGTGGCTCCACCCCCCTGAACTCTCCACTGGCTGTGAACACCCAGCCCTGAAGTCCACCAGCCGCCACTGTTTGGGAGATGTGGAAGCATGATTTATGGGTGTTCACTTCACTTTCCCCTGAGCCAATGATAAGCCAGGATTTCCCCTCCGTTCCCCCAGCTATTTGCTAATGAGATCCAACTGCATTGCGCTGTTCAGCACTCTGGGCCTTTCCGCATGTTTTCTCTGAGGAGATTCTTGGAGGCCCCACACGTCCGCACACGCGTGGGGCAGTGGCAGCAAGGCCGGATGGGGGAAAGAGATTGGGGTAGGTGCTGTGAGTGAGACAATAGAGCGTTTCAATGCTTGCCATCCTCGCGCCTGACAGCAGTGCTTCCAGCCTGGACTTATATTTGGGGTCTATTACAATCCAAACAAAGCTGAAACAAGCTTTCATCTCTGCTATTTGATTCTGTTCAGGACATGTTTGTTTATTTATTTAATCTTAGCACATATCAAAATAGAATGCAACAGTTTTGGACTGGGAGTATAAATGAAGGACCCTGTATTCTGATTTGTACTTTTCTGGAAGGGGTTCTGCTCTGCACTATACTACAGGTCAGTGTACTATACTATAGAGAGGAAACGCTGATCTCAATCTACTTGTTATAGTCTGTGATGAGACAGAGCAGGAAAAAGCATTTCTGAGAGATCTCTGTGGCAGTATGGGGAAGGCTTCAAGGTGGGATTGTTCACACACCCTCTCCTGAAAATTCTTGTGCTAGAGAAGGTGGATGAGAAAATGCTTGGGAACACCAAGCCTACACTCTAGGGTGTGCAGGAATATTCAAAGGTATTCAAAATTCAATTGAATTCATCCGGATTTTGACATTTAAATTCTAATCGAATGTCCATAAATCTGAATTTGAAGGTTTGAACGAATTTCAAATTTTGGACCTATTGTTCTAATTATCCTGCCATTCATATGTTTATGGGTTTGTACACAACTCATACTTGCACATACACATCTTTCCCTCATCTGTACACATTTGTATGGATCCGTACAGGATGAAAACGTGTTGCATATGGGATAACTACCGGATGCATATGCACATGTACGGATCTGTACAGATGTGTAACAATGCGTACAGGCACATATGAATGTTGTCGACATTCGTAAGTGCAAATTTGAATTGAAAATTCAAACGAATAGATTCAAATTTGCTTAATTCGAATTGAATTTGGTTACATTTGAATTTTCAGATATTTGATTCAAATCAAATCAAATCCCGAAAATTGCATTCATGCAGACCCCTATCACACACTGCCTTTCTGAGGTGCCCCTTTTGTTATGTCTGAACACAACCTTTCTCTTTCCTGTCATGATTTGGGTTGAAAGAAGGTAGAATCCAGAACCTTTCTCTTCCTCTGAAAAGTGTGTGCAGAAAGAAACACATACAGCAATATCCATAGAGAATAATGCTCTGCTGTGTCAGAGCTAAATGAAACTGAAGAAGATACCAACAAAGATGGCAAGGACGGCAAGAAATCTCAACACATAGGTGAGGAAATGTGATGAATCGTCTACAACTCGTGTTCTTATGGGTTTCAGGGTTCTCTCCCACTGGCTCATGATGGCTTCTCTGGCTCCCTTCCACTTCCCTGGCCCCATGAGACGGAATTGGTAGCCAGTGCAGGGACCGAAGAAAATCTTCATGGCTAACTCTGGATCTTTGAGGAGCAGAGCTGGTACGCTTGGTTTGACGCCGACGAACGAGGCAATTTGGTCAGTGTACACAAGGCAATCGGTTTTCAGTACCTCATCATAGGATAAGCCGAACCTTGATTAAACAATATGGGCAAGGGTTTGGGTGGAGGTGGAGGAACAAGAGAAAAAAATATGTCTGGGTTAGAAGAGACACTGAAGATAAGCTACGGAGAAATTCATTCCCTGATTCCCAGCACTGAGACCTGGGAAGAAGAAGAAGAAGAAGAAGAAGAAGAAGAAGAAGAAGAAGAAGAAGAAGAGTTGGCTTTTCTACCCCACTTTTCTCACCCATTTAAGGGGACTCAAAGTGGCTGACAAACCTTCTGTTCTTCTCCCCACAATAGAACACCCTGTGAGGTGGGTGGGGCTGTGAGAAGAGAGCTGTGATGATCCCAAGGTCACTCAGCTAGCTTCATGGAGGAAGAACAAGAGTTGGCTTTTCTACCCCACTTTCTCACCCACTTAAGGGGACTCAAAGTGGCTGACAAACCTTCTGCTCCCCACAACAGAACACCCTGTGAAGTGGGTGGGGCTGTGGGAGCTCAGGAGAGAGCTGTGACTAGCCCAAGGTCACTCAGCTAGCTTCATGGAGGAAGAACAAGAGTTGTCTTTTCTACCCTGCTTTTATCACCCATTTAAAGGGACAAACTTCCTCATTTCATATCTGTTCAAGCTGAGATTTTTAATTTAATTTTTAATTTGTATGTAACACACACCTGATTTTGTATTTCTGTACCACCCTTTGGTGAAAAGGGCACTAGAAATAAATGTTGTTGTTGTTACTTTCAGCAGATGTACAGTACCTTTAAATATGGCATCATATGCACATCTTAGCAATACCCATGTTGTCAAAATCTGTCTTCGCTGTTTTCTAAAAAGCAAATATCTATGCAAAATCCCCAAAGAAGACAGGTAAGCATCCACTTCCACTACTCCCTTTTTGGGGCAATGGGGGAGTTCACATTATTTTTCTCTAAAGTGATGATATAAAAAGCAGGAACAGCTGTAAATATACAAGCTGCGGAACTAGATATGTGTGTATGGGCATCCTGTGTGAAATTTCCACAAATGTCACACACCAGCATTTAGCAACTATGTGCTATTTGTGTAGACAGGGAAGTGTGTACAGTGGTGTGAAGACTTACAAGAGGCCCCTACGCACTACAGTAAGAATGCTGTAGAACACTTCGGCTCAAATGCGTCTAAGGGTGCTTCCGCACAGGCCTTTTAACACGCATTAGTCACACATTGGGAAACCCGCGTCCGCATACGTGTAGCAGTTTAGGACACTTCCGGTGAGGCGCGTCCGCATAGCAACACCCATTAAGCACACTTTTGGGAGACCGCGTCTGCATAGTCGGACCTATTAAGCACACTTCCGGTGAGGCGTATCCGCACCTATCTGTCCCTAAAGCCTGCTTAATGGGTGCTAAAAAGACACCACATATATGTGGTGTTAAAGGGTGTTTCACTGTGAAAACGCATCTATTTAGGATGCATTCGCACAGTGAAACTGTGCCTACCCAGGGCCCTCCCCCAGCCCGCCATCACTGGCTCCTTGGAGCCGAGCATGGTGAGCGGGAGACCCCACTGCTGCGGCTCACCCTTGCCCCAGAAGCGGCGGATCGCCGCTTCTCGAGCCAGGGGGAAGCTTCTCTGAAGCCCTCTCTAGCCCACCCGGGGGAGACTGACCGAAATCCCCTCCTTACCTGGTCATGGTCACCCCAATTCTGGCTGTGGGGACCCAGGATGCAGCGCGCCTGCTTCCTGTGCACCTCCTGATTGGCCGGGGCTGCTTCTTGCAGTGCCGGCCATCAGGAGGCTTTCTGCGTAGGCACGCTACCTGGCCAGACGGCAAGGTAGATCCGGATTTATTTAGGCAAATGCGGAAGCACCCTAAGACACTTTCCCATCCACATTGGCAGGTAAAAGATGCATTGCAAACGTGTCTTTTACCTGCCTATGTGCGGATGGAAAACTGTCTTAGTTTCAGAGCGAGAACTGAAAGCAGCAAGCTGTTTTCTCTCAGCATTTTGGGTGACATAATGTGGAAAGAAAGTGACTGGTAATTTGCTGGTGTGTTCTCTCATTCTGAAAGTGGACTGAAACTGGATTAGAACTTAGGTGTGAACACAGGCCTTATCAGGCTAATGGCACCACTGAATAGTCAAGGAGCATTTACCTGAGTGTGGTCTTAATACAGAATCTTCCTTACCAGTTAATCTTGTTTTTCTTCTTTTCATTGACTTCCTCCATCATTGTTTTTACTGAAGGCAACTTACATAACCCTAAGGGACAGGAAAAGTGGTTAAGTTAAGTGTATTATTTTTAATGCAGAGCTATTTTGCTCATGGGGACGGCTCCTTGGAGACGGCTTTCTGGGTTAGGGATGTGCACGAATATTTGTAATATTCGATATTCATATGAATTTGAACAAATTCAGACACTCGTATACAAATCAAGGGTTACGATATTTGTACATTGACATCCGTATCCGTATGAATGCTGGGAAAGCGGCTGCGCCAGCCACATCTGCAATGGATCCGGAGTGCGTTCGATATGGATTGAGAGTGGATTCAAAGTGGATTCAGGGTGGATTTGAAGCTTTAAGAGCGGATATAGCGGGGACACATATCAGATTCATATTGGATATGCATAGGATATGCATAGGATACATATGCATTCATATTGGACGTTTGTACAAATTTGTACGAATACATTCATATCAAATGGAATCTCCCCATGTTCAAAGGGGATCTAGTCAAACAAATATAAATTTTCTTGCATTCGATTCAATACGAATTGAACACAACAACCCCCCCCCCATTTGTGTCTCATGTAAAAACTGTGCTGTGCTGATTCTACCACAGTGTAATATGATAAGGAGAGAAAGCTGGGAAGGAATAAATAACCATTTGCTTATATCTTCGGCTGCAAATATACAAGCGTGGGATGCAGTTTCTCATTCACCATTTACTGATTATTTCGAGAGCGTCCCCTTTTACATACAAGTTGCTATACATGGGAGTAAGGGTCTGTGCACACCTTCACTCCTCTGGGATATCATGCCAGGAAAGGGGAGATCTGGAACGCATCAAGTGTTTGCATTTGGATGCCAGATCCATCCGAGCTGCGTGCTGCAGCAGTTCTTCGCCTTGGCAAGAGCCATGCGCACCAGCCGTTGCGGCAGTGACTGGGCGATGCGGCATGCAACTGTGGCCTGTGCTACCCTGCCCCGTGTGCTCTTTGCCCAGAAGCGGTATGAATGGCGCATGCCAGGCTGCATTAGCCATGCCCCAGATGTGGCTAGTGTAGCTGTGGAACACTTTTTAGTGTTCTACAGCTATCCGGTACATGTGGAGCTGCTTCCAGCTCCATACAGTCAAGATGCTCCATGCTGGAGCACCCCAACTTCCCCATGAGGCCATGTGTGGAAAAGCCCTAAGAGGCCTGGTTCTCTTCCCAGAATCCCCCATTTGTCATCGATGATATGTCAAATGGGCCACCATTTTACCTAAGTTGTCATCATTATCATAGTTGGCTTATCTACCCCACTTTTCTCACCCATTTAAGGGGACTCAAAGTAGCTGATAAACCTTCTGTTCGTCTCCTCACCACAAACACTCTGTAGGGTAGGTGGGGCTATGAGAGCTCAGAAGAGAGCCGTGATTAGCCCAAGGTCACCCAGCTGACTTCAAGGAGGCGGGCAAAATCAAATCCGGTATTCCCAGATAAGAGTCTGGCTCCTTACCCACTAGACCAAACCGGATTCCTTTCATCCCAAGCAAGATCAGGTGTGTTTTTGCACTTCCCGTCCAACCCAATTAACCAATGTTGATTAGTGCTCGCACTTGGAGCGCTGGTGTCCCTGGTTTTCTACATCACTTGCCTCTCACGCCACCTACCGTTAAAGACACGTGTGACCCAGCGTGCTTGCATTTCAACGACGGGCATCACTGCCCCCAAGGGCCTGAGGAAGCCTATCACAGCCAGCGTTGGTTTCTCCAGCTGAGGTGGGAAGATGTACTTGTACAGAGATGCATGCTTGTCTTCGACCTTGATAACCGACTCGTCCATGAAGGGAAAAGCAGCTTTGTATCCGGTGGCAAAGACGATCACATCCACTTCTTCTTCGGCGGCAGTGCCTTCAAACACAACAGAATTTTCTTTGAATTCCTTCACTCTGGGCCTAACCGTCACTTTCCCAGTGATGATGCCCGCTGGGAGGTCATCATTCAACACTGGCTCCCGCATCACAGACCTACGGAGATTTAAAAGGGAAAGGGAAAGGGAAAGGTCAGACCAATGTAGGCACCACAGCTGTTTTTGTGGACGGCACAGAGGGTATATTTGCTGATTAAAGAGTTTAATCACGGGTCAGTTGTGTATTTTGCTGACAACCTAGAGAATTGAGCATGTAAGAGTTCCTCAGGGTTCTTTCTTGCGTGGGTAATTGAACAGAGGAAGTAAGTTCTACTGTTTGTGCAAGGGACAGCTCTCATCTCTAAAACGCAGGTGCTTTCTATACAAAGGAGGATGGAGATTGACGTAAAACGCAGCAGGCCTATAGAATTGATTTAGGTTAGTTTGCAGTTTCCCATATATGATTAAAGGGGAAAAGGTATGCTTTTTTGGGTTTGAGATATTGTATGAAAGTTTGGTTACTGAAATGTTCTTTGTGCAGTTCCGTTGGGAATTCAGTCTGCACCCACTAGTGTGAATAAAATGTCCTTTCCAGAATTTGCTTTCAGCCACATGCTTCTGCACTAATGACCCTTAGGGGCCTGGTAACATCTACATTTTGGTTTCATAAACTGGGATAAAAGTAAGGTAAGTCTCAAATTATTTCCCTCTCTGCCATTTCTTTTATTTCGATTAGAACCATAACAGCTGGGGCAATTTCACATTTAACCACTAGAACCAATGTCGCAATGAACCAATGTCGACTGGCGCTCACACTTGGAGTGCTAGTCAATGTTAGCCGCCCTCCCCCCGAATCGAATACTTACCTTGCTTTGATTGCGGGGCCGGTCCTCTTGAAGTGCCTCCATTTTGCTTGCCGTGGGCTTTGCAACCGCATGTGCCTCAGCACTGTCACCATGACAACACTGATGCGCTGCACAGTCCCCGTTGTATCAGGAAGGCAGGAGGACTGCCAGTGTGCTTGCGCTTGCCATGCACCACTGGATTCGAAGCTTCTTTTCCCTTCATCGATGAGTCAATTTTCAAGCACGATTTCATGCTCCAGAGGTACTGCATGATTAGGGAACTTCTGGGAGGGCAGCATGCACACCCCTGTTTTGTCTCAAGAACTACTATGTGCAGCTTCAACTTCTGGCCCTTAGGAACTCAGGCTGAACGGAGAAATGTCCACAAGGCTTCCATTTTTATAAGATGCCCTTCCCCAGAAGTTCCCTAATCATCCAATATCAACCCAAGTGCGAAAGGCCTCAGGTTATAGACTCTTGGCCTACCTAGGTCACTTTAGTGAGGACAACTCTGTTGGATCAGACTCAGAGAGGCCCTGTGGATGATTGCAAGCAGCATATAAAGGCAACAGCCTTCTCTTGTTTCTTCCTTGCATTATTTTTGCTGTTTTATTTATATTTGTTAAGAATCCCTGAGGGTCAGTATAAACATTAAATACATTTGGTATTCCAAGGCCTATTGGCTCATATGGATGGGAGTGAAGCTAGGAAGGAATAAGCAGCTAGCAGAGAAAGCAAGATAAGGCACCCTTGCAAAGTAACCCCATGTTATTATACCTCTCTCTCCCTCTCTCTCTGTGAAAGAGAGTGAGAGAAAGCTGCATTTAGCATATCTGAAGTTAATGAGTTAGATTGCTCCAGAGACTGGCTGTGACCCAGATAGCAGTGGTGACATATGGTCACCATACTCTGGGGGCCCTTACAAGTAGGAGTGTGCACAAATGCAGTTTTTTCAAATATCTAAAAATTCTATTTGATTTGAATCTTTAAAATTTGAATTTAACCAAATTCAATTCGAATTAAGCAAATTCAAATCTATTTGTCTGAATTTTTGATTCAAATTTGCACTTACAAACCTTGACGACATTCGTATCTGCCCGTACGCATTGTTACGCATCCTGCACACATCCGTATACATCCATATGCATCCTGCAGTTATACTCTTTACAACCCGTTTTTGTCCCTTAGGGATCTTTACAAATGCACACAAAAGCGGGAAAGATGCGTACATGCAACTACAGATACGAATGTCTGGATAATTCAAACGAATACATTCAAAATTCATTTGAATGCTTAAATTCAAATTTATGGACATTCAATTTGATTTTGAATGTTTAAATTTTTACAAATTCAATCGAATTTTGAATACCTTTGAATATTCATGGACATCCCTGTTTTGTCCCAAGGGCAATACTCAAGAACTAGTATGTGTAGCTTCAACTCCTGGCCCTTAGGAACTCAGCCTGAATGGAGAAATGTCCACAAGGTTTCTATTTTTAAAAGCTTTACTTATCCACAGTTCCACAAGTACAAACGAAGATTTAGAATTCTAATCAAAAGTCCCTTTTTGTACTTGTTCACTTTCTCTGTAGATTGCCTTTTTTCTTCTTGTGAACTACTTTCCCTGTCAAAAGAGATTGCTTCTTTTCAGGTCTATTTCTCAAAGCTACACTAACTGAACTAACTACAGAATTAGAAGAAGAGCCCAGGAAATTTCCCAGAGTTCCTTTCATATTCTTAAAGATACAGAGTCCATTTTTGCTTTCTAAAACTGATGGAATAGAAAAACTATTTTAACCTTAAGGAATCCATGACTCAGGAACATAAAGGATGCTCACTTACAAGTCGCTTTTTTAACTCTCTAGATGCAGTCTAGGGTAGGGCAGATCTGTGTATTCCCAGTCACTGGATCGATAATACACGGATATTTTTGTTTTTAATACATTTGCAGCATAAACGTTATTGTTCTGTTGCTACTGAGTACCTGTCACTTGGAACGATGCCATAGTTTGCATGGTCAAACCGCTGGTTCAAATGATTTTGTATCAGCCATGTAGTAATACGTCCTGGAAGACTGTTGCGAACAATATTCATGAAACGAGTTAAGAACACCATGTCCCATGGATATCCATTGTCAAAAACACGGCTTATCACCCAAGCACCTCTGCCTGTGCTGATCATTACCTAAGGGAGAAACAGAAACAAGAATAACCAGCACATTCAACCAATTGTCTAAGGGCATGGTGACTTTAATATAGCTTAGGCAGTGTTCAAACATAACAAAAAGGATTTTTCAGAGGGGCCAGGGGCACTTCAGAGAGACAGGGTGTGACCTTCATGTTCCCAAGCCTTCTCTAATCCACCTTTTCTAACTCAGAGGGTCACTCATGTGGGAAGAATCCCACCTCAAAGCTTTCTCTGAGCTGCTTCAGAGATGCTTCAGTGATGTTTTTATGTCTTGTCTTATCACATCCATCCATCCATCCATCTCGGTGGGTAACAACATCCAAAATCAAACATCATTAAAACAATAACAGTAAGTATTAAGAACAGTAGCATCTGCAAGTGGGAAGGGAAAGTGTATCCCCATTTAACTGAAGGCCAGGGCAAGGAGGTGTGCCTTCACTGCATGAAAAAAATGTGCATGTTCGGTTTGCTGTTGGACTGAAAAATCCATTAATTCATTTCATTGTTGAATGGTCTAATGAAGAAACTGGTTTTTTGAGTTCATTTCTGAACTTTTTCGCAAAGAAAAATACAATTTTCCAATTAAAAAAGCCCTTTTCTTGACCCAAACCATGGCAAAACATGAAATGTCCAATCAAATTGTTTGTTTTTTACAGGTGGAAGACTGGTTCATTTCAACTGATGTCTTGGGTATGTGAAAAAATGAATGTTAGTTTCAATACAATTTTCTGTGAACATGAATTTTGCCAATCCCTATATGGAAGCTTAGTATTATAAACACCTTACACAAGGCTATAGCCTTAGTCTCCGCTAGGTGGTGCTACAGCATTTCAAATGAGTTTTTAAATACTCACCTGAACACCAGAACACACCAAAAATGGTTCTCAAGTCCTGTGGTCAGAATGACTGTTGTGTAACTTTAGTTCGCTTGTATATTAGCATAAGAAAAACATATAAGCCATACAGAAGCATCTAAGTAAGAGCAACAGTGTCTTCCAAGGGGAAGAGAGTAGAGAGGGTTTTCTGACATTTGTAACAAATTGAATGTGAGAAAATTCATATTTGTTTGCATAGATCCCCTGTGAATTTGGTAGGAATCTATAAGATACGAATAGGCGTGTGCACGAATATTAAAAGATATTCAAAATTCAATTGAATCTGACTGAATTTCGACATTCGAATTCAAATCGAATATCCATAAATTTGAATTTAAAGATGCAAACAAATTTTGAATTTTGGATCTGTTTGCTTGAATTATCTGGACATTCACATGTGTACATGTTCGTACACAGTGCGTACTTGCAAATACGCGTCTTTCCTGCATCCGTACGGATTGCATATGGGATAACTACTGGATACATGTCCGGACGCGTACAGGTGCGTACGGGATGTGTAACGATGCACATGGGCACATAGGAATGTTGTCAACATTCGTAAGTGCAAATTCAAATTGAAAGTTTGAACAAATAGATTCGAATTTGGTTAATTCGAATCAAGTTTGGTTAAATTTGAATTTTTAAGATTTAAATTGATTTGAATTTTTGGGTATTCAATTTGAATCAAAAATTGCATTCACCCACACCCCAGATACAAATGTATCTGTATGTATTTATACAAATATCTGATACATATCTGATTGGAACAAATATGTATCCGAAACATATACTGTAACATATATGTGCTCTGAAAATGTCAAAGCTGAGCTGAATCCACTTTTAATCCACTGTCGATCCATGTCTAACACAATCTGGATCCATTGCAGATGCATTCAACATGGACTGAGAGCACCTTAAAAGTGGATTCAGGTTAGCTTTGCCACATTCCCACTTCTCCACTTTAATGAATGTCCGAAACATTGGTATTTGTACAAATGTTCATGTACAAATGTCGTAACATTTGATTCATGTACGAATGTACAAATTTGTTCCAATTCATGTGGATAACAAATGTTACATATTTCGGCTCACCCCTCGAAGAGAGGAGAGACTGGGTTCAGACGCCAGTGCAACCGATTGAAGTATATAAAATTATGCATGGTATAGAAAAGGTGGATAGAGACCATTTATTTTCTCTCTCACACAACGTTAGAACCAGGGGGCATCTATGGAGCTGATGGGTAGGAGAGCTGGATCAGACAAGGGGAAGTATTTCTTCACCCAAAGTGTCATCAGCTTATGGAATGTGCTGCCGGAAGAGGTGGTAACAGCTAACAGCCTAGATGGCTTTAAGGAAGGGTTAGACAAATTTATGGACGACAGATGTATCAATGGCTACTAGAATGGATGCCTAGGTGCATCTACCAGGCTTGGGGGTGGGGTGGGGAAGCGGGGCGCTTCTAAGGCCATTTTCTGGGATTCGAGAGCAGGCAAAAGTTTGTCCTTGTCTCTGCTTGAGATGCCCATGAGCATTTGGTGGGCCACTGTGTGCAACAGGATGCTGGACTAAATGTACTGTGGTCTGATCCAGCAGGGCTCCTCTTATGCTCTTATGTTCTAACTGTAGCAAGAGACAGCAGACGGCGCTAATACACATAATGTGCCAGGGAACCGTCTTCCTCATAGGGAGGGGCGAAGGCTGGTTGTGACGGCTCCTGGACTCCATTGTTTCTATTTGAACCAGTCTGTGATGAGCAACATCACAAGTCCTTTAAAATAACATGCTTTGGATGAGAGGATAACCGTGCTGCTTTCACCAGCGAAAATGAAGCGGAAGGATTATCAGTATTTGGTGTCACAGTTAGAAGCAAACCAGAGGAACATTACCTTCTTTGCTGTCCGCATGGCTTCCACAGCAATATCCACCCCAGAATTCCCCATGCCCACCACAAGGACCCTTTTATCTTTAAATGCTTCTGGGGTTTTGTATTTCCGGCTGTGGAAGTATTGGCCCTTAAATTTTTCGATGCCTGTGTGGAAATGAAGACAAAAATCCAGTCAGTTGCCGGAGGAAAAGAAAATTGTATCTTTAAGTCTGCCGTGTAGGTGTTTTTTTGATAGAAGCAGTGGCCCCTAAATGCAATGGAGTTTGCTCTCAGGCATTTGGATTGTGATTTTAAGGTGTTTATATTGTTTTTCTACTAATAAAAGCTCTTTATTCACACAGTTCCTGCAAGAACCTTAAGGAAACTTGAAGGAGATGCCTAACAGTATTTAGTGACTCTTGCCCCATTCAGATGGGGGGAATATCTATCTATCTATGTATCTGTTCATAGCAGATACATATCTATTAATAGCAGATATGTATCTATCTATCTATCTATCTATCTATCTATCTATCTATCTATCTATCTATCTATCTATCTATCTATCTATCTATCTATCTATTTATCTATATATCTATATATCTATTTATCTATTTATCTATTTATCTATTTATTTATTTATTTATTTATTTATTATTTACATTTCTATTGCGCTCCATACCCGAAGGTCTCTGGGCAGGTAACAACCTTAAAACAGATTAAAACAAAGTATACATTAAAAGACTTTTAAAAAGGATTCAACAAATATAAAACGATACACAATATGTTTAAAATAATAGTGTCTGTACTGGGGGGGAAACATAAGCAGATATGTATCTATTAATAGCAGATACGTATCTATTAGAATTAGGGACATGCATGAACATTCGTAGGCATTCCAAATCCGATTGAATGTGCAGAATTTTGACATTCGAACTCGAATAGAATGTCCTGAAATTCAAATGTAAACATTCAAATAGAATTTTGGATCTATTTGTTCAAATTATCCAGACATTCGTATGTGTAAGGGTTCGTACATGATGTGTACTTGAAGATCCGCATCTTTCCCGCATTCATAAAGATCCATACAGGATGAAAACAGGTTGCAAATGGGATAACTACAGGATGCATACGGATGTGTACAGATGCATACGGATGGGGGGAAGATGCGTACATGCACATATAAATGTTGACATTCGTATGTGCAGGTTCGAATCAAAAATTTGAATGGATAGCTTTGAATCTGGCAAATTCAAAATGAACCTTGTTACATTTGAATTTAAAAGATTCAAATTGATTAGGATTTTTGGGTATTCAATTCGATTTAAATAGAATGTCAAAACAACATTTGTGCACATCTCTAATTAGAAGAAGTGAATCTTTCTTTCTAGGCAGTGGCTTCCTTAAATGCTAAGAGCACATACATACATATGTTGTTGCTCATGCCACAGATGGGCAAGAGTGTTGCAAAGTAAATGCTGAAAAGAAGGGAAATTAAGATCAGTTGTACCAGGAAAGGCGCTGAGAGGCAATGAAGGATCAGTAAGATAACCGATGCAAATCATGACAGCATCAAAGATGGCCGACTTCTGCTTCCCATTAGCCTCTGTGATAACATCCCACTGGCCGGTGGCAGAGAAATCAGGGCGCTTTCTTATGCTAATGACTGCTGTCTGAAATATATCCAAAAAATCATCGACAGTGATGAGAGATCCAGAAGAGCACAGGATGTAGAAATGTGAACAGATAGAAAAAAAATCTTAAGTATTTAAGGCTCCATCTGCCTACAGTAAAAAAAAACATAACAAATTTGGTTTGAAAACAAATTAGAGGTAGTATTATCTGAAGACTAGTGCCTCTAGTCCAAGTTAAAAGCCAGAATATGCACTCTGAGGGTGTGTTCCCACTTGACTCTTTTAGTCCTGATTGGACTATTTTAAACCAGATACAGGACCAAGGGCCTTTCTGCACATGCCCTAAAAACGGAATTGGAGCCAGATGTGGGAAGGATTAGGATGTGGCTTCTGCAAAGGGAATGGAATTAGGGTCCCTTTGAGGACGCCACATCTGCATGTTGGTGCACAAAACTGGTTTCTTAAACTGGTTTTGCCGCCAAAATCCGACCCAGATGTAAGACATGAAAAATCAGGTCTTACATCTGGCTTTTCCCCTGAAACCATTTCGTAAGCGAATGAAGAAGCGGGGAAAGAGCCAGATTGCTGGCGCATGCCCAGCTGTCAAACAGGCCGCAAGGTGAAGAAGAGGAAGAAGAAGAAGAGTTGGCTTTTCTACTCCACTTTTCTCAGCCATTTAAGGGGACTCAAAGCAGCTGAGAAAGCTTTTCTATTCTCCCCACAACAGAATGACCTATGAGGTGGGTGGTGCTGTGAGAGCTCAGAAGAGAGCTGAAACTAGCCCAAGGCTACCCAGCTTGGCTTCATGGGGGGGGGGGCGGAATTGAACCCGGTATTCCCAGATAAGAGTCTGGCTCCCTAACCACTAGACCCAACAGGCCTCAGGGCCTCTTTTGCATTGGGAAAGGAAGGGAAAGCAGCCTCCCCTCAATCTCCACCCATTGTTCCCCCATTACTACATTCCCCAGCTTGAAATCTGATGGCATATCAAGCATAGAGTGTCAATGAAGGGACCATTCATTCCCCTGGAGTGGCAGCAGCAGTGACTGTAGATCTGTTGCAAGAGAGTGCTGTTTGAAGGACTCTGGCTGATTTCCTCATAACGGCACTCATGAAGAGCATGGCATCCATGCAAGTGCCACACTACGCCCTCACTGCACTTTCGGAGCACTATAAAGGGACCATGCCAGGGATTTGCAAGAATATTCAAAATATTCATTATTTGATCGAATTCTGCCGAATTAGAACATTCAAATTTGAATTGATTGTACATACATTCATTTTTTAATATGTGAACGAATACAAATATTTCGAATCATTGATTTTAATCATTTGGACATCCGTACATGTACGCATTACGTACGTATCCATATGCAGCTTATTCGGGATGCGTACGGATGTGTATGGACAAATACGAATGTTGTCAACATTCGTATCATCAAATTTGTATTGAATATTTGTAAGAATAGATACAAATGTATCTGAACCGGTTCTAATTTTAATACATTTGTTTTTTTCTCTATTCGTATGAATTTGAACATTCGAACATTCAATTAGAATTGAATCGAATCGAATGTTGAATGCCTATAATTGCTCTGAGCTTCTCGAAATGTAATTTTTGCAGTGATCCTACCTGGCAAACCTACCTTGAACTGAATGTGTTTCTGAAGGTCGAAGTGTTTTGTATACATCCTCAAATATTCCAACAACTTGGCATGGGGTAAAAAGACTGGAAAGTCCTCAGGGTATGGGAAGTCCGTGAATGCCGACATCTCTTTACAGGTGTTGCTCACCAAAGATTTATAGAGGCTGGGTCTCCCCTCCTCAATGTTCTCCTAATTGTATAATGGAACAATATTTCTCATTATTTCTTCAGCAATGTTTGTCATACATGTTTTTAAAGAACGTTCTTGCTTTGCTCCAGGTGCCAGCAGTTGTATGTTGTACTGCAAGGACATCAAAATTGAGGCAAATTCAGAGATAATTGGTTTGAAAGACTTCTGGAGGACCCAGGGAAATGTTACAATATTCCAGACATTCATACATTCCTTTGTCAGGTTGCAACGTCTAGGCCTCTTCAGTCTGGAAAGATGGTGTTTAAGAGGGGACCTGAGTGAAGTATATAAAATTATGCATGGTATAGAAAAGGTGGATAGAGAACAACACACAACACTGGAACCAGGGGACATCTATGAAGCTGATGGGTAGGATGGTCAGATCAGACAAGCAGAAGTATCTCTCCACTCAGAGGGTCATTGGTCTATGGAATTTGCTGCTAGAAGTGGTGGTAACAGACACCAGCCTAGATGGCTTTAAGAAAGGACTAGAAAAATTTACGGATGACAGATGTATCAATGGCTACTAGAATGGATGTCTGAGTACATCTTTCAGGCCGTGGGGAGAAGCAGGATATTTTTAAGGCCATTTGCTGGGATTGGAGAGCAGGAGAAGGTTTGCCCTTATCTCTGCTTGAGATGCCCATGAGCATTTGGTGGGCCACTGTGTGCGATGGGATGCTGGAATAGATGGGCTGTGGCTCTTATGTTCTTATGTTAGATTGGGGGTGTAGAAAAATGACGCGTCAGTAACATCCACAATGGATCCAGATTGCATTTGGGTTTGAATATTTGATTTGTCAAAAATTCATTTGCACACACCCCTAGTTTGCAGTGTGAATTTACAGAGAAATATCATGGTGTTGTGGTATGCAAAATGAACACATATGGGTTCTTCTCCCTGAGTTCTGCTTCCCTGTTTAAATAAAGCTCATGGAAAGTCATTGTAAGACGAAGGACACTTTTACACATAGGTGGTTTAGATCTTTTTGTTTGTTTTGAGTGCCTCCATGGCTTTTTCCAGTCCACATTCTCGTGAAAAACACAACGTAAATGAGCTTTTAGGATGAAAACTGGTTTTTCCTGGGCAACGGGTTTGGGGCTCAGATCAGCGGATGAGTCATTGCATCTCCTGATTTACTGCAGCCATTTTAAAGTTTTCTCTCTTTCCGCAACATCTGCAAATCCTGTATCTGAAGTGATCAACATGGAGCTATTATTAATCCAAATCGTTTCAGTGTCGTTTGGCACTTTTGTTACCACTTCAATGCAGAGGATGGAATTAATCTGTGCTTCTTAGATGCTGCCATATTTTTTATAAATAGTTTGTTTACTGACACTGATAAGCATCACAGGATTAAATGCCAGCCCAACATACTTGGAAAGCTTTCTGGCATTTCAAGTTTGTACATACTTGGAAAGCCTTCTGGTACTTCAGCTTTGTGCATACATACTTCCCTCAAATTTATTAAAGTGAATTTGTTCAGTGCCAAACAAACATGGAACGATTCGAATAGCTTCGACCTCACATTATCCATCTATCTCCATTTGGTTGAGAGAAAACAATTCAATGTGTAATGCGGAAAAAATTATCACCTTTATTTGAAAAGCAACTTTTGGAAAGTACATAAGAACCTAAGAGGAGGCCTGCTGGATCAGGCCACAGCCCATCTAGTCCATAAGAACATAAGAGAAGCCCTACTGGATCAGGCCACAGCCCGTCTAGTCCATAAGAACATAAGAGAAGCCCTGCTGGATCAGGCCACAGCCCATCTAGTCTATAAGAACATAAGAGAAACCCTGCTGGACCAGGCCACAGCCCATCTAGTCCAGCATCCTGTCCCACACTGTGGCCCACCAAATGCTCATGGGCATCCCAAGCAGAGAGAAGGACAAACCTTCTCCTGCTCTTGAATCCCAGCAAACTTCCTTTAGAGGCATCCTGCCTGTCTCCCCAGCCTGGAGGATTTACCTGGGCAATGATTCTAATAGCCATTGATACACCTGTCATCCATTTGTCTAACCCTTTTTTAAAGCCATCATTTTTGTCTTTAGTTTCTCGTTTAAAGAGATGTTAAAGGATTCTGAAATAGAGCTGCTGAACCTTCCACTGAGGAAAGAAATACTTTGGATTTATTTGACTGTATAACTGTCCAGCTATTCTCTGAGACTGGCAAGTGATCTGACTCCAGTACAAATCCGCTGCACAACCTGACATTTGTATCAGATACGTGTCGAATGTTCGCATGAATACGTACGAGTAGATTCCTATCGAATAGAATTTTACCACATTCGAATGTAATCTATTTGTACGAATACAGATTTTCCGACTTTTGATTATTTGGAATCAAATGCCCCCAAAACAGTATTGCACATCCCTAAAGCCAAGTCATCCCGTTGCTACTCACCGTAAATCGCCACACTCCTCCTATGTCACCTGTCCTCTCAAAGCAGGTGGGCTCCAGACCCTCATCGAGGCAGCATTTGATGGAGGCCAGTCCGCTCACGCCTGCCCCAACGATGGCAACCTTCTTGGGCATGGTACCTCTAAGCACAGAAGGACAAAGATGGTGTGGTGTTTTCAAAAGCTGCATTCGCCTTGCATAATAAGCACAGGGGTTGGCCGGGACTTCCTTGAGGAAAGGAGGGTTCCTTTTGAAACTACGCCTTCAAAGCAAAGTCCCTGGCCTGAAGTCTGCTTGAAGACATCTTGGGTCTTTTCGCACTATAGCCGAATGGGGACGCGTTCCCCATTCACACCTAGGTAGGTAAGGAATGCGTGGGAACGCGTTCCTACCTCCCTAGGTGCAAATGTGGAACCCGTCCCCAAGTGGCCTAACCCAAAAAGGCAACATTTGTATCTGTTATACGTATCTGCACGCATTCCGTAAAAATCCACGTGCATCCCATATTATCCCGCATTGCATCCTGTTTTAATCCCCTATAATTTTCGTGCAGATTCATATATGGCAGGTACGCATCTACACATTCAAATCATTCAAAAATCTATATCAGATTTTCGAAGATCCAATTCGTGTTTGAATGTTCACATTTGGATTTTCAAAAATCTGATTTGAGTCTGAATGTCCAAATTTGATGGACTCGAATCGAATATTCAAAATTTTGAATATTTGTGCACATCCCTATGTGGGACCCTCTGCAGAAATTTGATTCTGGAAGTTGCACGCACGCACCAGCACCATGTAGCAGTTAAAGTGTTGGAGGTGGATCTAGGAATCCCTGGCCATGAAGCTCACTGAGTGACTTTGAGACAGTTTGGGTGTGTTCCCATCCACTTTTAAATCCGAATTGAATCCGAATTCAGTATCCAGCATTCCCATTCAATTTTTTTATTTCCAGATTTTATGAAGATTATCTTGTGAAAATCTGGAGAAAATAAGTCCTGAGAAAAACTGGACTCCCCCCCCCCCCGCTTTT
>MTQE01001134.1:3360335-3381492 GCA_014337955.1 Aspidoscelis marmoratus | reverse complement strand
AAAAACTGGACTCCCCCCCCCCCCGCTTTTGGAGCCAAGTCTGCTTCCCCCGCCCCAAATGGGAATGCTCCTAGACTATTTGGGATGGAGATCTCCTTCTGGCCAATGCCTGCCCCAGATGTGGGTGGGATTTCACAGCTGGGAAGTTCTCCCCCCCATGCCTTGCCATGCCTGCAATGATACAGCCCCAATCAAGGAAGGCAAAGGCTTGATTTCCCCTACGAGAAATACATTTGTATCAAGTTGGAGAGCAGTGAAAAAGCCTAGCCTCTCTCTCCTGCCCCCCCACCCCATGTTCTTCTACTCTCCTGCTTTAGCGCACAATTGCTGTCTTACCGGGAACCTCCAATCTGAGAGGGAAGGAGTGGAAGGGAAAGTGTGATTGCTTTCGTCCACTCAGCTGCTTGACCAGAGCAGGCTAACAGGGTTTGCACTGTGGGGGGGGGGAGGGGGAGATTAAAAGTTCCTGTTCTGGCGATTTGGGCGGTGAGTGGGAACGGCAATATTCGGGTTCAGCCCAGGCAATCAACAGGTAAATCAGAACAGCCTAGAATGTGTACTTGGTCCTGTATCCAGATTTAAATACTGTATTTTCTGGCGTATAAGACTACTTTTTAACCCAGGAAAATCTTCTCAAAAGTTGGGGGTCGTCTTATACGCCGGGTGTTGTCTTCTTATACGGCGAGTACATCCCAAACTCTGTATTTTAACTGGAAAGTTGGGGGTCGTCTTATACACCCAGTCGTCTTATACGCCAGAAAATACGGGTAGTCCAACAGGGACTAAAATAGTCTAACCTGGACTAAAAAAGTAAAGTGGGGATGCAGCCTTGTTGCAGTCTTTCAGGCTAAGCTTTTTTACAGCTCTGTTGTGAGGGGACTCAAAGCTTTTCTATTCTTCTCCCCACAACAGAACACCCTGTGAGGTAGGTGGGGCTGTGAGAGCTCAGAAGAGAGCTGTGACTAGCCCAAGATCACCCACCTGGCTTCATGGAGGAGGGTGGAATCAAACCTGGTATTCCCAGATAAGGGTCTGGCTCCCTAACCACTAGACCAAACTGGCTCACAGGAGATACCCTGTTTTGGGTGACCTTTGGAGGCTAGGGCATGGCAGCTCTTTGGTCTCTGAAGTTTCAGACTGAAGAGGATTTTAGTGACATGCTTGGAAATGGGCCTTGTCTGCAGGGCAAGGTCTGGAGAAATGCACAGCCAGGGAATGCAAGAGAGACCCCTGGAGTGCCCTTGGAAGGGCTCCAGCTGATGTTGTGCAGCCAGAACATTCCTCCGGAGGCCGCAGCCCCTGGACTGATTTGGCAAGGACACCACAGTCCATGGAGATACCCGGGATGGTTCAAAGGGGCCACGTTGAACCTGCCAATGTACCCTTCCTAGATTTCTGCAGAAGAAAGGCAGGATACAAACACCGTAGGTCAACAGAGGGCGTTTTTCCACTGTCATTAGAAGTACCCATTAAGTACCCATTAACTGGAAAAACACCCAGATATTCTGCACCTCAAAACTGTATAGCAGTTGTTTTCATAGTCTGTGATGCAAAGTGATGAATGGGGTGATTTGCTGACACATGATTTAGCACAAAAGTATTTCTCAGCCCTCTGTCCAGGAATGTCTGTTATTCCCCCAGCAACTTATTATGTTATGTAATGAAAGATGTCACAACCAATATGGACACACTTTTTAACGCAGAGAGAGAGAAAATGAGAGAGGGGCAGGAGGGGGGGAGAAGAATGTCGTTATATAACACTTGAACCATTTGTTTCAAATCCTTAAAAAGGATAGTGCAAATAGAAGAGAAAATGGAAGTATATAGGAACATAAGAAAGCATAAGAGGAGCCATGCTGGATCAGGCTCAGCCCATCTAGTCCAGCATTCTGCCTTACACAGTGGCCTGCCAATTGCCCATGGGCATCTCAAGCGGAAGACAAAGCTAAAAACTTCACCCCTCTTGACTCCCTGCAAATATCCATGTTTTCCCAAAAATAAGACAGGGTTTTATATTAATTTTTGATCCTAAAGAAGCGTTAGGGCTTGTTTTCAGAGGATGTCTTATTTTTCCATCAACAACAATCTACAGTTACCCACCGTAGTATGAACTGTAACCAGAGCTTACCGTATTTTCCGGAGTATAAGACGACTGGGTGTATAAGACGACCTCCAACTTTTCCAGTTAAAATATAGAGTTTGGGATATACTCGCTGTATAAGAAGACAACACCAGGCGTATAAGACGACCCCTGACTTTTGAGAAGATTTTCCTGCGTTAAAAAGTAGTCTTATACGCCAGAAAATACAGTACTTTTGGAGCTGGGCTTGTATTTTGAGCATCTTCAAAAATCCTGAAAAATCACGCTGGGGTTTATTCTTGGGGTAGGTCTTACTTTCAAGGAAACAGGTTAGCTTTTAGAGGCATCCTAGCTTTATCTCCAACCTACAGGCAGTATCTAGGGATCCATTCTAGTAGCCATTGATACACCTGTCCTTTCTTAGTTATTCAAACTGGTTGTTATCATCACTTCTTCTGGCAGTAATCATGTCCAGTATTATTATTTACATTTCCATCCCACCCCAAGGTCATTGGGTGGGTAGCAACCATTAAAGCAACAAATTAAAAACAGAATATACATTAAAAACATGTTAAAAATTCAAAAATCTTAAACAATACACACTGTATTTAAAATGATAGTATCTGTACTGGGAGGGGAAATATAATCACTTTAGCCAAAGGCCAGGGCAAAGAGATGCGTCTTTACCACCTGCCTAAATATATACAAGGAAGGGGTTTGATGCACCTGGAGGGGGAGACTATTCCATAGTCTGGGGGACATCACGGGAAAGGCCCTCTCCCGGGTGCCCACCAGCCTCACTACTGAAAGCGGTGGGACAACCAGGAGGGCCTCACCACTAGATCTTAAGGTACGGGCAGGTTGATGTGGGAGAAGGCATTTCTTTAGATATTTAGGGCCCAAGGGTGCTTCCGTACTAGCTGTGGAAACCGGTTTAACCCCCCCTTAAAACACATTAAAGACACTTACCTTAAGTGGCTTCCACATTGGAGTCCTCTTCTGTGACCCTCTGCAGAGGCCGCTTCCGCATTTTGGTCCACAAGACCGTTTTTTAAAACCAGTTTTGCCGACGAAATCCAGATTAAATGTAAGACCTGAAAAATCAGGTCTTAACATCCGTCTCTCCGCCTGGATGTGTGCAGAAGCAGGACGCTTCCGCACGGTCAGGCGAAGGGATGGATTCCCTCCGCCCGCCATGTTGGGAAGGGCGGAAGCAGGACTGCCTGCTTCCGAAGCCCTTACCCCACGGGCTGGGCGCCACTGGAAACCTCCGGTGACTGGCAGCTCCATGCTCCAGTCCTGTGGCTCTGCGGGCGACATCTCCGGCGCACGAGCCGGGGGACTTTTGGAATGGGTGCTGATACATCCGCACAGTACCCACTCCATCCGTCTCCCTGGACCCACTATTTGTGATGGATCTGAGGGAGGATGGATTGCCGAAAAGTGGATCTTTTTAGATCTGCTTTTTGGCAGCAAATGCGGAAGCACCCCAAGTAATTTAGGGCCTTATAAATCAGTCAACACCTTGAATTGGCTCGGTAGTCATAACCAACTCATCAGAGATCCCAAAGATACAAACATCCAGTTAAAAAAAAAGTTCACAGGAAGGATTTTGCTTCTGTATTACAGTTAAGTCATTCTTTTTAAGAAAGTCTCTGAACATGTCGATGTTATTGGGTAATACAGCAGGCAATCAAATAAGATATGAAATAGGATTTTGATAGCTTGAATTTCACAGAGACATAATCTCTCCTTATAGGCCACCATTGAGTCAATTAATTGAAATGAACATGAGTAACAATTTTCTTCAAGTGATGGGACATGTTGTAAGTTAGATATCTTTTCCAGCTGGAATGACATTTTTTATGTGCAGACATTTAACTGTATAGGAATAAATTGGAATAGTGTTATTCCTTGTGACCACAGACAACTAAAGACGTCTTAGGCCTTGCAGCATGGCTAGGACACATGGGGACGGATTGCCCATTCACACCTAGGCAGATAGGGACACATTCCTATGTGTGCCTTACCTGCCTAGGTGCGAATGGGGAATCCGCCCCTGTGTGTCCTAGCCTGAAAAGGCTGGCGCGGGGCGGGACACCCCTTCTAGGCCTGCTGCCATTGAGCCATGTCGGCCCACTGGCCGGCAGGCTAGTCCTGTCCCTAGGGTCCTGCGGGCTGTAGCCAACCTGATCGGGTCAGCTGCAGCCCGCAGGGCCCCCTGGGCACCCCCCTACCCAGGGGCATGTGCCTCACCCCGGACGCACATGCATGACTTATCTGCTCACCTCTGGAGACCAGACTGGCTGGCCCAGGTGCAGGGCTTGCTAGTTGAGTCTGCAGCGTTCTGTGCCGGTGCGCACCATGGGCTGTGATTGGTCAGCGGTGCATGCAGGCACAGAACGCTGCAGACTCAACTAGCAAGTCCCGCCCCCAGGCTTGCCAGTCTGGCCTCTGGGGGCAAGCAAGTACGTCATGTGGCCCTGGGGGGTGGGTGGGCCCAACTGCCTCGATTGAGGTGACCGCACCCCGTGGAGGTCGAAGACCGGTCTGTCTGGTCTCGCCCCGGTGCTCTGGCAGCTGGGGCAGTCCGAATCAGGGCATCTTCTGTTTACGTCGGCAATCAGGTTAATCTTCTACGATGGGAAACTCACCTTGGGTTCTGACTCCATTTATGTTGAGAACTTGAGTACACCAACTTCTGAGTCCATTTCAAATAGAAAAATGTCAACAGATGTTACTTTTCTCTCTTAAGGCCTGGCGTGACCTGGAAGACACACCTCAGAGGTGGCGACTCATGAAACAGAAACGGTAAGGTGGTGGGGACAGGGTGCTGTACTTCACCTGGCCAGTTTGATGTGGGAAACTCAGTTCTGATCCACAGGAAGGAAATGGGTTGAACATGTAATGTTCACATTTAGTAGCTGGGTATGGTACAGCAGTACCACAGCAGGCTGGTAAGGTGCCACCATGGTGGCGCCCATGTGGACCACAATTGCTAAACTAGCCCCGTATGTGGCCAGCAGGGTTTGTAAACGCACTTGGCCAATTTTTGAGGCCATGTTGTGAAGGCAACATCTAGAGGGACCCAAGTATCCCTGGGTGGTCCGGCAACTCTTACCTCAGCAGTAGGGGTGTGCACGAATATTTGAAGGTATTTGAAATTTGTCTGAATTTTGGCATTTGAATTAGAATAGAATGTCCATTAATTTGAATTTAAAGATTTGAACGAATTTAGAATTTTGGATCCATTCGTTCGAATTATCCAGACATTTGTGTGTGTGTACAGGTTTGTACACAATGCATACTTGCAGATATGCATCTTTCCTGCATCTGTATGCATTTGTACAGATCCTTATGGGATGAAAATGGGTTGCATACGGGATAACTATGGGATGCCTACGGATGCACGAGGGATGCGTAACGATGTATATGGGCACATACAAATGTTTTTGACATTCGTAAGATCAAATCGTATAGATTTGAATTTGCTTAATTTGAATCATATTGGGTTAAATTCAAATTGTAAACATTTTCAATATGCTTTTCAAATTGAATTGGATCCCAAAAATTGCATTTGCACACACCCCTACTTAGTGGTACAGCTGTGCACAGCTGTGGTGTGAGTGGGGATGAGATGAGGCAGATCCTCTGAGAGGTTTGTGCTATCTGAGCACCATTTACATAAAATAAAGGTGTCCTTTTTTATTGTGTGCTTTCATCCAATGCATGGAAGAAGAAGTCAATATATCCCACCAAACCAGGGAAAGCAGGAATTGCCAGACCTCATCTGATCATAGTGCGCTTCAAAATGGCACGCAAATCCCATCTTGTGCATGTGAGGGAATTCATGGTCCCACAGGACTGGCCTTTGGGTTTTATTCTGTGGCAGTAGCAGTGCTCTCTTTATATTTGATTTTATTTGCACGTGATTTTAAATATCCTTATGTACTTTTTATGCATTTTGATTCTGGTCTGTGACCATTCAATTTAATTTAATTCAATTCAATTCATGTCGGTTAGCATGGAGGTCCCTGGCCTCTGTATTTCTATGCTTGGCTGTGGTTCAAAGGAGACTCATTTGCTTTTAGCAGCAATTCAACAACATTGCTATGAAAAGTAATCAAGCAAAGGGCATTTTACACGTAGTAGTCGGGTATGTGATTTTTATTCCCAGATTTTATGAGGACTATCTTGCTGAAATCCGGAGGAAAAAAAGTACTGATGAAAAGAGGACTGAGTCCCCCTTTTGGAGCTGAGTCCATTTATTTTCCCCCAATGGGGACAGTACCGGGCTATTTGGGGTGGAGGTCTAGTCTTCTGGCCTATGACAGCTGGCTGTGGGTCACATTTTACAGATGCAAAGCTCCCCCCTCCCTTGCCATGATCACAATCCTAGAGCCTCATTCAAAGAAGACAAAAAGGGGTGAAAGATGCTGCTTGATGCAGTTTGCCTTTAAGCAAGCATTTTTGCTGGAAACATTTGTATATTTTCTGATGCTTGATATCAGAAAGATACATTTTAGAAGCAAAAATGCTTTGGAAAGATACATTTTATCTCACTGTGCTCGCTCCGTTGCTGATCTGCTTGAGCGCACAGTTCCCGGTAATGTCAAAAGAGAGAGGTGTGAAAGGAGAAAGTACTTGCATTTAGAACTTAAAAAAAAAACTGCCAGCTTTTAATTTAAGCTCTCCAGCTTCAGGAAGGGAAGGTTTTGCTCCTGTTACTGCAGGCAGGGTTTGCATGGGGTGGGGTGGAATTTAAAAGTCCTGTTTATGTTTGGGGACGGCTATATTTGGATTAATTGACAGGCACTCTATTTGGATTAAAAATAGTCCCCCAAAATAGTCTAAACAGGACTTAACCAGGGCTAAAAAAGCTCATACCCAAAGACTCATACTTAGACACGGACATAGATGCTGCACTCAGATTAACTCTATTGCCCATACTACACAGAAAGCCAGTCCGCCTGTCACGTCTTACCTCTGTTTATAAGTCTTGCTGAAAATTCGGTGTTTCCAAGGTTGGATTAGGCAGGATTGGAACAGTTTGCATCTAAGCTGCGTACACTTTTAACAGCAGGTGTAGAAGCATCGTGTGAACCTGTGAGGGAAGAAGACTCGCCTATTTGTGAGAAAACACTCCCCTTTGAGCAGTTTTACATAAGTAAACTTTGTTCTCAAGGATGTCCTGTTTGTTTGTGTGTGTGTGTGTGTGTATGTGTGTGTAGGAGGAACCCTTGACTGTTCTGCACATTTAATGTTCAGCCAGATGTCTTACGAAACCATGACTGGAAAACATTAGGAGCCCTTGAGTGGCATTGTTCTGAGGAGCAATTCGCAGGACCCTGAAGCAGCTTACAGCTTATTGTCTGAAGAAGCAGGCATCTGGAGCAAACTATTGCTCTGAACTGGATTAAAGCTAAACAACCTCTCCAGAAGAGATAACTTTTCTCCAGACTGGCTCTGCAATGATATACAGTATGGAGGCCGATTTTTATTATGCAGAGCTTCCAACACAAATCTGATCTGCGGGTACCTGCATGGAATGACCCTTATCTCCAGGCTGTGAAAAGCCCTGCCTCTAGCAAAAAGTCTACAATTAGTCTAGCCATTTTCCCATAAGAGTAAAAAGAAAGGGTTAGGGAGCATTTTCTGTGGGAAAATATGTTATATGAGACTGTTTAATCAATGTATAATACAGAAACATGAAAAATAGGAAGGATGGGGATTACCAAGACCCCACCTAGGCCCTACTTGTTAATCTGGATTAAGGAGCTGCTAAGAACATGTCATCTGCATAGGAGGAGATCTGAGGCCTTTTCGCACTACAGCCGAACGGCTGTAGTGCACAAAGGCTACCGATTCCCCGTACGCATCTAGGTAAGTAAGGAACATGTGGGGAAATGTTCCTACTTACCTAGGTGCGAATGTGGAATCCGCCCCCACGTGGCCTAGCCCGAAAAGGCCGGCACGGGGGTGGGACGCCCCTCCTAGGCCTCCCGCCATTGGGTGGCTGTTGACCCAGGGGTGGGCAGGCCTGACTCATCCCTTCCTGGGTTCCTGTGGGCTGTAGGGGACTGAATAGGGTTCCCTGGAGCTGGCAGGGACTCCCTGGGGTACCGTCTGGGTGTGACCTACTTGGATACATGTGCACGTCACTTACCTCATGGTCGCCAGCTTCAAACTTGCACGGCCTAACCAGTGGCATTGTGCGCCCACGTGTACCACCAGCTCTGATTGGCTACCCACCTGTGCCTGTGCAGATTGCCCGGTTCGATGCCAGGTCTACATCTATGCTAGCACTCTTTAGCACTGTTCTAACTCTCCGTTAATGAAAATGCCTCTGTTTGTGGTCGATCCAGATCTAGGTTTCACCCCCACAGCAAGCTGTTATAGTAGGAGAATTGCACAGAGTGACATATCTATGCAGAATGTAAGTTGATAACATTCGTATGTATCCGTACACATTCCTACCCATCCCGTTTTTACCCTGTACAGATTTGTATGGATACAAATAAGATGCGTATGGATACGTATGTAATGCATACATATCCGTACACGTATGAATGTCTGAATTATTTGTATGAATGATTCAAAATATTCGTATTCTTTTGAATATTAAAAAACGAATGTCTGAATTCAGCTGAATTCGATGGAATAACCAATATTTTGAATATTCTTGCATGACCCTACTGCAGAATACTGGACTGAACTTCACACATGCGCAATTGTTACCCCCCTCAATGTCATCTCATGGTTCAAGCAACTGCCCTTCATTTCAAGCCAGAAACTTGTGAAGGTGGGGAGGAGAGGGGTACGTTCCTTTGCAGGATCATTCCTTCCTTCGACTGGGAGACGGGAGACAGCAAGAAACACCAAGGCTTCTCTTCTGCTTCGTTTCCCAGCCCAGGCACAGAGTGCCACAAACTTGGCTGCCAAGCTGGTTTGGTCTAGTAGTTAGGGAGTTGGACTCTTATCTGGGAATACCGAGTTTGATTCTGCCCTCCCCCATGAAGCCAGCTGGGTGACCTTGGGCTAGTCACAGATCACTTCTGAGTTCTCACAGTCCCACCTACCTCACAGGGTGTTCTGTTGTGGGGAGAACAACAGAAGCTTTGTCGGACGCTTTGAGTCCCCTAAAATGGGTGAGAAAATCATGGTAGAAAAGCCAACTCTCCTTCTCCTTCTCCTCCTTCTCCTCCTCCTCCTCCTCTTTCTCCTTCTTCTCCTTCTCCTTCTTCTCCTTCTTCCAGCTGGGGGCTCCTTGCTCTTTTGTGGTCAATGTGGCTGCTACTGAGTATCCATTCATGGCAAGCAGATCAGCCACCCCACGAACCCCAGGTGTCTGGTGACTGCGGCCTGCTTGATCTGCAGAGTCCCCCAGGAACAGACAGCAGATCAGCACGAAATGGAAGTCTTTCGTGAACTTTGTTAAATTAAACACTTCCCCACTACATGGTCTGATCTCCTGATACATTGTTAGGAACTGCAGGAATTCATTCCTCACCTCCACCTCCACCCTTACAGCCAGTTTATCATTGAGTAAGGGGAAACTGAAGATATTGCCCCTAAAGCGTGGTTCCCTCCCCACCAAAATGCTTGCGTCCCCATTTGCTAACAGTGTGGAGTATTTCTAAATCCAGCAGTGGGACCTCTTTTGATCCGAATAGGGATACTCTGTGTTTTGGGACCTTTAATTCTCAGAAACTGTGGATTCTTTTAAAACTTTGGGAACTGTGAGTTCCCCAAAAGGTCTCAAAGCTCTTTAAATGGGAACACACCCTGGGTTTTTTTCCACTAGCACTAAGTACCCATTAAGTACCCATTAGGGACCCATTAAAGACCCATTGGGCTCAGAGCAGGATGATCCCATTTCCACTGCAGACCCCATTAGAGCCACATTTGTTTCCACCAGTTCTAGGAAAATCCGGATTGAATGGGTCCTTCAGGACCTATAATCTGGATTTCCTGTAGACCTCATTAAAGGGGTCTGCAATGGGGTCTTCAGGCATGAAATCCAGATTATACAGAGTGCATTTCCACCCTGATCGAGCAATGGGGTCTGGGGGGGGGAGGGTGATGCATCCATGGGGGAGGTGCCCTGAAACCCAAAGCTCCAAAGCCTGTGCACAATCTCTGAAACTGGCTCCAAAGTTGGCTCCAAGGCTGGCTCTGAAGAACAGCACAGGCTCCAAAGAGGACCCCATGCAAGAGCAATGCCAATCCTATGGACCTTTGTCAAAGGCTCCAGGGAATCTTCAAGGTTTGTGGCAGATCGCTCCAGAGAATCTTCAAAGAATCTTTGGAGCATCTACAGAGATTGCACCACCTGCACCCAAAAACCTGGGCTGATGGGCGGGCTCCACATGGGTAATTCCAGATTTGCCACATGGGTGCACATTGCTATTGGGTGCCGCGCCGCCTGTGGGGACATATTGGGTACCTCCCTTAATCTGGATTAGTTGAAGGGCCCACTCCTTAGAACCAGATATCTTAGATCCAGATTAAGGGAGGTCAGTGGAAAACCCCCCAATAAGTGAGTCTTCCCAGGTAGCATTTTGCAGTTACTGTTTCTGTGTCTTCTTTTCGGAGACTATAGCTTTAAGAATGCTTGTCAGGTTTACCTTTCTGAAGCTTCCTTTTGAGAGGCCACAAATTTCTCTTGTTATTTTAATTGCAATAATAGACTGGACGAGCAACATCTCTGGAATTTGAGTGTTTTGTTCCCTGGAGCATAACTTGAAACTTGACCCCGTACCTTGTACTTCTCATTGCATTTAAGTAGCTCAATCTAGCTCCTTTAGCTGCCAAAAATATGTTTTCCAGATGAGTGGGGAGAATATCAAATTTTAGCCTTGAAAGAAGTGTTCTGGCAAAGTTCCACATGCGTGAAGATGGGGTTGGGACAAAATAAATGTACCTTGACCCTTGTACTAACAGGCAACACAATTCAACTAAAACTCACTTTGTAGGAGAAGTTGGATTAAGTGTATGGCCTCCTCCTCCTCCTCTTCCTCCTCTGTTTAATCCAGAGTGGTGGAATAAGAACCACACTAAAGGCCTTTATGTCCAGAATCATAATATGGGTTCCCACCAATGCCAGCGGGGGAGGGCTGGCGGGACTGGCCTTCTTTCAGGATGGCGTTTCTTTGTGATGTGGGTCCAGGAAGCTCCTAGTGACCTTCTGGAGTGAGGAGGTTTTCCACCTGGACTGGGCCACCAAGAAGAGTGCTTGCAGGGAGTGCAACTTTGAGGAGTTCACCCACAGCCACACCCGGATCTCCCTGGACACCCTCCTCACCTTGCAATGGAACTTGGTAGACATCTTGTCTAGTAGGAAGATGCCCAGGCCCAAGAGAGTTCCTCCCTCCACGACCATGTACCCCAGGACCCATGTGGAGATGGGGGACCCCAACCTCCTGGTCTGTCTGATGAACAGGTTCTCCCCCCCAGTGCTGAACATCACCTGGCAGAAGAGCAGGCCTCATATGGGGTGGAGGAAACCACTTTCTACCCCAGTGTGGACAACATGTTCTAGAAGTTCTCCTACCTCCTGTTTGTCCCAGAGGATGGAGACCTGTACACCTGCCAGGTGGAGCACTGGGGCCTTGAGAAACCCCTGTGAAAGACATGGATTGCTGAGGCACCAGCTCCCCTCCAGGAAACCACAGAGAACGTGCTCTGTGTCCCTGGCTTACTTGTGGGCATTGTGGGCATCATCACAGCCACCATTCTGTTCATCAAGGCCAGGAAGATGAAGAGTGATTCCATGTGAGCCTGTGAAGGAATGAACTGGCAATGCAGATCTGACAATCTTTATTAAACCAGAACAATTTTTTAAAAAATATTTTTTTAAAAAGAAGAAAAACAATCTTAATATGGGTTAAGGGTTCATGTACTTCATTCCTAGGCCTCATAGAACTCTACAGCAATGCTGATCTAGGAGGCCATGCCTCCTACTTGTCCACTATGGACATGGTTACACTTTTCCATTTTAATCTCCATCAGGAAGGCAGCCGCAAACCAGCAGTTTTCAGCCTGGAACAGCTGGGCTTGATGGGAAGGTGTTCTGGGAGGGTAAAGGGGGGTGAGGTGACAGGTGGGGGCAGGGGGAGGGAGATCACTGATTGTGATGGCAGTGGTGTTGGGGAAAGGAAATCAAGGCAATGGGGGGAGGCAGATCCAGTGACAGGGAAAGGAAATCCCAGCAAGAGGGAGGGAGATTGCAATGATGGGCTGTCACAGAAAGGGGGAGGGGGAGGGGCAGGGCTCAGAGCAGAGGCTTGCACAGGCATCCTTTTCTGGGCAGCCGGGGAGCTGGAATGGTGGACCCTAGAAGGGGATTGAAACTTTAATGCTCTGTTGGCACAAATGAACGAAAACCTAAATAGAGGGAGGAAAATCCAGAAAAACAACAACGCCTTGGCGTTTAAAGATGCAACCAAAGAAGCTGGAAGGATTAAGGTAAAGGTGTAACCATGGTCTATGTCTACACAGAACAAAGCATGATTCAGGTAATAAGGGAGGCTTGTTTAATCAAGTCTCCTGTAGCCTGGCTTGCCCCTGATCAAGAACACAGAAGGGCTGTGGTCACACCTAAGTTTAATCCAGCTTCAGCCCAGAAGGAGGAGGACGAGGAGGACAGTTGGCTTTTCTACCCCAGTTTTCTCACCTATTCAAGGGGTCTCAAAGTGGCTGACAACCCTTCCATTCTTCTCTCCGCAACAGAACACCCTGTGAGGCAGGTGGGGCTGTGATAGCTCAGAAGGAGCTGTGGCTAGTCCAAGGTCACCCAGCTGGCTTCATGGAGGAGTGCGGAATCAAACCTGGTATTCACAGACAAGAATCCAGCTCCCTAACCACTAGACCAAACTGGCTCAGAAAGGGAGAACATATCAACAACAAGGCCAGTAATTTTCTTTCCATATTATCTCTCCCAAACGTGAATTTTCTGAGTTATTTAGTACTGAAAGGAAACAGCTTGCCACTTTGCTGCTGTGTTCACTCTCTCTGAAAGTGGACTGAAACTGGGTGTGACCACAGCCCTTGTCACTGCTGATGCATTCCCTCACTCCAAAAATGGACTGAAGCTGGATTAAACCTTAAGTGTAACCACAGCCGAGGTGTGCATAGGGCATGCCTCCCATGTTTGGGACTACTGGGGAGTGAAAAAAGAAACCCAGAGGGCCTAGGCCAGCCATCAGAGGCCTGGTGATGCATCTGCAAAGCTCACATGAACTTTGTGGCCACAATGTAGACTGCTCTGGACCACTGCTGTTGGTGCAGATGACACTGATCCAGCGCACACCTTCCCGTGATCTGGGTCAGTGGGCTAAGCTATTTTGGACCCACTGATCCAGAATATAGGGAGGTAAATGGAGCAAGGGACTGAGGCTGTGTCTACATAGTGTAGCACTGGAGGTAACCAGTGTAGAGATGTGCAAGAATGGTGTTTTTTAAACATTCTATTTGAGTTAATTTGAATTATTTAAATTCAAATTAAGAAATTCTAATCTGTTCATTTGAATTTTTGATTTGAATTTGCACTTACAAATGTCAACAAGATGTGTAGATGCCCGGATGCCTCTTCCCAACATCCATATACATCTGTAGGCATCTGTACACGTCCGTATGCATCCAGTAGTTATCCCATATGCAACCTGTTTTTGTCTCGTACGGATCTGTACAAATGCATACGGATGTGGAAAAGGTGTGGGTCTTCAAGTAGGCATTGTGTACTAATCCGTACACATACAAATGTCTGGATAATTTGAACAAATAGTCCCAAAATTCAAAATTCAAATGTTTAAATTTGAATTTTGGGGCATTATATTCAAATTTGAATGTCAAAGTTCAACACATTCAATCAAATTTCGAATGCCTATGAATATTTGTGCACCACCCTAAACCAGTGTTGCTCACAGGTCTGGGTGGGGGAATGGGTGGTTCTTGTTCTGGATGCTGCCTGCCCTCCCTGACTCTCTAGATGTTGCCCCCACTCTCAGGGTGTCATGGACATTTGGCCAGTCAAACCAACTCATGTCCACCTTGAATGGCCAGAGCTTTGGTTATGTAGTGTGGTGTGGAGTCACAGTTTCCATGTCCCCATGGGCTGTCCAAAGCTGACCTGGGGGGGGGTCCCACTGGCTTCCTTTAATGCAGATCTAAGATGATTCGGATCTAAGGAATGGGTCCTTCAACTAAGGGAGGTACCTGATGCGTCCTCATGGGTGGTGCAGCATCCAATAGGTGCTAGCCTGCCCACAGTGGAAACACTGGAGCACAAATGTGGCAAATCTGGATCGACCCACGTGGGGCCTGCCTGTCACCCCAGGTTTTTTTGGGGGGAACAGGGGGTGCAATCTCCATAGATGCTCTGGAGATTCTTCAAAGATTTTTCCAGCTGATGTCCTACCTTGAAGATTCTTTACTTCCCTCACCCCCTTTTCTACTCTAATCAGGGTTGGCCATTACATGTGGTGGGTCCCTGAGATCTGGGGCGGTCAGGATCTTGGAAATATCTATCGTAACCTCAGCATTCAAGAGCAGCAACCCCTGCTGCTGCACCTCTTCCTCCTGGCCATTTAGGTCGCGTAAGCCGGATACGTGACAGTCAACGTTGGTTAATCATGCTCCTTTCCCATCCAGTGGATGGGAAGGGAAGTGTGAAAACGTCCCAGGTATCTGACAAGATAGTCTGATGGCAGATCCTGAGGTTGATTGGGGGTCTTCTCCAGGTCCATAGGTTCCAGGTAGACTCCTGCAAAATCATATCTAGGCAAATCAATAGATTAATAAGACAAAATGCATGGAAAAGGATATATTTTATTCATGTAAGTAACAAATGTCACTCTTCAGCTATTGGTTCTCAGAGTAGTTAATGAAGTACTGCAATCAAATAGTTTATATACAGTATGTATATATAAACTATGGTGATATATATTAATATACATTTGCTAGCTCTCAGTTGAAACATGCAGAAAGCAGAAAGGGAGATTGGATTTAGCTTCTAAGATGCTGAATATAGTGGGACATTTCCTATTTTGCCCTCACTAGCCAGCCACTCAGGAGACTATCATGAAGAAGATGTGGGTCAGGCATACCATTACAGCTCCAGACTGACCCTCTCTACCTCCTCACCTGCTTTCCATAAGATCCATTTTTTGTTTGGCCTCTTTCCTACTTTTCTCCAACCATCATGAGATCACTCACAGGCCCTCTGGACATCCTTGGTTATTTTGTCTCCATGATACACAGTGCATGTGCACAAATTGGGTAGATCCTTGTGGGTTTTTCTGACCTGAGATTACAGAATTGTGACTCCCCGGGGCCTTGGAAAAAAGCCAGACCAGAAGTAGTAGATGCTGTTCTGACGACCCCTATCCTCCATCAATTGGTTTGATAGGCTGAATCTCTATTACATCTCTAAGGCCTTATCACTACCACATCGTGGAAGAGGTTTTGCTCATAATAAACCAAAACAAACCAATTCTGCCTTCCTCTGTAATAGGTGTCGGGACCAAACATTTGTGGTGGCCTGATCCAGTAGAGTCCATCTTACATTCTTATGTTCTACATGAAATCAATACATACAGGAAGACCATGGGAGCCTTTGGCTTAATGCCAACATATAGGCAGCTGGGCTGGTCAAGAACACACAAAACTTTTCCTATCACAAGTATACACAGTATTTCCCCACTGAAAATATTAAGTGCTCACGTCTAGATGTGGTTATTCTTCAGTTTGCCCATAGTCAAGAATGGCCGTAACTCAGTGGCAAAGCATTTGTTCTAGTTTCAAATGCCAACATCTATCTAGAACAAGGTGGTGGTAAATTGCCAAGAACACTGCATCAGTGTCCATATAGTCATCAGCTTTCAGGCTTCACTTGTGAGCATCTTTATTGTCATTTAGCGCAGAGCTAGATGGCAGTAGGGAAAATTCAAATATCCGATTCAAATTCGACAAATATCAACATTCAAATTCGAATAGGATTTTCAAAAATCCGGATCTTCAAATCCGGATCCAAATGAGATTTTCAAAATCCGATATGGATTTTTGAATAATTTGACTGAATTCGTTGCCATATATCGCATCCGAATATCGGGTCCATTTGCTCTTATAATACGGGATGCAAATGGGATGCAAACGAAACGCACACACAATAAAAACGGGATGCAAATGGATTTAAAAATCGGATACGAATGTTCCCGACATTCGTATCATTCGATTCAAATTGGCTTTTCAAAAATACAGATTTTTTAATTTTAATTTGATTGCAAAAAATGCATTTGCGCACATCCCTAGATGGTAGTACTGGCATGAAATATTTTTGCAGACTGAAAAATGGTGTGCTTATTTTGCAAACCCCGTTTGAGCACTTTTGGATACTTCGTTGAGGTCACATGTCATGATCCTGTTCTGAGCTTTGAGTACGGTCATATTTTGGGAACTAGGATCCGTCGGAGTTGTGGTACTCATTTGAACTGTCCACCCACCCAATCCACTTAGATAATCATAACTTGTGCACAAAATTTATACCCAACCCTAAATGGATTGTGCTTTCAGAGCTGGGAACAGTGGCAGGAGTGTGGACAGAGCACTGTTGGAGTCTACTTTCCTTGCCACTGTTTGCAGATCCCGCCTGAACTTGAACAGGTTTCAGGAACTCGAATCGGATTTTCAAAAATGCACATTCTATATTGAATGGGATTTTAGAAAATCTGATAAGGATATGAATGTGAAGATTCATATGTGTCGTATATGAATCTGCACGAAAATTGTAAGTATTTTGCACTTAAAATATGGGATTAAAATGGGATTAAAATGTGTATGGGATAATACAGGATGCATACGGATTTTTATGGAATGCACACAGATACATATAACAGATACTAATGTCAACAACATTTGTATCTTTAAAAATGAATCTAAGGGTGTTTTCCCACCGTCACTAGAAGTACCCATTAAGTACCCATTAATGGGTACAAAAATGCCATTACATACCCATTAATGGGTACTTAATGGGTACTTTAAGTGACAGTGGAAAAACACCCTAACATCTGAATGTACAGATTCAAATGTTACGGATTCGAATTGGATTTTATGACATTCACATCTTAAATATCTGAATCAAATTGGACTTTTTGACATTCGAGTCTATTCCTGATTATCCATTCAGATGTAGTGGGATAAGTAACAGACAGAGGGTTACAACTTAAGTGAATAATAGCGGAGAATGTAGTAAATAAGCAAGTAATAACTAGGGACGTGCATGGATATTTGTAGGCATTCGAAATTCAATCAAATGTGCTGGATTTCGACATTTGAATTCGAATAGAATGCCACGAAATTTGAATTGAAACATTCAAATCAAATTTGTTTGCGTTCTCTGGACATTCACATGTACACGATGTGTACTTGAAGATCCACACCTTTCCCGCATCCGTAGGCATTTGTACATATCTGTACGGGATGAAAACGGATTGTGTACAGGATAACTATAGGATGCATACACATGTGTACGGACATGTTCAGATGTGGAGGGATGTTGGGAAGATGCATATGGGCATCTACGCATCTCGTTGACATTCATAAGTGCAAATTCGAATAAAAAATTCAAACGAATAGATTCGAATTTGCTTAATTCAAATTGAATTTTGTTAAATTTGAATTTAAATAATTCACATCAAATTGAATTTTTGATTATTCGAATAGACTCAAATAGGATATAAAAAAACCCATTCTGCACATCCTTAATAATTACTATTGTAGGGAGGAGCAGGGGGAGGATGCCTGTATGACACCCTCTAGTTTTGCATTATTTGGAATAGGTCAGTGTTGAACAAGAGCGAGGAAAACTGCAGCAAAGATGGCAAGAATACTGAGTATTTTAAACATAAAGATAATGGTGTCATATGAAGAGCTGGCCACAACTCGAGTTTTTGTGGGTTTGATGATTCGCTCTCTCTGGGTGAGGATGGCATCCCTGGCTCCGGTCCACTTTCCTGGTCCCACCAGTCGGAACTGGAATGGAGAGCAGGGCCCAAAGAACATGGTCAACGCCAGCCTGGGATCCTTCAGTAGAAACCAGAAGAGGTTCGGTTTGACTCCAGAGCAGGTCGCGAGCTCATCCAGGTATCCAATGAAATCGGTTTGGATTGATTGGCTCCGACTGGCACCAAACCTTGGGATGTAGAGAAGAGAGCGAGACACATTTTCTACAGCGTCTTACTGAGAAGGGTTGCCACATAGTTTTACCCCAAATGACCACCATGGATAAAACCAAAATTCTGACAGGCTCATCTGAAAGTGGCTAAAAACAAAAGATCGCTTTCATGCAGCAAATGCGACCCTTGCTTAAAATGGAAGAAACTAGACTATTGATAATGCGCCAGTTCGGATACATATATACAAAGTTGTGACTAGGGATGCGCATGAATATTTGTAACATTCATTATTTGGGTGAATTTGGACAAATTCAGACATTTGTATACGAATCGAGTATCCAGACTTTCATTTTTTAATATTCCTATGAATGCAAATATTTTGAGCTATTTGTCTGCATAATTCAGACATTTGTATATGTATGGATATGCACGCATCGCATACGTTTCTGTATGCATCCATACAGATACGTACAGGATGAAAATGGGATGCTTATGGATGTGTACGGATGTGTACAGATACGTGCGAGATTCGTATCATTGGATACATATAGAATATTTGTACAAATAGATACGATTGTATTTGTATCAGTACAAATGTCCAGACATTTGTTTTTCTTTATGCATATGAATTTGGATATTCAAATATTTGATTCGAATAGAACCGAATGTTGAAAATTGTATTCATGCTCAACCCTAGTTGTGACTGATACTGGGAACACAATAGAGGATATTTCTCTTACCATTTGATCCTTCTCTCGTTCCTCTTAATGGTGTCGGCCACCATGACACCCTCTGAAGGCAGTGAACTCAGTCCTGGAAAGACAAGTGAGATGGTACTGAAGCAATGACTGTTCCTTCTTGGGAGTAACCACGGGAGAAGAGATCAGCATTTTGGTGGAAGGGTGGCTACATTGCATAGGCTCAACCCACATGTAGATTCATTAATGGGGTTTCCCTAGAAGCTGTAAATATCACAAAAATGCACTTACTCTGTCGGATCATATTTGTTACCAGGCTCATGATATATTGGACTTAAATCCATTTGTGTTGTTAGGGGTTGGGTAGTATCTCACCAGGGACAGGTTAACCAGTCAAGAAGTACAACGAAAAGGAGAGAGGTGAAGAGGAGGAATTGGGTAATTTTCCTGCAGTGAAAGTGAGGTGTCTATTCACCATTCATGGTGGCTGTATCCAGATGAACGATGGATCCGGCTGCGATCTGGGGTAACTCCATGGAGTTGCATAAGAACTGCCATGGGGGCATGAGCCATGCTGGCAAATACCATTCAAACTTGACCCCAAGTGACCCTGCTAAGAGGAAACTACCATCAAAATTGTTGGGTTTCTGATTCAGGCACTCTTCCAAAAGGCTGGAAGTGGTCTGGAAGTTGGCCATTTTGGGTCCTTCGGTAAAGCTGTGGCTGACATTTCATCAAAGCAAATGGGACAGAAATTTGCATTTGTGTAAATGGAGCCACTTAAAATCTGCTACCATTTGAATTTGCTTTGAATTCTCTTAGAATCTTAGTCGCCCCTGTGAATCCAATGCGAACCCAATGCAAATCCAGGGCAGCTTCTTTGAATGTAAAAAAAGCTTTGAATGAATTTATAATAGGGATGTGCATGAATATTTGTACTATTCGTTATTCGTACGAATTTGGACGAATTTGGACATCAAATGTGTGGATATTTGTACTTTAGTATTTGTATGAATATGAATGTTTTGAACGTTCAAATGAATAGTTCAGACATTCGTATGACAGTATGGATACGTATGCATCCCGTGCATATCTGTAGGCGCACCATACACATCCGTATGTATTGAATATCCCAGGATTAATACAGGATGAGTACGGGATACGTATGGATGTGTACAGATGAGTACAGATGCATATGGTATGTGTATGGATGCATATCATCAGATACACATCTGTACATATCAAATATTCAAACTAATATGTACGAATGCATTCATATCGAATCAGATGTCCGGACATTCAAAACTGCACATTCATACGAATACAAATGTTTGAATATTCAATTTGTTACAATTTGAATGCCAAAAATTGCATTTGTGCACACCCCAAATTTATAATGAATATAAGTATATATTCTAAGAAAAAGCCTTATTTTGTAATCCGTAAAAGGTTGTAGTAGATAAATAAATAACCATGGCGTTACCTTTGAAGACTCTGGTCGCCCAGCGTGCTTGCAGCTCTGAAGTGGGCATAATTGGCCCAAGGGGCTGAATGAGTCCAATAACGGCCAGGGTTGGCTTGTCCAGATGTGGAGGGAAAACATGCTTGTACAGTGGGACACGGTTGTCTTCCACCTTGATCACCGATTTATCGAGAAAGGGGAATGCAACACTGTAGCCTGTTGCAAAGATTACAGTATCCACTTTCTCTTCCACAGTCCCATCTTCAAAAACTGCAGATGTCTCCGTAAACTCCTGGACAACTGGCTTCACCGTCACGGCACCGCAGAGGATGCGGCTTGGCAGGTCATCGTTGAACACAGGTTCTTTCATCAGAGATCTGGAAGGCAAAGGACCATGAGAGAGATAAATAACTCAGAGGGAAGAAGAGAAAGACAGTACAATCAGACACCCCATATCCACTGATTTGGTAACCACGGTTTTAGTTAACCATGGTTACTGGATCAGGCCCCCCACCCCCCACGGGCACCATAAGGGAAAAGCACCCAGAACCAGAAGGCCTATTTTGGCCTCTGTGGAGCATTGGAATAGGTGCGTGACGCGACCGGAGCCCTGCCCAAAATGTAAGAGGCACATGGCAGGCGGTAGGGAAGCATCTAGTGACATTGCATGCCTATTTCAACACTCTCTGGAGGCCAAAATAGCCAGTTTGGTCTAGTGGTTAGGGAGCTGGACTCTTATCTGGGA
>MTQE01001134.1:3290628-3313308 GCA_014337955.1 Aspidoscelis marmoratus | reverse complement strand
TCATCTCCCTTCTACCCCTTGCACCAGATTGCATTAGTTTAATATTAAAAACTCTATCCCACGGTACCATAATGGCCCCATGTGGATTCTGTCTCTGGTTGCATCCAGACATATTTTGCTATATTTGGATATTCTGGAATAAAATGTGGATATAGTTTAGTGTTTTATTGTCTTATTTCATCATTCTAGTTGCTGTTTTTTAAATTGATTTTGTTGTTTTATCCTGTTTTATCCTGTATACTGCCCTGGAAGTATGGTGAAAGGTATTATAGAAATTCTTTGAATAAATACGTAAGTAAAAAAGGCATCTAAATGCAATTATGATTCAAATAATTTCGTTTGCCTGCTATTATGGATCCCCCAACTGAGATGCATAATAACCATGTAACTTCATTTATCTATAGCAGAGGCAATATTACCTGTTTACTGGTTCCAGGCCATAGTTCTCATGTTTGAACCATCTGTTCATTCGTTTTACATACAACCAGTCATTGATGACTGTTGGGAGGTTGTTCTTAAGGAAGGTTTCAAAGCGGGTTATAACTATCATGTCCCAGGGGTAGCCGTTCTCCCAGACACGACTCATTATCCAGGATCCACTCCTGGAGCTGATATAAACCTTTAAAACAGGCAGGTGGTGCATGTAAATCACATTTTACCAAAAAAAATTCTCATTCACTGTGTCCAATGGAGCTTGCAGGATCTCAGCTGAGTATGTCCTTGAACAGGCCGCACACACTTGCACAATGATTGCAAGAAAGGGATATGCAAGAATATTCGACACTTTTGAAAGTCTATCGAATTTGTTCAAACTTGGCATCAAATTCAGATCAAATGTCTATACATTCGTTTTTTAACATTCGAACGAATTTCAAATCTTTCAAATCATTCATACAAATTATTCGGACATTCATATGTGGATGAATACGTATGCATTACATACATATCTGTGCACACCTTATTTGTATCTGAACCCATTTGTATGGATACATACAGCACAAAAATGGGATGCATACAGGATAAAAACGGGATGTGTATAATGCATACAAATGTTGTTGACATTCATATCTTCAAATACGAATCAAATATTTGTACAAATAGATACAAATGCATTTGAATCAAATCGAATGTGAATAGATTCATATTTGAAACATTCAAATTGATGCAAATCTTTGGATATTTGATTCAATTCAAATCAAATGCCAAAAATTGCACCCCTACACACGATCACACTGCTCCAGCGTAATTTGATCCTCTTTAAGAACTGGGTGTTGCTGAAATGGCAAAAGATTGTAGAGACATGTAGGAATGCATTTTTTTGAATATTTGATTAGATTTGAAGTTCAAAATTCCCTATTTTCAAAAATCCAATTCGAATCCGAATTATCTGGATCCATATTTTCAAAAATCTGATTTGAACTCAAATATACGAATGTCGGGAACATTCCAAATCCAATTTTTGAATCTGTTCGCATCCTGTGTTTATCGCATATGCATTTCGTTTGCATCCCGTATTATAGACCCGGTATTCAGATGCGATATATGATGACAAGTTCAGTCAAATTATTCAAAAATCTGTATCAGATTTTCAAAAATCTGAATTGGATTCGAAAGTCTGGTTTGAATTTGAATTTTGATATTTGTCAAATTCGAATCAAATTTTTTATTTTTCAAATATCCGCACATTGAGCATTTTAAACTGTTTTTGCCCAAAAGGAAGCACTAAAGAAGTGTTGAATAGCTTCCCTTCCTTACTGAGACCATGGATGTTTCTGCACTCCCCTTTCCGTCAGTTGGATGGGAAATGTGCACAAGAGACTAAGGTGTACTAGGGTTCACACTTGGGAACGTTAGTACATGTTAGCTTAGCCCCTGCATGCCGGACACTCACCTGGGTCTGGTCACGTGTACGATCCTCCACAGGGCACCGCCATTTTGTTCACAGCACCCTGTTGTCATGACGACGACGTCAGGGGTAATCTGAGGTGCCACTGCTCTTGCGTGGTACCTCAGATGGTCCCACTGCACCAGAAATAGTGTAAATGGTTACCGCTGGACACTACAGGAAAGTTTCTATTTAGCATTTGAATACATGTGCACCAATGCTGGTTTTTGATAATTGAACATCTGGGCAGGCAAGTACAGATACACCTGCCCAGATGTTCATCTATTGTAAACTAAGAGGCCAAATGTGAATTGGCCTTGTGTTACAGTAGATAGTAGATGACTATTAACCAGAGAGTTTCTGAGCATCACCTGGGAGGCTGTGTTGCTGAGCTCCACAGCGATGTCGCAGCCAGAGTTCCCAAGGCCAATTACCAGGATGTTTTTCCCCTTGAACTTTTCAGGACCTTTGTATTCCCGGCTATGGAGGAAACTGCCTTTAAATTTGTCAATCCCTATATGGAGAAGTAGAAAACAAAGATCTCTTCAGGAACGAAATACACAATATCTACTCTTAAACACTTTGACATCAATATACAGCATAGTGAAGTTGATTATCCAATGCTTTAGCAGTCATAGCACAGGGACTGTTCGCGCAATGGTGATCAGGGCAGCCCAGTGTGCTCTGGCATGCAGCATATGCTAGCGGTGTGCACGAATGCAATTTTTGGAATTCGATAATTGAATACTCAAAAATTCAATTCGAATCTTTTAAATTTGAATTTAACCAAATTGATTCAAATTAAGCAAATTCGAATCTATTCATTTGAAGTTTTCATTTGAATTTGTACTTATGAATGTCAACAACGTTCATAGATGCCCATAGATGTTCATCTTCCCCGGGTCCGTACACATCCAAATGTATCCGTACATGCCCATATGCATCCCGTAGTTATCCCGTATGCAACCTGTTTTTGTCCTACGGATGCAAGAAAGATGCGGATCTTCAAGTACTCATCGTGTATGAACCTGTACGCATGTGAATGTCCGAATGATTTGAACGAATAGATCCTAACTTCAAAACTTTATATTCAAATTTAAGGACATTCTATTTGAATTTGAATGTTGAAATTCTGCCTATTTGATTGAATTTTGAATCAAAATTCATGCACATCCTGAGCATATGCATCCCAATGCCTCACCCTGTAAAACTGCTCCATAGGTTAACTGAGAGTGCCTAGACCAGGTAGGGCTTGGTGAAATTTGGGATGGGCCAGCACTCTCAGTGCACAGTCCTTAAACTTAACTGCAGTGGGATACGTTCCCAAAGCACTTAAGAGTGAAAAGTCCAAGAGTTATTGAAGGCTACCCTATCAAATAGATGTCACTTGTAATATTATTCATCCTAAGGCTGTTTTTCCACCGTGCTTCTTTAATCCGGATCTAAGAAGATTCGGATCTAGGGAATGGGTACTTGCCTTAACCTGGATCTAGTAGATCCAGATTAAGGGAAGTACCCAATGTGTTTCCATGGGTGGTCTAGCACCCAATAGCAATGGATGTTAGCCTCCCTGCCGTGGAAACACCAGAGCACCCAATGGGAAGTCCGGAGCTACCCACGAGGGGTCTGCCTGTCACCCCAGGTGTTTGGGGGGACAGGGGCTGCAATCTCCGAAGTGGCTCCAAAGTCATTTCGATGTCACTTCGAAGTCATTTTGAGGTCACTTCGAAGTCTGTGCAAAATAGCTCTGGAGCGTCTTTGAAGTCTGTGCTGATCTTCAGAGTAAACTTTGAAGTGACTTTGGAGTGACTTCGAAGTAACTTCTGAGTCGCTTCGGAATCGCTTCGAAGTTCACTCCAAAGATCAGCACAGACTTCAAAGATGCTCCGGAGCTATTTTGCACAGACTTTGAAATGACTTTGAAATGACATCGAAGCTTAGGTTTTGGGGCTCCCCCCCCCCAAGGGTGCCCCTTCCCCCTAGCCTCCTCTAGACCCCATTGCCAAACTAACATGGAAACAGGCTCCCTTTAATCCAGATTTTCTGGCTGAAGACCCCATTGTAGATCCCATTAATGGGGTCTACAGAAACTCCGAATTAAAGGCCCAAAAGTACCCATATGATCTGGATTTCCCGAGGTGCGGTGGAAACAAATGTGTCCCTAATGGGTGCTGTGGTGGAAATGGGGTCATGCGGCTCACACCCAAATGTGTCCTTAATGGGTGCAAAAATGGGTACTAAGTGACTGTGGAAAAACACCCCATCTGTTCAAGGTTGCAATAAACACAAAAATCTCCCATGCTATTTCCAATATACAGTTCATGAGCTGAGATTACGTCATTATTTTCACACATAGACACATGTAGGAATGTGCACCAATATTCAAAACATTCAAAACTTGACGGAATTCCTTCGTATTTGGACATTCGAATTCGAATCAAATGTCTATAAATTCAAATTTAAACATTCAAATGAATTTTGAATTTTCAAATCTATTTGTTTGAATTATTCAGACATTCGTATCTGTAAGGATAAGTACACGATGTGTACTTGCCAGTACGCATCTTTGCACATCAGTACACATTTGTACAGATCCGTACGGGACAAAAACGGGATGCATACGGGAACATATGAATGTTGTTGACATTCGTATGTGCAAATTCGAATTGAAAATTTGCATGAATAGATTCGAATGTATTCAATTCAAATCGAATGTGAATACATTTGAATGTTAAAGATTTGAATTGATTTGAATTTTTGGATATTCGAATCAAATCCCAAAGATTGCATTCTTGCAAACCACTAGACAAAAGTCTATATCTAGCTATGTCTGTGTCGTGCGTATTGTTCGACCTCAGCCTCCCCTGACACTTTGTGAGTTCAGTCTCTTTTTATTAAGATTTAAAACAGCTTCAAAAGCCTCATTTCCCTACCAGCAAGCACCCCCCCCACGACATACACACTCTTTCCATTTAGTTTACTGCTTTAAATGGAGAGACTCTCCCTGCCTCCAACCGTGGTGCTCTGTTGGATTGACTTTTCCTTTTTAAAGCAACAGTACACTATTTTTGTTCTTATATTTCTCTTGTTTCCTACTGACAGATCTCACTCAGGCTCACTTGGAACAAAATGAGATAACTTGCTTTATTGTTTATAACTTCTTCATGTATTGAACAGCTTAAGAATACGGTTACTTCAGGTCCAACACTTTCTCTTATTTAAACACGCTAATACTCAGGATCCTAACCTATCAATCCCTACAAGCTGATAAGGACCCGACCCCTGTCCTAACCACACCCCCTTGAGATGATCAGACAAAGACCCCTCCTTCCTCTGGACTTGTCCTTTTATACAGTTCCCTCTCCTGGCATTGGATGCTCATTGGCTGTTTTCTGGGTTAACTTACCCCCTCCCTGCCCCAATGCAATAAACCATGCCCCCTTCAGCTGTTATCTCAACTAACTTATACTTAACAAATAGGGTGCTTCCGCACAGGCCCTTTAACACCCATTAAGTACACATTTCAATGTGCGCCTCCGCACACGGGACACTGATTAGGACACTTCCGGCGAGGGGTGTCCGCACAGTGAGTCCCCTTTTAATGCGGATTTTGGCGGCAAAACCGGTTTGCTGCCTGCGTGTCTGCATTGGCGGGGGCTAAATAGCACACTTCCGGTGGGTGCGTCCGCACCTATCCGGACTTAATGTGTGCTTAATGGGTGTTAGTTGCACACCACATATTATTAGTTGCATACCACATATTATGTGGTCTTGTACTGTGAATCCGCATCCATTTTGGATGCGTCCGCACAGCACAAGTGTGCAAACCCATGGCCCACCCCCGGCACACCATGATTGTCTCTCTGGAGCCAAGCCTGGCGAGCCAGGGGACCTCGCTGCCGCGGCTCGCCCTCGCCTGCGTCCTGCGCGCCTCCTGAGTGGCCGGGGCTGCTACAATCCAGATCCACACTGCGTGTGCGGAGGCACGGGGCAAGGGGTAGATCCGCATCTCTTACCGGGGTTATTAAAACCGGTTCCTCTGGGAGCCGGTTTTAATGAATCTGGATTCAGGAGACCCGGATGTATTTGCCCCTGGGCGGAAGCAGCCATACTCTTTAACAAGTTACCTTGCTAAGGGGACATTACAGTCTGTATCTACAGTTTTTTTAAAAAAACAAAGTCACTTACCAGGAAAGTTACGAACCGGAATATTTGGATAGATATGATGTCCAGAGCACAGCATAACAGCATCGAATATTTCTGACTCCACTTTGCCATCTTTTTCTGTTACAACCTCCCACTGGCCAGTTATAGAAAAATCTGGATGTTTCTTGACGCTCCTTACAAAAGTCTTCGAGAAAGCATTCAAGAAAATATGTCAGCATAATATAAGACTCAGGTTTGATTAATGTGAGGCAACAGAGATAAATCAAGTTAGTCAAACAACTCTGATGTAACAATTAAACACTTCTTGCAACCTTGATGTTCTTCCAGTGGCGCTGAATACTTCAATGCAAGGAGGTCGAGTTTCAGAGATAAATATTTGTAAACATAAATTGTATTTATTTTGACAAAAAGCATTTAAAATAACATCAAAGATGGGGTGTTTTTCCACTATCAAGAAGTACCCATTTTGGCACCCATTAAGGACCCATTTGGGTGTGAGCTGGATGAACCCATTTCCACCACACCACCCATTTCGGACACATTTGTTTCCACTGCTGCTGGGGAAATCGGGATCATATGGGTACTTTTCTGCCTTTAATCCGGATTTTCTGTAGACTCCATTAATTAATGGGGTCTACAATGGGGTCTTCAGCCAGAAAATCCAGATTAAAGGAAGCCTGTTTCCACACTTGTGTGGCAAAGGGGTCTAGAGGAGGCTAGGGGAAGGGGATGCACACATGGGGGGGGGAGCCCCGAAATCCCAGCTTTGGAGTGACTTCAGAGTCCTTCCGAAATGATTTTGAAATTACTCCGAAATCACTTCGAAGAGAACCCCAGAGACATCGGAGCCACTCCGGAGCTGCGCCGCGCCATTGTTCGCTATTAGCGAAGACAGCGCAGCCTTCCCCCTGAAGTCGCTCCGAAGAGATGGCCAGAGACTTCGGAGTCTCGCCACTGGTCTCTCCAAAGAGATCAGTGCTGACTTTGGAGATGTTCCAAAGTGTCATGGTCAGCCAGATAGAGGACTCAGAGGATGAGGAGGACTCACTTCCTCAGGTACAGGAGGAACCTGAGGTGAGGCCAGGACCCAGCTCTGACCCCCCAGCCCCATTGGAGCCTGGGGTTCAGCAGCCCAGCCTGGCCACAGCAGAAGTACAGGACGGGGGGGACATGGAACAACAGAGCCTAAAGATCCCCAGCTTTAAGCAAAGGAGAGCAGAGAAGCAAGGGTTAAGAAGATCCAAAAGGCTCGCCCAGAGACAGGCTGATCACCTGCACCTGTGAACTGAATCTGCAAAGTTAAAACACAGGGCAGACGCCCAAGCCCTTTGTCAGAAGCTATTGGTTCTCCTTTTGGGAAAGCTGCTCTATCTGACCTGGAATACCTGGCTATCGTGACTCCGGAACGGACCGTGGCGTTGCTCTCTGGAACCCTGGACTCGGACTGTTTATTGACCTTGCTCTCTGGACTACGTTGCTCGGCTGCTGAATAAACTGCCTTGACAGGTGAGTCGTTCTTATCAGCTCTGTGTTTGTGTGAGGGTGCTGGCAGCTTTCCCGGACACAAAGGGACTCCGGAGCGGCTCCGAAGTCTGCACTGATCTCTTCGAAGGGACTTCAGAGAGTGCACCCCCCTGTCCCCCAAGACACCTCGGGTGACGGCCAATCTGGATTCCCCAGATGGGTGCAAAAGTGTTTCCATGGCAGGGAGATTAGCACCCATTAGCAATTACACCTCCCATGGAAACACATTGGGTGCTTCCCTTAATCTGGATCTACTAGATCTGGATCTAAGGAGCGCGGTGGAAAAACACCCATGGAGTTGGTTAGAAAACCAGAAACCATGCACTTTAGGGATGTGCATGAATATTTGAAGGTATTAAAAATTCGATCATATTTCTCCGAATTTTCACATTTGAATTCGAATCAACCGTCCATAAATTTGAATTTAAAGATTCGAACAAATTTTGAATGTATTTGTTCAAATTATTTGGACATTTATATGTGTACAGGTTCATACACAATGTGCATTTGCAGATAAGCATCGTTCCCGCATCTGTACCCATTTGTACGGATCTGTACAGGACAAAAACGGGTTGCATACGGGATAACTATAGGAAGCATAAGAAGGTTTACCAATGCGTACAGATGCGTACAGGATGTGTAACGATGCGTACGGCCACGTACGAATGTTGTCAACATTTGTAAGTGCAAATTCGAATAAAGAATTCAACTGAATAGATTTGAATTTGCTTAACTTGAATTGAATTTGGTTAAATTCAAATTTTAAAGGTTCAAATTGAATTGAATCTCAAAGATTGAATTCATGAGCACACCTAATGTCTAGTTTTCTAATAGGCATCTAAAAGGCAACATAGTAGGTACTTCATGAACTCTAAGAAGAAGAAAACGAATTGGCTTTTCTACCCTGCTTTTCTCGCCCATTTAAGGGGACTCAAAGCAGCTGACAAACCTTCTGTTCTTCTCCCCACAACAGAACACCCTGTGGGGTAGGTGGGGCTGTGAGACCTCAGAAGAGAGCTGTGACTAGCCCAAGGTCACCCAGCTGGAGTCATGGGAGAGGGCGGAATCGAACCCGGCATTCCCAGATAAGAGTCTGGCTCCCCAGACCAAACTGGTCCCTTCCAACTCTGTGATTTTATGACTCACCCAACTAGGTCCTGTTGAAGACCCCAAGGTAACTTTGTGCCACTTTCATGGCTGCATGTAGGCCTTCATGGCTGCTGCAAAACACTGCCATGGCTGCTAAAGTACCACAAAGTGGCCACAAAAGGCCCCTGTATTCCTCTAAGCTGAGAAAACTGACTCCAGGTCAGCTGTTTGCTTCAACGAGGCAACTGGGCACCTTGATGAGACGCCCCAAGCCAACCTGGAGATTCTGGGGCTCAGCTCAGTGTGATCCAAGTCCCAGTTCTGAGATTTGCAGACATCTCTATAAAGGACTCCTCTGGCTGCCTCTATGACAGCTGATAATCATGTGCTGTGGAGCTGCCTGTCTTTGCAAGAAGCTGAATGCCATTTGTATTGCAGCAGGTAATTATCAGAACTCATTGAGCCCTTCTGCTGGTTAGATAGCAATTTCTTACCTTAAATTTTATATATTTGACAAGGTTGAAATGCTTAGCAAACATCTTGAGGTATTCCTGAAGCTTGGAGTTATGCATGTAATTGGGGAAATCCTCTGGAAAAGGGAAGTCTGGATAGCACATCATTTCCTTGCAGGAATTGGTGAACACGGAGCGATAAATGCTGGCTCGACCCTCCTCTGCTGATTCCTAAAAGGAGAAGGAAAACAAAGCATGAGGCCTTTTCTTATGAGGGACTACAGAACGTGTGTAGGATGCCCTAAGACGCAGCATTTGCTCTGCTCGGCTGGCGTTTCCATTTGGAACTGCCCCAGCCAGTCCCAGGGCGCCCTACACACGTTCCGGGTCACCGGGTTCCAAAGTGGCCGGTGCGGCCAGCGGTGCTGTGCATCTGAGCACACCACCGGCTCTGATTGGCTAGCTACCCGCTTCAGAATCTGGCACCCACAAGGTAGGTGCCTTGCATGCGTGTGTGTGTCCAGGTAGCCCATGGCCCAGGTGGGTGGGTGCCCAGGTGGATTACTGCAGGCTCTATTGGACCCGATCCGGTCCCCTGGAGCATGCAGGAACCTGGGGAAGGGACCAGACGGGCCTGCTCACCCCTGAGTCTTACCTGCTGGTTGTTTGTCAGTTCTTCTTTTGTTTGAGTTGCTAATGAGTCATTGGTCTCTCCCTGGTGGCACCCTGTTGACATTGTTTCCTTGAGTGGAAGTGTTAATAGTGGGTCATTGAGGCTAACTTATTTACTGTGTATAGGTGTAATCCCTGTTATGAATATTTGTGCACATCACTAATTCATGCTATGAACTATATTTGACCTCATCCTGTTGATGGAAGAGTTTAGGTGGGAAACAACTGTTGCTGGTCAGACCTCAGAATATTGTTGGGCAGATATCCCATTTAGACAGGAGAACCTTTCCCACGCATTACAGATTCTACAGTCTGTTCCATCTCAAGATGAGTTCCAGCACAGATTGGCCCGCCATAGTATGGAATAACCTCACTCAACACAGAAAGGGTCTGATGCGCACATGTCCGAGGAAGAATTTCCAGGTTTGGTTTTGTCTGGAGCTGAGAACCCCACATAGCAACTGTCTGTTTTCATTGCAGGCTAATCACTATGCATAAAGACCTTCTTTACACTTCTCTGTGAGAAGCAAGTGAATTAGACTAGGCAAAGAAAACACAGATGGAAAGGAGGCTCAGTTCAAAAATGTCTGAGAGCATTAAGACATTATTTCACTGTCAGTTTTTAAGCAATCAATAGACCAGGGCAAGCTATTGTTTGCTTTACCTAATCTGTTTGCACTTAGATTAATATTCTGCAGGGAAAGAGGGTTGCATAAGTAAGACAGAGACAACCCCCCCCCCCGCAACCCAAGAAAGAAACTACTGTTATTCACAAGCAGTGGAAAGAGTGCTGCTCTTTTTAACAGTTCAGTATAGGCAGCCCATCCCAGGTTGCCACTGGCCTGGTTTAAGGGTTTCCGCACTCCATTCAGCCACCCCATCCCCAACCACTGAAGTCAAATGCTGGCAGAAGCTTCAAAGGCTATGCCCAGTTTTGAAAGTGGTGCCCAGTTCCCGGCTGGGGTCATTTTGGCTGTGTGCTCAGAAGAGGCACATTTCAGGCACTGCTTCCAGGTGCCCTGCAAAAGGTATTCAAAATGCGACCGAATTCATCCAAATTTTGACATTCAAATTCGAATTGAATGTCCATGAATTCAAATTTAAAAATTTGAATTTCGAACTTCAGAGCTCTTTGTTCGAATTATCCAGATGTTTGCATGTGTACGGGCTCGTACATGATGCGTGCTTGAACATACGCATCCTTACATGAAGAAACATCTGCCAGTGCTGTGCTGCGCATGTGTCTGCTACCTGTGCCTCTCCACATTCTATTCAACCCTATTGAATGGGGGGTGTTCGTATCAGTACATGGAATTAATAAACTCTCCTACCACCCCTCCCCCACTTACTTGACCTCCTTGCCACCGCTGCCACCGCCACCACCGCTGCCTTCTCCTTGCTGCCACTGCACTGCCTTCTCCTCAATGCTGCCACCACCCCTTCTTCCGGCATTCCAGAGGGACCAGGAAGAGATCCGGAGTTCCATCAGAGTGCACCCCCCCCCCCGGTAAACCGGAAGGCCTGTATTTAGCTTCTGGAAGGTCTGTTTGTGGTTCCGAAGGGCCCTGGAAGAGGCCGTGAGCACCACTGGAATGCCGCACCTGGGTAAGTGCGCGCAGGGGAGGTTTAACAGAAGGCCTGGATTTAGCTTTTGGAAAGCCTGTTTGTGGTTCTGAAGGGCCCTGAAAGAGGGGCTTCAGTAAGGTGGCCCCGGGGAAGCCCTGGGGGGAGGTCTGGGGGGACGGTGGCCAAGGGAGGGAGGCCCTGGGGCATCCAGTATCCATAGAAGCTTTGACCGAAACTTCTACAGATACTGGATTATTTGATTCATGGATGGATAGAGCCCTATGAATAGAGCCCTATTCGATCCGTCCATGAATCTCGGAATTTGGACACAGTTGTCCAAATTCCAAATAGCACAAATCATTTGTGCCCATCCCTATGAGACATCAGTTAACAAAACCAGAGTACTGACATGGCAACTGGGGGATCTGAGTCTGATTTCCATACTCACAGTGAACTGCCACAGTCCTCCAATGTCAACGCTCCTTTCAAAGCACGTAGGCTCCAGCCCTTCATCCAGACAGGCTCTGATGGAGGCCAGTCCACTTACTCCAGCTCCAATAATGGCCACTCTTTGTACCATGGTCACCTAGAGTGATGCTGTGGAATAGGGATGGGTAGGCAAATACAGAGACAATTTTAATGCTCCCTCCACCTCCCCAACCCATGGAAAAATACACAGTCCTTCTATAATGATAAAACATAATGATAAAATGCTAATACGAAGCATTGATGTGCACTTTCAGACATTGCACATGAGCATGGGTGCACAGCCAGCCACAACACACCCAGAAGCATCCCCTCCCCTCCTACAGCCCATCCTAACCCTTCAGGTTTGCTTACTGTGCCATGTGCCTGTTGTGTTTACTCAGATTGTCTTTGGCTGTAGACACACTTAAGGTTTAATCCAGCTTCATTCCTTTGACCTCCTATTTAAACTGAGCTACGAAACACTATTTTAAAGGCAGAAAATCCCAGATTTAAGCTTCATGCAGTTACTTATTCCTCTATATTTACATATTCTGGAATAAAACATCCAAATACGGTGGGATAAACCTTCATCGGCACTTACTCAATTCATAGTATTTGGATAATCTAGAGTAAAGCACATCCAGACACATTTTATTCTGAATTATCTGTGCTTTATTCTGGAATGTCCAAATAATGTGAATTAAGTTAGTGCTGTTTGGATGAAGCTTATGTAACTGATGTCTGGATGCAGCCATAAATTTCCATTTTCAGAAGAAGATTTGGTAACAAATGCTTCTGTCTGAAATACTGTGAAGATCAACCATTGGGTGCTTCAACATTTTCAGACTTAGGTGATGCTGTGGTCACACTTAAGGTTTAATCCAGCTTCACTCCACTTTCAGAGTGGGAGAATACATCAGAAAAGTGACGAGCTGTTTTCTTCTGGTGTTAATAACTCAGAAAATTCACCTTTGGGATAGATAATGTAGAAATAAAATTACTGGTCACTTTGCTGATGTGTTCTCTCTCTGAAAGTGGACTGAAGCTCCACCTTCTTTTGCACAAGCTGTTTCACCTAGGGATGTGCACAACTATTTGAAACATTCAAAATTCGATTGATTAAAACATTTGAATGAATTTCGGATTTTGAAATCTATTTGTTCAAATTTTCGGACATGTACACTATGCGTACTTTCTTTTCTGCATCAATATGCATTTGTAAGGTTCCGTACGGGATGAAAACGTGATACATACGAGATGCTTACAGAAGTGTAATGATGCATACAGGCACATACGAATATTGTTGACATACATACAGTATGTGCAAATTCAAACAACTGATTCGAATCTATTTGAATCAAATCAAGTGTGAATACATTTGAATTTTCAAGATTAGAATCGACTCAAATTTTCAGGTATTCATTCATATCGAATCCCAAAAACTGCATTCGTGCACACCCTTAGTTTCACATACACTACGATTTCAATTTATTTTTTATTGATTAGCCAAACAAGACCATATCAACTTTAAAAGTAAGAAATAAACCTAACATAATTAAAATGATAAAAACAAACACCGTATTAAAGGAAAATCAATCATAAAGCCCTACTCCCTAATTTGTGCAGGGTAAGATTAACTTTGTCTGGAAAGATCACTTCTCGGTCTTTTGGTGGAGACCATAAGCCTATTCGCACTTGGCTTTATTCTGGAATATATCCTGGAATAGGGACTTGCTGTCGATATGCTGGTGCAGGCTTTAGCAGGACCAGTGTGAGGTCTGCCAGAGTCTGTATTAGCATGAGGACCACAGACCCCTATCCTGAGATATACTCCAGAAAAAGGGCAAGTGCGAACAGGCCCCCAGTGAAGTTTCCCTACCAAATCTTACCTTTGCTGCAGCTGCTGCTTTCTTCTCTCAGTCCCTCTAGCTTCCCTTCACACTTCTGGATGAGAAGAGGAAAGCCAATGCTTAGCACACTATTAATTTTAGAGGATGGCTTTGGAAGCGTAGGAGGAGTTTCCTACCAGAGAGGTAAAATACTTATTTACAGCCCTTAGGTTGTTCATTATCATTCCTCTAGGAAAATCTCAGTTGGCCGATGCATTGACCTCACATACGCGTATTTTAAGAGCTGCTCACCTGAAAATGTTCCAGAGGACACCCAAGTTATAGAATAGCTGCACCAGGCAGTTTTGCTAACTCTGGAGATTTGTGAAGAGGATGAGCCAATTTACCCTGCCCTTTGGCTCAGAAAACAGTCTTTTTATAGTTGTTGATTTTTGTGTGTTCATTTATATATTTTTTTAAATGGTTGTAACTTGCTCTGAGACTTTTGGATAGAGAGCGGGATAAAAATGCAAATTAACACATTAATAAATGAGTGAGGAAGCAAGCAACTAACCAAATTTAGGCTTCAGTCACACATAGGGTGAGTTCCCCTAGGTGTTTAAATCTGAATCAAATCCAAATTTGGTATCCAGAGTTTCCATTTAATTTTTTATTCCTGGATTTTATGAGGACTATCCAGCAAAAATAAGGAGAAAAAAGATCCTGAGAAAAACTGGACTCCCCCCCCCCAAAAAAAATGGGAACGCTCCTTCTGGCCAATGTGTGCCAGATGTGGGTTGGATTTTACAGCTGTGAAGCCCCCCCCCCTTGCCATGCCTGCAATGCTAGAGCCCTGATCTAGAAAAGGCAAAGGCTTGGATTTCCCCTGAATGGGAAAGGGGGAAGGTGAGAGGTTTGACTCATGGTTTTGCTTTTAAAACCTTCTTTTTAAAATGATTGTTAGCAGCTACTAGGAATGTATCTCTTGTAGCTACGTTTCTAGTAGCTACTAACAATGGGGTACGAGTCACGAGTCAAGCTGCTTCCCCTGTGTGAACTGCCAGCCTTCCGATTGCATTCTGCTCCTTCGCTGATCTGCTTGAGCGCAAATGCGCTCTTCCCAGTAACGGGGATGCAGGTAACGCTACTGGGAACATCGAATCTGAAAGGAAGGGTGTGAAAAGGGGAAAGTGTGATTGCCCAGTGTGTGTCTGTTCTTCCACTCAGCTGATTGACAAGGGCTGGCTGACAGGGTTTGCACTGGGGTGGGGGAGATTAAAAGGTCCTGTTTCTCTGTGCTGGGGATTTGGGCAGTGAGTGGGAACAGCAATATTCAAGTTCAGCCTGGTTTACTGTCAGGTAAATGGGAACAGCCTGAAATGCACACTTGGCCCTGTATCCGGATTAAAATAGTCCAACCAGGACTAAAAAAGTCAAGAAACGGGGCCATAGTAAAAGAAAAAAATGCTTCAAAAGTAGTTTAGTAATGGTAGCATCTGCATGCTTGTGCCTTAATCTCCATTAGAATGGACTTTCAAAATGCACTTGTCCTTTAACATAGAAGAAGAAAAGTTGGCTTTTCTACCCCACGTTTCTCACCCATTTAAGGGGACTCAAAGTGGCTGACAAACCTTCTGTTCTTCTCCCCACAAAAGAACACCCTGTGAGGTAGGTGGGGCTGTGAGAACTCAGAAGAGAGCTGTGACTAGTCCAAGGTCACCCAGCTGGCTTCATGGCGGAGGGCGGAATCGAACCTGGTATTCCCAGATAAGAGTCCAGCTCCCTGTTAGCATGCACATGCTACTTCCTCCAAGCTGTTCTTGAACTGCTTTTTAAAATGTGTGTATGCATAGCCTTAGATTTCACGTATTACTTCAATGGGGGGGCTCATCAGCTGTTAGTGTTTCAATAGGTATTTGACTATTTCCTACAGATTCTCTTTCTAGTGCCCTTCCCAGCTGATGGAGTTCTGATCTAACAACTTCTGGAGGGCATCATGTGCACTGATCCTGCTTTACATTATGTTAAAAGGGAGGGATTTGGTGAGCATGTGTGATCCCACTATTTTTGCTCAGAAGTTTGCTCCACGTGTATATCTGTAGTCCTAAAGCTGTGTTTTTTAAAAGAGCAATTGGAGGTGTGGCAAGGGAAGCTTGTCTCCATCTGCCTGACATTTCTGATTATTACTAGAGATGTGCACAATTTTTTTTTGCATTTGCATTTGAATCGAATTGAATATCCAAGCACTCGATTTGGTTTGAACGCTTAGAATCCGAATGCAACAAAATCCGATTTGAATAGAATACGTTTGAATCTTTTCGTTTGAATGTTAGATTTGAATCTGAAGACACAAATGTCGACAACATTCGTATGTGTTATATGTATCTGTACACATTTCATATGCAGCCTGTGCTGTCCCCATCTGCATCCGGTTTTTCTCCTATACGATCAATGCAAATGCATACAGATATGTATGAGATGCATACAGATGCGTATGTAATACATACGTATCTATACATTTGAATGTTTTGAATCATTCAAACGAACGTTTAAATTTGAATGTGTAGACATTCTATTTGAATGTGAATGTCCACATTCGATTGAAGTCAATTGAATTTCAAATGTTTAGAACATTCATGTGTATCCCTAATTATCATCTAAAATTTATCCATAATATGAAAATACGTGTAGAATATCATCTTCATTTAATCTGCCAATTGAAGCCTTACCTGGATCGGGATAACTTGGCCACAGTGACCCAGGCTCTGGTAGCTTCCAGATTAGACTACTATATTGTGCTCTACATGGGGCTGCCCTTGAAGATGGTTCGGAAGTTGGAACTGGTGCAGAATGCAGCAGCTCGACTGCTGATGGGAGTCTCTGGCCAGACTCAATTCACGCTGGTCTTAAGGGATCTGCACTGGTTACTTATTTGCTACCGAGCCCAATTCAAGAGTACCTCTTCAAATAAGGACCTGCCATCCACATACTAGTGCAGACTATGGCAGATCCAGGGTGAGAACCAGCATGTGCATGGCAGGTCCTTATTCTGAGATATAATCCAGAATAAGGTCCAGTGCAAAAAAGGTCTGTTCACTGTGGTCTCACCTTCAGTTTAAACCTTCTTCAGTGCACCTTCTGATTGCATTTCCATCCTGTCCATTTTATTTGTGGACTTTCCACCCTCCATTTGGACTTGAATAAAATGAATAGGAATGAAAAGGTGTGAGTGTTGCAACCAGGTGGTGGGCTGAAGAAGGTTTAAACTGAAGCTGTGACCATGGCCCAGTAGAAGTAATGTACTAGTGGTGGTCACTTCTTTCTGAATGTGTTGAGGCAGAAGCTGGACCATCATCTATTAGGGTTGTTGCTGGGAACTGGAATCCGTAATCTTAGGGTGTTTCCGCACAGGCCATTAAGACCCCATGCACACATCTGCAAGTTACCTTCCACACAGCAGGACAGATTAGGGCCCCTTCAAGGACAGTGCTTCCGCATGGCCTCGCGTGAGATTCATCTCTAAAGGGTCTAGAGCCCACTGAATCCGGTGTTTGGGAAGACCTGAAAAATTAGGTCTTCAAACCATTCCTGCATGCAAATTCCGGATCAAAGGACAATGCTTCCACACAGGGACAGGAGAGGGAGCGAGTGTGGGTGGGACTGGAAGTCGCCATGTTGAGCACAGCCGGCAGCCACAGGATCTCAGGCACGCCGCTGATTGGTGGGCAGTCTGTCCCTGGCACGCCCACACACGGTGGAAACGAACGGTGACTGACAGCTGAGCGCTCCAATCATGCAGCACCTTGGGCAACTGGGCAGCAGAGAGGCCTGATCCTTCTGGATATAGGTGCTCCAGCATCCACACAGCAAACACATGATGCGTTCCTCGCTATCTGTGCTTCCCACGCGAGTGCGGATGCATTAGGCCTCATTTGGATCCACCCCTATTTCAGACAGATCTTCCCTTGGACGGATTTCAGAAATCCGGATTTTCTTACTCCGGATTTCAAGCAGTAAGTATGGAAACACCTTTATAGTCCTCTTCTGGGTCTAATGTGAAGAAATCGGGTAAGAGGAGCATAGAAAGCAGCAGTGTTGCAACTTAGTTTCCCCTTGTTCTAGTTTGATGAGCTTTGCGTGAACAAATATGTTGTTTGTCTTGGCCAGATTCATGGCATCAACTGACCCCAGCATTATGCCAAAGGTCCAGAACTGTTCAACGTTTATTTCCCTGGGTTGCCAGACTCAGAATGAATCACAAAAGAAGCAAAGTAAATCTTTAGCCTTATTCCAGATGTTCAAGTTTATGCAGCAACGCTCTATAAAACAAGGGAACATTTTCTCATAGAAATCATGGAGATGGAAAACAGGGTTAAGGTTGCATCTCTTCAAATGGGAAACATGCTCTGTTCAAAAAGGAAAAGTCAGCCCTGCTGGCTACAAGTGGATTTATCGTACGTTATTCAGTTATTCATGCTTGCATGTAGCTAATGCATATTGAGTATTCATACTCTTTATCAACTCATTGCTCATTTGTCCTCATGCATTTGGTTCATGCATGGTTCTCTATATACTGTGTCTTGTAGGGTTTGGTTCACCATTCATTCGCATGCAATAAGCAAGGGGGTGTAGTAGCACTTTAGAGACTAGAGAGAAAGAAGTTGATAGTATGAGTTTTCATAGTCTGGATGGCTTTTGTGCTTAACTTCAGCTAACTGGTTCTCTCCTCCTCCTCCTTCTCCCGACTGATCTCCAGTCCCTCAACAAGATCAAAATTAAATCCCTCCCTGCTGGTCTGATCTCTGGAACTGCAGGCATTCACCCATCCCCCCTCAGACAGGGAATGCCCCCGAAGCATGGTTCCCTCCCCAAAAGAACCACTTGCATTCCCATTTGTTAGGGTATTTCTAGATCCAGCAGCGAGAACTCTTTTAATTTGAATAGGGATTCTCCACGTTTGGGACCTTTAGCCTGCAGAAATGGGAGATCCCTTGGAAAATGTCGGGACGGTTTGAACTCGAGCCGACTTCAAGCCTGCCTAAATCCTGTGTGGGAATGGGGCCACTGTTAATTATCTCACTCTCAAGTCAAATATAGAATGCCCCAAATTGCTGAGCCAGTCCCAGCTGTGCAGAGTATCTGCAACCTGCTGGAGTCAACTTTCTATATAAGGATTGATTCTACCAGGACATTTTTGCAGTGTTTAGCATCCTCTCTGACCTGAAAGGAAATTCTTCTTTCAAGCTCAGTTGGGAGTCAAGCTAAATTAGTCAGTCCTGTAGTGTATATAGACAACCACAGCCACTGTGTTTTTTCACTGTCATCACTGCTGGGCATTACAGTTTCAGCATTACTGGATGTGGTGACTCGGCCAACCCCTCCCTTCCCCGTCCTCCACAGAGTAACACAGGTTGGAGGCAAGCTGCCAAGTGTCCCAGTCGACCGCCAGTTCCCTAAAAGTTCGCTTTCTGATGACCTGCCTTATATGCCCAATGTGAAGGCTCCCTTAAAGCAGCAAACTGACTCCCTTGTAAAACAAACACTTGAAGTTTATTGTCACAGAAAAATAAAGAAGCAAACTTGAAGTTTGGCTTAAAACTCTTTGAGTTGTTTGAAAAGTAAAATGTTGCTTTGCTAAGTCTCCTCCCCCCCCCCTTTAGTCAGTTGCTTCCACGAAAGCAAACAGTCCCTATTAGGCTCTGGAAGCCTTTCGCATGAGGGGTTTTGGAACGCATCTTGTGGGATGGCCGGATCCATTCCAGGCTGCCTCAAGCGTCCTGATGTGTCATAGGTGCGTTCCATCTCCACACGTTCCAAATGATACGGAACGCCCCCAGCTGCCACGGAGGGAAAGCAGTCGCACGCTCTCCCTCCATGACAGCTGGGCCCCTCCCTCGGCCTCCCCTGATTGGCCGCCTTGGAGCCAGGGCTGGGAGGCCAGTCGGGTCCCTTCCCTGGGTTCCTGTGAGCTGCATTGGCCTGAATCAGGCCCATGCAAGTGGTGGGACCCCCACCCTTGGGTCGTGTGTGTGCATGAACGGCGCTTCCCTGCTGCTGCTGGCTCAAACCTGGCTGGAATAGGCCGGTGATGTTCTGCGCATGTGCGCAGGGCGGCCTCCCCTTGGCTGGGCATCTGCACCTGCACAGATGGCTAGTTGAGGCCAGATGGGTGCCTGGCCAATGAGGGGCTGCCCCGTGTGCATGCGCAGAATGTCGCCGGCCTATTCCAGCCAGAATTGAGCAGGCAGCAGAAGATAAGAGCTGTACAGGCATGCACGTGACCCTGGAGTGGGTTGGGGGGTGCTGGATGGGGGTCCCACCACTTGCATGGGTCTGATCTAGGCCAATGCAGCTTGCGGGAACCCAGGGAAAGGACCCGACTGGTCTCCCCACCTCTGGCTGCAAGGCAGCCAATGGGGAGAGGCCGGGGGACGGTCTTCAGCCCAAATGCGTTAAAGCCACTTTCCCATTCACACATAGGCAGGGCAGTGGCTTCAACACGTTTGGGCTGAAGCGTCCTGAGGCATGTCCACCTTAGTGTGAAAACACCTCAGGTGTAAGCCTAACAGTCCATAGCCCCAGTTATGGGCCTTTCCCTCTCAGCTCCCAGAGGAGAGCCCAAACAAAACACACTTAGCGTCTGCAGCAGTTTGTTCTGTGTTTGAATAGTTTGTACATACGTTAAACTGGGGATACATATCGATACATATGCATTCGTATAGGATACGTTTCTGATATGTACGTGTTGGTATAGATCCATATGCAGGATCCATATGCATTTCTATCAGATATTTGTTCGAATTTATAAGAGTACATTTGTGTCGAATATTAATCCTGCCACATTTGAAGGCAGATTTATTCGAATTCTAACATTCGATTCGATACAAATTGAATGCCAAAATCCCATTCATGCACATCCTACTGTTGCTGACACTTAGGAAGGGGCAACAAAATTTGGAGAAGGGCGGGCAGGCCGGCCCAGTTTTATAGGTTTGATTCTGCCCTCCCCCATGAAGCCAGCTGGATGACCCTGGGCTAGTCACAGCTCTATTCTGAGCTCTCACAGCCCCACCCACCTCACAACAGGGTGTTCTGCTGTGGGGAGAAGACTAGGAAGCTTTGTCAGTAGCTTTGAGTCCCCTTAAATGGGTGAGAAAAGCGGGGTAGAAAAGCCAAGTCTTCTTCTTCTTCTTCTTCTTCTTCTTCTTCTTCTTCTTCTTCTTCTTCTTCTTCTTCAATTTCTGGCATAATTGACTTCTGTATCAAATTCACTTATTATTTCTTTATTTCTTTAATAAATTTACATCCTTCACCAAATGGTCCCAGGGTGGCTTACAATAAGAATAAAACATATAAAAATAATAATAATTAAAAATACCACCCCTCCCTTCCTCCCACATCCACCCTCCCTTCCTAACAGGACAGCACCCCAAGGGAGCTATTTAGATGGCAAAAGCCTGGTTGAAAAGATACATTTTCACCAGGCGCCAAAAAGTATACAATGCAGGTGCCTGGCGAACCTCAAGAGCGAGGCTGTTCCAAAGTCTAGGGGCTACCACAGAGAAGGCCCTCTTGTATGTCCCTATGTTTCGTACCTCTGCAAGAGAAAGAACTACAAGAAGGCCCTTTCCTTGAGATCTCAGTGTATGGGCAGGTCTATATGGGAGAAAGTGCTCCTTCAGATACCCAGGGCCCAAGCCGCTTACGGCTTTAAATGTTAGTGTCAACACCTTGAATTGGGCTCATTAGCAAACAGGTAACCAGTGCAGATCCTTTAAGACCGGCATGATACAAGTCCGGCCAGAGATTCCCATCAGCGGACCAGCTGCTGTGTTCTGCACCAGTTCCAACATATAGATATACACTTAGCATATAAATGCAATCCCATTTCCCCCCAGTACCGGGTGTGCCTTTCACTTTTTTCACGTGACAAAACTCTTCCAGGCCTTGGGAGCCATGTAAAAAAGACCCTGCAACAAGTGAGATTGTAACCGGCTGTGAAAGCCCACATTCTACCACTAGAAAAAAAGTAGTTGATTTTATTATTCCTTCCTGATTTCCGTTCTAGTTGCATTTTGTCTTGTCGCTGAACTGTGAAGTGAGCAAATAAAAACTACCAAAACATCCATATATTATTTGTCATAGAAAAAAAAATCTAAGCCGGACTTCAAGTCCTCAAAACAGAGTGGGCCATAATAGGCTAGCCTGCTGTAAATACGGTAGTTTGCCAGTCCAAGTTATGCAATAGATGTGGTAAACAAATATGTTCTTTTTATTCTGATTATACGCAGGCATTTCCTTGAACTGACTTTCTTTCTTTCCTAATGAAGTCCAAACCACCAAAACTCATTTAAAAAAAAAAGAAAAATCATTCTTTCAAGTTTTCTCTGGACTATATGTATCACCATAACGTATAGAAATAATATACTGGACTGAAAAAAAGACTGAATATGAGTCCACTCTTTATTGTTGCAGAATGCTGACAACATTTGTATCTGTTATACGTATCTGTGTGCATTCTGTGTTCATCCTGGATTTAATCCTGTATATTAAGTGCAAGATATGTACAATTTTGTACAGATATGTATGTAATACATACATATCTGTACATTTGAATCATTCGAATGAATGTTTCAGAAGATCCAAAATCCAAATGTCTAGATTCAAATGTTATTAAATCCCATTCGATTCAAATGTCAGCATTGGTCAGGTTCGAATCGGATTTTTGAATTTTCAAATATTCCTGTACATCCCTATCATGGGCTCCAAAAATATTCTTATTACATGATTTTTCAGGTTTAAATATTGGAACAGAAGAACAACAATGATTACATCTTTTAATATCGGTAACCCAACAATGTATGGTGTGTAATTGGAAATATGCCTTGAACCTGACCAGAGTTGGATGGTAGTACAGAACAGTGTGGAAACTTACGATGAATGAATATCTTTCAGTGAAATATTTGAGAATAGCCTTAATCAGAGGCATTTTCGCACTACACTCGTTCCATTTGGAACGGGTGTAGGA
>MTQE01001134.1:3240332-3259319 GCA_014337955.1 Aspidoscelis marmoratus | reverse complement strand
GGCCAGAGAGAGATCCCCAAATACTTAGCTAACCTTTAATTCCCTGACACATTCGACTTGAACCCGTGCTCTCCTCAGTCACATGTAGATAGGTTAATTCAAACTACAATCCTCACTAGGAATGACTCGATTCAAATCCGAAGTAAATGGAGTGCATGGGGATGCGCCCAAAATTTGGTGGGGCTACAGTGTTCTTTTATTAAAGAAGAGCAGAGTTTTTAGGAGCTGGTAAACTATTATGTTTACTAACTTAACCCACAAAAGAGATGGAGATGTCCAAATAAAGATTCGAGAAAAATATCTCTGCAGAGAGTAAAATGAGGAGATGAGGAAGCCTCTGGCGTGGAGGTTTTGCTGCCTAGGTTCTGCCTCCAACTTGGAGAGAAGAGAGGCAGGATGCCTCAGGTCATTGGAGGGAAGGGAGTGCAGGTGAAGGTTTTGCCTTTGTCTTCTGCTCAAGATATCTGGAAGCAATTGGTGGGCCACTGTGTGGGACAGGATGCTGGATAAATACTTATCTGAGCAAATTCGTATATCGGATACGAATCTTATGGACATTCTGGTCCATCAATTCCTTCTGACCATTCTCCAGCAGAAGAGGAAAGCAAGATTTACTATCCTTGTGCTCCAGTATACCATGGAGGACATATTTTGGCTGCAATCTAAGAAGTGCCACTGGAAGTAGGTCTGGCCACAAAATAGCCAGGCAGGGAATTGTTCTTGGCTTTTGGAGCCTTAAAACTGCCTCTGAGGGCTCTCCAGAGGCAGCAGTCTGGTCTAGAGCGGAGTAGGCCTTTCAAATGTGGATGGTCCTGTCCTGGATCAGCAACAACTTGTCCTAGATTGGGACAGGTGACCCACCCTGTACTGGGATGGATGGGGGTGGCAAGGACAGAAAGGGAAACAAAAGATAAAGAGAAACAAAACATCTGTTCTGTATCCTGAAGACACTGGTGCTGTAGAACAGTATGCCATGTGAGATATTGTATATGAAGCTATAGATAAATCACTCCCTACTTCACATGCAGGGGGAAACGGGGGAAATGGATCTCACTTTGCTTTGCTCCCAGTGAGATAAAGTAGCAACATAGCTTCATTATATTCAGAAACAGAGAAAATGAACAAGCAATTTTTTTGTCATTGAGATTTTAACCAGGCTATTAATTGGTACATCAATTATGAATCCAGAGACAGGAGCCCCAGAAGTTATTTTCAGAGCCTGATTTAGGCGAAGCTTGTTGGCATTTAAATTCTAACTAAAGGTGCTAAATAATTTAGGGATGTGCACGAATATTCAAATGCATTTGCAATTTGATCAACTATCCTTACATTTTGATTCAAATTTTGAATTTCGGATCCATTTGTTCAAATTATTTGGACATAAGCATGTGTATGGGTTCATACACAATGTGTACTTGAAGATCTGCATCTTTCCCGCATCCGTACACATTTGTACGGATCCATACGGGACAAAAACAGGTTGCATATGAGATAACTACAGGATGCATACAGACATGTACAGATGCATACGGATGTGTACAGACCCGGGGAAGATGTGTACAGGTACAGGTGTCTATGAATGTTGTTGACATTCATAAGTGCAAATTCAAATGAAAAATTCAAACAAATAGATTCAAATTTGCTTAAATCGAATCAAATTTGGTTAAATTTGAAATTAATCATTTCTAATCGAATTGAATTTTTGAGTATTCAATCCAAATGGAATCAAATGCCAGAAATAGCATTCATTCAGATTATTTGGACATTCACATGTGTTCAGGTTCATACACAATGAGTACTTGAAGATCTGCATCTTTTCCATATCCATACGCATGTGTACGGATCCATACCGGACGAAAACAGGTTGCATATGGGATAACTAGGGCATGCATAGAGACATGTACGGGCATCTATGAATGTTGTCGACATTCATAAGTGCAAATTCAAATGAAAAATTCAAACAAATAGATTCAAATTCGAACCAAATTTGGTTAAATTTGAAATTAACAAATTCAAATCAAATTGAATTTTTGAGTATTCTATTGAAATCAAATCGAATTCCACAAATTGCATTCATGCACATCCCTAATATAATTACATGATCAGAGGTTTCCATGGTATACAATTTTCAAATGATTGGGAATATAGGGTTAAAATAAGAATGCACTATGATTAGACTCTGGGTGTTTTCCCACTGAGCTCCTTTAATCCGGATCTAAGAAGATCTGGATCTAAGGAATGGGTACATTCCTTAATCTGGATCTAGTAGAAGTACCCAATGTGTTTCCATGGGTGGTCTAGCACCCAATAGCAATGGGTGCTAGCCTCCCTGCCGTGAAAACACCAGAGCACCCATTTGGAAATCTGGATCTACCCATGAGGGGTCTGCTTGTCACCCCAGGTGTTTGGAGGGACAGGGGGTGCAATCTACGAAGCGGCTTTGAAGTCATTTCGAAGTCATATTGAAGTCACTTCGAAGTCACTTCGAAGTCTGTGCAAAATAGCTCCTTTGAAGTCTGTGCTGATATTCGGAGTAAACTTCGAAATGACTTCAGAGTCACTTCGGAGTCACTTTGAAGTTCACTCTGAAGATCAGCACAGACTTCAAAGACGCTCCAGAGCTATTTTGCACAGACTTCAAAGTGACTTCGTAATGACTTCAAAATGACTTTGAAGCCTAGGTTTTGGGGCTCCCACCGATGGGTGCCCCCTCCCCCTAGCCTCCTCTAGACCCCATTGCCACACAAGTGTGGAAACAGGCTCTCTTTAATCCAGATTTTCAGGCTGAAGACCCCATTGTAGACCCTATTAATGGGGTCTACAGAAAATCTGGATTAAAGGCCAAAAAGTACCCATATGATCCGGATTTCCCGAGGCGCGGTGGAAACAAATGTGTCTCTAATGGGTGCCGTGTTGGGGTCATCCGGCTCTCACCCAAATGGGTCCTTAATGGGTGCTAAAATGGGTACTAAGTGACCGTGGAAAAACACTCACAATTTGTCTTATTTCAGCAGCCATCAGAGAACCTGTTTATTTTTTGAAATTCCAGGCAGGCAGAAAAAAGATTGGAGGCTATATTATACAAAGTAGAGCTATGATACCAAATCCAAGTAGATCAATGAAGCCATCAGTGTCTTCATCTGGATTCAGGCAAGGGTAATTTTTGCTTTTTTATCCCTGGAAGATAGGGTTAGCCGTTACCTTTAACTCTCCAATATATTCCCAAATACCAAAGGCATCCTTATTATATCCTTATTTCACTCTGCAGGAAGATAAACATCTGCCAAGTGTTAGCTAGTTCTCTGCTTCTTTTTGGTGTTGGGGAGTCTTGCACAAAACTGAACTGAACCGGATAGGAAAGGAACGGAAGTTCAATTTTGTAGCGTTTTGCCCATATTTCACCTCCCCCCCCCCCGTTAACTCACCCCACTTTGAATAGCAGATTCCCTGATGGAGACCTCTAGAGGACTCTAAAGCTTACAGTATTTTTCTGGTATTTTGCTCAGTCCTAATTAGGGATGTGCCCAAAGGCATTTTCTCCATTTGAATTCCATTTGAATATTCAATTTGATTCAAAAATCAAAAATCTGTATTTTCAAAAATTCAGTTTAAATCTGGATCATCCAGATCCGTATTTTCAAAAATCTGATTTGAATCGAATGATACGAATGTCAGCAACTTTCACATCTGATTTTTGAATTTTGCACCTTCTCTTTTCATCCTGTTTGCATCCCGTTGTCATCCCATGTTATAAGCACAAAAAGACCCGATATTCGGATGCAATATAAATGAATCTATTCAGTCAAATTATTTTTAAAAACCCATTTCAGATTTTTGAAAATCTGAAATCCGTTTGAATTCAGAAATTTGGTTTTTCAAATATCTGATTCTGCAGATTGTGTCTCCATTACATAGCAAAGGCACTTCAAGGCTACAATCCCACTTAAGTTTTTAAAAATGAAACAAAGCTAAACCCGATGCAAACACGCATTCTGGTCATTCTATTTATTTATTTTTTAATCGCAGTCAACCATGATGCTGTTCCCACAGAAAATGCTTCAAAAATGCATCAGGAAAAGCAAATCTTTTCCTCCCTGCCCTTTGCCAGCTGGGGTATCCACCCCTCTCTCCTGATTGGGTTCAATCCTGTGAGGACATGGACAAGGGTAGGGAATCCCAGCTCCCTCTCCCCTCCAGCTTTTGCTCCCTAAGCCTCCTCACCCACACCTTCCCCTCACTTTCTCCTTTATCGCACCTTTCTTCCACCACCCACCATGGTTGGTTCATGCAGGAAGGAGCCAGCCAAGCTGTCTTTAACCAGCCAAAAAAGAAGAAAGTGAGGGGAAGCATGGATGAGAAATGAAATTTGTTATCAGTATAAAGTGGGTGAAAGTCAAACTTGTTACTTGTTATCAGTGTGATGTGGGTGAAAATGAAAATTTTTATCCATCGTGAAGTGGCCTGCTGAGGGAAAAGGGGGGGGGGTGGAGGCTTGAACACCTTAAACTCCTCTGCAAAGGAGGGATGGCAAGCCAGGGACTGTCCTACAGGGTGAAACCCCACCAGTTTCATGATGCATCTTCCCCCAGTACTGTGGTACTGGTCCCAAAGGAAAAAAGATAAAGCATTTTAGCAGGAAAACTGGGAGTGAGAGCTGTTTTTTCAGGGGGGGTTATTGCAGTTTTTAGCTATTTACTCCTCGGAAAATGCAGGAACTCAATCTGTAATGGGGCCAAAGAAAATTCAAATCATTTTCAAACTTCAGTAAGTGGGAACAACCCCTCAGTGGAAACCAACTGCTCTGGGGGGGTTGATTAAAGTGTCATGACTGCATAAAGGAGGCACAGCCTCACTCTGCAGCAAGTAAACCTCAAAGAGGATGCCATTGGGCTGGGTCAGTGGTTCTAAGAAGTACTGTACCGCCGGGAAGGTTTGGCCTAATGAGCTTGCAAACATCTTGTTACAGTTCCTGTGATCCAGGTTGTGATCAGGCACAGCAAAATGCCTTTGAGGTGGGATTCCTTGCACACCATTTTGACCCTCCCTCTGTCCTGAACATTCTGTGCTAGAAATTGGAGAAGCCTTGGGAACCCAAGGACCATACACTACTGACTCTGACTCTTTTGTGATGTCTGAACACAGCCTTTGTCAGCATACCAACTGTGCTTCAAAGGAGGAGATCCAAGCAGACTCTTCTCTCCTACCTTACACAAATTGGCAGTGATACAAGATCCTGCCTCAGACTCTTCTAGAAGCAAAACACAAAATACAAAAAGGTTTAGGAAAGATAACAAGCAAAAGAATTGCACAACTTTCTGAAAAGTAAAAGTATTCATAAAAGCAAAAATCTCTTACACAATCCTGTAGCCGTTTACAGATTGTGGTCTGGACACGTGTCTTTTAGAGGAATTTAGCTCAGGCCAACCAAAGGTGAGAGGTATTTAGCACTAGCTCAAAAAATGATAAACTGACAAGGGACTTCATAAAAGGAAGCAAGTCAGTTTCTTCAATCAAAGAGAGATTTTATTTGGGAAACAGCAGAAGAAACAAGAAATGAAGTACAAAATGGCAATTTGGGGAAAGACAATTAACAGAAAGCTGTAAAACAGGAAAAAAATGCAATAAGTGTCACTCTTTGGAGCAAGCACAGCATGGATAAGGAGTGGCAATCAGTCACACAGGTTTTGTGAATGTAAAGGGATGACTCAAGGTGAACTTTAACAAGTTACTAGCACAGAAGGTGAAAGAAGAGGAGATCTGGGGTAAAAGTACCCTAAACTATACCTGAAAATCTATCCCTGCCAGGAGCAATGGCAGGTTAATCACTAGTAAGGTAAAAATTCTGCTCAAACCTCCCAAACACCAAAATTATGATATAATGGATTATTACGTAATGGATTATGCACATACTGAATTGAAACATCTAAATGGGGCCAAAAGTCTGACCAGAGATCAAGAAGGAAGTAAGGTGGTTAAATGTTGGTGCACCAGATGGACTTGCTTACCCCTCCCTCCTCCCACCAGAAGAAGAAACTTACTGGTAATCCCTGGATAAATAATTCAAGGACATTTCTTCTGGCAAGAAGGATGCCTCCTTTGGTCCTTACTGATTCTTCCTGTCGAACATCATGCCACAGAAATGTTCCACAGCTCACCTCCTAGTTCCAGATCCCCTCCATCTTTGGCTAGGCTTGGTGGTAACATCATATATGTGAGCAGAGTTCAGTTCACACAGGTCTTCAACCCAGCATGGAGCTCTGTGGAAGCCAGTTTTGTCTAGTGGTTAGGGAGCAGGACTCTTATCTGGGAATACCGGGTTCAATTCCGCCTTCCCCCATGAAGCCAGCTGGGTGACCTTGGGCTAGTCCCAGCTCTCTTCTGAGCTCTCACAGCCCCACCTACCTCACAGGGTGTGTGTTGTGGGGAGAAGGCCAGAAGGCTTGTCAGCCGCTTTGAGTCCCCTTAAATGGGTGAGAAAATCCAACTCTTCTTCTTCTCTGTTCAGGACATGTTTGCTAGCAAACTGTCCACATCTATGATGAAATGGGTTGACTCCACCTGGCCTTTATCATGCCTGTATTTCAATGGAGTTGTACATTAAAGAAGGGAGACCCATCCTTTCAGCTACTGGGTGTAGAATAGTGGTGCCCATTTTGCCTTTATGAACCAGCCTGTCACCCATAGCTTATTCTGAAAGGGAAACTTTCATTTTTAAAAAAATCGTGTCTAATTAATTTGGGCCAAGGTCCTTGACAAAAAAGTCCCTCAGAGATCTCCTTTGGACACATGCTTTTTTGGACGCAGCTCTGTCCTGCATATATTCCAATATAGGAAATATCTCTGAAAAGGACATATTTGTAAAACCAATTTATCTGGGCAATGACATAAAGAGAAAAAAAAAGTTTTCTCTCTTTGACCTGCTTAAGGACAAATATGCTCTTCATGATCCGCAACCACAAGCAGATACGGCCTCCCCATTTGGAGTCAGACAGCGTGGGACTGGGGGTACGTTTGCGTCTCCTTATGTGCGCGAACACACACACATGTACACACACACACACACACACTCCAATTCTAATTAAAGAAATATGTGCTGGCATCATCAAATGCTGTTTCCAATTACTGCCATTGCCAGAATGTTAAGAAGAACTATTTTAAACAAGAGCATAGCAAAAATAGATTTTGTTTGTCATTAGCTCTGAAACAATGTTTGAGTTGACGAGCTGGGATTTCCATATGCCAAGTTTTGCCCTGGCCTGATTGGCCAAAGGCAGAATCAAATTTGTTCTGGTATTGAAGGTCTGGGCAGAGCATTCTATATAAGGTTTTATTTTTGAGATTTCACATTCCCAATCTTTCTGTGTCAAATGGGATATTTAAATAACGACCTTGTGATGCCAGTCCTAAGAAAGCAACCTGCCTAGCTTGCTTCTTGATGTGGTGTGGGTGGGGTTTTTCCCCTCTCCATGAAAGCACTCTTACTATAAAATGAAGTAAAATGGATCCTCCCAACCATTTTGAGTGCCATTAAGAATGACAGAGGCTATGCACAACTCACTGAAGCTCCTACCAGGGAAGAAAGGCCAAGGGGGTAGGGGTCACCATCACTTGGAAAGGCACCCATCTCAATCTCTTAAGACTCATTCATTTGCTGTTGCCCAGGAGCAGCAAATCAAGGCCTGTCAACAGAGAACATCTCACTTGCACAAGATGGGAGGACTGGAAACAACGGGACGAAACTTCAAGGGAGTCAATATGGATTAGATATTAGGAAAAACTTCCTGACAGTGGATGCGATCAGTCAATGGAATAGGTTGCCACGGAAGGTGGTTAGCTCTCCTTCACTGGAGGTCTTCAAGCAGAGGCTGGACCTACATCTGTCTGGGATGGTTTAGGAGATCCTGCATTGAGGAGGGGCTGGACTAGATGACCCTAGAGGTCCCTTCCAACTCTATGATTTTATGATCCTATTAAAAACTTCCTGACAGTGAGGTCCATCAGTCAATGGAATAGGTTGCCATGGGAGGTAGTGAGCTCTCCTTCACTAGAGGTCTTTAAGCAGAGGCTGGACCTACATCTGTCTGGGATGGCTTAGGAGATCCTGCATTTAGCAGGAGGTTGGACTAGATGACCCTGGTGGTCCTTTCCAACTCTATGATTCTATGATGCTAGGAATGGAACTTCAGCATCTGCACAGCCATATCAGTTTTACTCCAGAGGCAGACTACTGTCTTCTCTTTCTAAAAAGAGTTGTGTCAAGGAAGCTCCACAGGGAAGAATGGAAAAAATTTCAATGTTTTGAGTGAAGTTAGTCCCTAAATAATACAATTTCTTTAACTCATGGACTTTGAAGATTAGTTAAACTTCCAGGGTTATTTCGGAACTTTTTTCAAACTGATTCGACAAACACTTTTTTTAAAAAAAAGTGGTTTAAAAGCAGCTTAGAGGGAGTAGTGTTTACATCCTGGTCCCCCTAATTCAAATTAAAGACCAGAAAATGCACTACCTCTAAGCTGCTTTTGACTGCTTTTTTGTAAAACGTGTGGATGCAGCGTCACGATATGTTCAAGGTGAGATTTTTTTCTTCGAGGGAACTATTGTGGTATTTATTTTTTGTAGCTACAACTCTCTAGCACAGTGGTTCTCAACCTTCCTAATGCCGCGACCCCTTAATGGAGTCCCTCATGTTGTGGAGACCCCCAACCACGGGGGCGGAACAGCTGGGAGGTGGGGGGGAAGGGCAGCGGGAGGCTCGTCGCGACCCCTCTAAAAGGGTAATTCGACCCCCAAAGGGGTCCCGACCCCCAGGTTGAGAACCACTGCTCTAGCACATTCTGTCTTTGTTTCAAACTTGGCTTGCTCTTTCCTGATTATTTCTCCACAAGGTGGCGCTGCAGCCTGTCACTACGGCCACACTTTATATGTTGTAGGATTTCCAAGCAAGACATGGAAGGGGACAGGCTGAATTCAGAGTCCAGTTTGCACTATGGCCTCTGGTGTGCAATTAGTACAGCTCTGGTGAAGAGCATACACACAGGCTGCATCCTCATGCTGGCCGTTTGGCACTCTTTGGGTGCTGTTTGGGCATGCGTGGGCCGGGCATGGGACCGGGAATCCATCTCGGGCGTCGCCATGACATTCCCGGCAACGCGGGACAGGTACGGATTGAGCACAGACGGGGGTGTCCCCATGAGAACCGTGCTACCCCCTAGTATGGGGGAGCAGCACCCCCTCCTCTCCACCCCCTCTCTCCTCATTGGGTGGACTGATGTCGGATTGACATCAGTCCACCCAAATGCTAAAAAAACGATTTGAATCCATAACATTCGGATCTATTCGTTCAAATGTTAGATTCATATTTAAAGATATGACTGTCAACAACATTCGTATGTCTTATACGTATCTGTAGGCATTTTGTATGCATCCCATTTTATCCTGTATGCATCCCGTTTTCTTCCCGTATTATAAGCACAAATGCATACAGATACTTATAATATTAGTACAGATACATAGATATGTATGATTTGAATCATTCGAACGAATGTTTTGGAACATTCAAAATCCGTTCAAATGTCTACATTCGAATGTGAAGACATTCGATCCGCATTCGAATATCCACAATCAGATTTTTGAATTTTTGAATATTTGTGCCCACTCCTACTTACCTGCACTTGGTTGGGATCACTGGTCTGGAATAGCCTGGCTCATTCACAGGAAGGCATGGGCCAGATCAGTGCCGTCTGTACCAATGGCACAGATATAGATCAGCCCACAGCTGTGGCCACATCAAACACCTCTGGGTGCTTCCGCACCTGCCGCTGAAAAACGGATCAAAGAAGATCCATTTTTCGGCAATCCATCCTCTGGAGGATCTGTCCCGAGTAGCGATGGATCCGAAGGGGACATGCCTGGGGAGGACGGATCCTGAGGGCCAGATCGTCTGGGCGCTGTAAGGAAGCCACAGCACCCATTCAAAAAGGAAGCCGGCTTCCCGCGCTGCTGATGCCGCCCCCAGAGCCATGGGGCTGGAGCAGTCAGCTGCCAGTCACCGCGCGTTTCTGACAGCGTGCAGGAGGGGCCTTCCGAGGCAGACTGTCCTCCTCCCGCCCCTCCCAAGATGGCAGCCACAGGGACATCCATCCCTTCGCCTGTCCATGTGCGGAAGTGTCCTGCTTCCATACGGATGCAGGCGAAGGGACGGACCGAATGCCTAATTTTTTAGGTCTTCGTTTAGATCCGTTCTTTTGGCGGCGAGACCTGATTTAGAGATGGATGTTGCATGCCTAAATGCGGAAGTGGCCACCTGGAAGGGTCCCTAAAGGGGTCTGCAATGTGGAATGCAAGTACCCAAGGGTTTAAAATGTGTTCTAAATGGGTCGTTAAACCGGTTTCCGTGGCGAGTACGGAAACACCCTCTGAGGGCTAGGAACAAAGGTCATGTGCCCCTTTGTGCACCATAGAGGTGTGGATGGGCTCGCTACCGGATGCGACTGGATGTCCCTGCATGCCAGAGGTCATAGTAAGTGCACATGAGGAGCATGAAATCATTCTCCACATGTAGTTCGCTTCCAGTTAGCTCCTGCATGGAAGGGGCTGTTTCGGGGAGTGCACTAGAAGCAAACTATGGGGGCGGAAAGGCCCCTGCATGGGAAGAGCCATTTCTGGGCTGGGGACAGCTCTTGCAGTGCAGATGTGCTCTGCCACCTGCCTACAGGGCAGAGTGCTGAAAGGCCCTAGATCAGAGGCATATCCAGGAGGCATGACTCTGTCTTCTGGATTATGGAGGGACCCTTGAGGCAGGCACCAAAGTGCACCACCAAAATGGATCCCCTGGTGGCTCTGAGGCTAAGAACTTTCATTCCTAACCTTCCAGAGTGCTCAGTCTGGCTCTACAGCTTGTGTGAGCTATCATGTGCTATTCCAGCCCATGGCTTTCTGTGGTCTGAACCAGGAGGCCTGTCTGGACCAGGGAGAGGTGAATGGAAAAGGCCCGAACTTGGTAAAGTCTTCCAGCAGCAGGAAAGCTGTAAGAGAAAATTTCATTAGTGGATTTAAAAAAAAAGAAAAAAGAAAGCTTTCATGGAAATGCAACAGCAAGCTAAAACAATCTGGGACTCAAGACCCCTGGAGGCTGCATGATTTGCAATCAGATCCAGTTCTCAAAGCATTATTTCTGGACAGCCCCCACCTGTAACTCTACCTCTAGTGGGCCATAGAAAATTTTCTCAGATTGCCTTAAAGCATAAATCCTTCTTAGGAACCCCCTGACACTTAACAAACATTGTGGTATTATTAAGGCATAAATCCCATGTCATCGCACCAAAAAGATTGTGGCTGCTGAGTTAAATGAATCAAGATGGACGCTTAGCTATTCCCAAACACGATTGGAGGCAAGTTTCACATGATAAGCCCAAAGAGGAAGGCTTTTGTACAGGCATTTATCATGTTTCCTCACATCATAAACTGATCTACTGAACTGTAAATCAAAGTGTTGGCAGACTCCTCAGGAGTTTTCTTTTCCATCCCCCCTGTGCCATGAATCAGAGGATTCTCTGTACTGTATTCTAGGGAATATTATTAAAGGCTCAGTAATGCTAGACACGCTTCTATGAAATCCATCTCCTCCCTGCCCTGTATACTAGTGTTCTTCCTCTATCATAAACCTGTGTAGCCATTAGTTATGGGCATGAATGTTCTAAACATTCAAAATTAGATCAAATTCGTTCAAATTTGGACATTCGAATTCGAATTGAATGTCTATAAATTCGATTTTAAACATTTGAACGGATTTTTAATTTTTGAATCTCTTCTTTCAGATTATTCCGACATTCATATGTGTACAGATATGTACACAATGCGTACTTGCCCATACACATCTTTCCTGCATCCGGAGGCATTTGTACGGATTCGTACAGGACGAAAATGGGATGAATATGGAATAAATACAGGATGCATACGGAGGCGTATGGATGCACACTGGCATATGCGAATGTTCTTGACCTTCGGGTATGGGGCGGGATAGAAATGTAAATAAATAAAATAAATAAATAAATTCATATGTGCAAATTCAAATTGAAAATTCTCACAAATAGAATAGAATGTATTCAATTCGAATCGAATGTGAGTACATTTGGATTTTAAAGATTTGAATCGATTCCAGTCTTTGGAATATTTGATTCAAACTGAATCCCCAAAATTGCATAGGGCAGCCCTGGAGATGCTGTGCTCAGCATAGGCAGGTGTGATTCTATGAAAGGTGTAAACTTTCTGCAAACTTCTTTCCGCTATTCTGCCTTCTTTGTGGGTCAGTCATTAATCACAAAGCAAGGTCACAGATTCCAAGAGCTACAGATTTACAGTCTTTGTCTGCAACAACTCTGGCCCGAATGTGAGGCTTTAAATAGAGGAAGCAGGGTCACGCCTCTTTTGTTGCAGGTGGAGCAATCTTTCTGATTTGCACAGCTGTGAGCGCTCTTCTCTCAACACTTGTGGGGAAAGGCGTCGCCTGGCTTCTTGCTCCGACTCTGAGTTGCTGTCAGTTTCAGCTATAGCAGCAGTTCTCAACCGCGACCCTTAATGGAGTTCCTCATGTTGTGGAGACCCCCAACCACAGGGGCAGAGCAGCTGGGAGGTGAGAGGGAAGGGCAGCAGAAGACTCATAGTGACCCCTCTGAAAGGGTAATTCGACCCCCAAAGGGGTCCCGACCCCCAGGTTGAGAACCACTGAGCTATAGACTCAGCGTTCTCACTTGACACTTGTGTCAGGCATTCCTCATTGTGCCTGGCCAGGCAGCCTGCCTCCGCTTGGCTGGCAATTGCAACTGCTCCTTCGTCATTGGAGGAAGGGGGACTGACAAGAGGAGGCCTGACACATAATACTAGTGCCTTAATCACACTGAAAGCCAGAAAATCCACTTCCAACACGCATTCTCTAGACTTTAATGAGGATTAGAGGTGGGATGAGAACACTAGTGTCCTCATGCTACCACCTCTAAGCTGTTTCTGAGTTCCTTTTTTAAAAAATGTGTAAGGACACAGTCTCTAATACTGATAGAAATATATCACACCTTTGTTTTAAGCCTTATTCAGGCCATCTTCAGGTCTTACTGCTCACACCTTTTCATTTCTATCCATTTTATTTGTGGACTTTCCTTTCAGCAAAGTCCAAATGGAGGGTGGAAAGCCCGCAAACAAAATGGGTAGAAATGAAAAGGTGTGAGTAGTCAGGCCTGAAGATGGACTGAAGATGGCTTAAAGTGAAGGTGTGACCATGGCCAACCAAGGGTAGTGTGGATGGAGTCCTTCGTGTTCCTGAGTAAACAGCCATGTTCCTTAGGGACAGAATGCATTTGCCCTTGTCCTTGAGAACAGCATTATTCTGCCTGACCTCAGTGCAAAGGAATTGTAACTACCTTACAATTACAGAACTCTGGTTAGTGGGAGGCTATATCCATTTATTTAAATAAATAAATAGATGGACAGTTGCATATTTTCCCCCTATATTACATTGCTCTTATTAATAATCCTGCAAGAGCAAAGACCAGAATACACTTGTCCCAAAGAGAATATTGCTTAATTCAATATTTCTCTTTCTCTCTCTTGTGGAAATCAACAAGAAGATGGAGAGTTCTTTGAGATGTCCCTTGGGATCCTTAAGAGAAGTGTGTCAATTTTTCTGTCCCCTTTCCTGGCCTTCACCTTCCTGCTCCACAGAATTATAATACTGAGAAGATGAATGTGTGAGCCATGCCATGGAATTGAAATAAATGAGAAGCCAAGGATAAAAGTATCACTGAGCCACAAAACAGTAAACTACTACACTCTACTCAGAATTTTACTTATGATGCATAAAGTCCCCCCAAAATCTGGAGCCCATATGTTTGTGCAACTCCCTTCCCTGTGGAGTTTAAAACCATCAATCTTGGCTATAGGAAGAAAGTTTAGGATTTTTCTCACCAAAGGTCAGGGCTAAGGAATCAAAAGTTGTCTGATTTTTTTTTTGGGGGGGGGGCTCAACACCTTCATTTGGGAAAAAAATTGCTATCCAAATTAACCCAGCTTCTCCTCCTCTATAGCCTTTTGTGTTTTTCTTATTCTTTATACTATGCACAGTAAGGGAACTTCTGCATTCTGTGCATCAGTATGGAACACGGAGATTGCTTAGTGACCCAAATTAGATATATGCACGAATGTTCTAAACATTCAAAATTCAATCAAATTTGATCAAATGTGGACATTTGAATTCGAATCGAATGTCTACACATTCGAATTTAAACATTCTAATGAATTTTGAACGTTCCGAAACATTCATTCAAATAATTCAAAACATTCAAATGTACTTACGTATCTGTACGAATCTCATATGTATCTGTATGCATTTGCACTTATAATATGGAATGAAAATGGGATGCATAGAGGGATAAAACAGGATGCATATGAAATGCGTACAGATACGTATAACACATAAGAATGTTGTTGACATTTGCATCTTCAGATTCAAATCTAACATTCAAACGAATAGATTCGAATGTATTCAATTCGAATCGGATTTTGTTGCATTCGGATTCTAAACATCCAAATCGAATGGAATGTTTGGATAGTCGATTCAATTTGAATTTGATTGCAAAAAAAAGTTTGTGCAGATCCGTAACTCAAATAAAGGGATTCATGCTAGGAAGCTCAAGGCGGTGGTGAGAAAGATTTTCCTGCCTCCAGAGTTGCAGGTTGGGTGTATTTTTGCAGTGTGACAAAATCCCCAATACTGCGGTACCGTTCCCAAAGGAAAAAGGATAAGGAGTTTTAGCAGCAAAAATGGGATCGAGAGCTGTTTTTTCTGTTTTTTTAACATTGTGGTTTTTAGCTATTTACTCCTCAGAAAACACGGGAACCCAATCTGCAATGGGGCCAAAGAAAATTCAAATCATTTTCAAATCACAATAAAAGCCAGATGGGAACAACTCCATAGAAAGACTATTTCTTTCCTGACTTTTCCCCATGTAAATGGTCAAGCCTGGATATTCAACTTTCTCTATATGAGCCAATTAGAGTGAAATTCACATGTCAATATTTCTCACATTTTCATACCTTGCTTTCCCCTACAGGAAGACTTTTAAAAAATCATATATATATATATAAATGTACTTCTCGTAACAAGACAGAAATCCTAAATGGCTTGGGTCGTAAATATCAGAGGGAGCTATTTTACCCTGATAGCTGTGGAATGTGATGACTTTGTTGTTGTGCCAATGGGATTGTGTTAAGTCAGGCGACTACAAAAGGAAAATCATATGTTGAAGTAACCCAGTTTCACCATTCCAGATGGATTCACAATACCTCCTCCTCCATGTTATATTTTCAGTAAGGGGAAATGCCTCCATAAAGCACTGGATATTTCTGGATCCTACTTGCAGGATAATGTAAACCTGAGGCTGGTATCAGACAAAACTGGATTAACTCAAAGATTAATGCTCTGCATTCTGTATTTATAATCTTTGGTATCACAAAGGTCTACCTCTATCTTGGTCAAGGTGGCCAATCATCTGTCTAGTGCAGATGGAGCAGTATAGAAGGGGGCGTGGCCTCTCTAGTCCACATTGGAGTGTATCAGGATATCGATAAGTGCAGAAAGGTCCTATGTTAATTTCTACCACCTTAGTCCAGGTACAAGAGCCATGACTCCCTTATTGTCCCCTCCCCCCCTCAACTTACCCCTTCTGGACTCAGAGCACATAAAATCTCCATATATGGTCCTGGTTTTGATCACTGAGGGCGTAAAAACAGCTTGGCATTAAGATTGTCCCCTAGCCAATCTAATAAAACAGAAAAGTTGGCTAGCAAGAGCAGTGTTACCCCTCAGCACTGTCTTCACTCTTTTTCCCCAACAGAACAGAAGTACCAGGAGAAGACACCGGGGGGAGATTTTGCCTCACCCCCTTTGTGTTTCTAGCCAGGTAAGTGCTTTTGGATGACAGCAAGCAGGAGGCTGGGAGGTTTCATGGGCAGCAACATGCAATCCACATGTATGGCACTAGTCTAGAAGCTGGGAAGAGAACTTGAACAGTTAGGTTGGGTTGCAGACTTCAGCTGGGATCAGGAAAGTCAGGCCTGAGCCACCAAGACGATCCCAATCAAGTGGGATTCCCCAGTCCACCAGTTTCCAACCTGGGGTGTGTATACCTCCTGGGGATATGAATCAGGACATTTAGGGGTACATGAAAAAATGAATAATGGCGGGAAAAGGTACAACAGTGCAATTATTTTAATCGCAAATGTTTTGCTGATATGGAGGTGGTGCAATTTATGGAGATGGGCTGCCAAGGTATAGGTCGGTGAAAAAAGGGAATTATTGCTCTAGTTGAGAAGTGAACTGTAGCCCACTCTTTCTCTTCCTGTGCCAGTTGCTCCTTTCAGTGCCAGGCTTATATTCCTGCATTGGTTTCTATTGGGTTTCATAAAGTTAATATATTTTCTTAATGTTTTCTCAACTGAAATTATTTTGTATTGGAAACTCCAGATAAGTTTGGGTTCCCCCTTTGTTCCTTTGTCTTTTGGAATCCATACCAGCTACTTGACCATTAAACTAATCCCTTCACTTGAGACCCCAGCTGTGTGAACTGGAAGCTAATTTTCCCAGTACAAACCAGTTCACATAACATCCATTACAGTGGTCTCCAATACCATTTTATCACCAAGGCCCAATTGTTGCTTTGAATTCCATCCCTCTACACAATCCAAGCCTGAACCATACCTAATTTTTACATCTATGTCTCTAAGGAACTTTTAAATATAAGTTATAACTAATCAAAACTATATTCAACCCAAAGTTTTACTTCCTTTACTTCCTTTCCCCCTAAATTTTAATGAAACATTACATCTCAAAGAACTCTCCATCTTCCTGTTGATTGCCACAAGACAATTGATAACCCAGTCTTGGAAGGCACACAAAAATGTGTACATTGTGACATGGACTCAATGGTGCTGGCAAACAGCACTGGTGGAAAAACTAAAGAAAACATGAGTTAAATAACTCTATAACTGACTTTTAGACAGTTTGGCACTGTTTCATTTCATGTGCTTGAAAGATGATAATCTTTGGATTCTATCCAGATCTCATAGTTCTGGAACATTCAAACACTCAGCAGACAGTAAAGACCATGGATTGCTGGGAAGAATGTCATGGTTTGTAGTAACTACAAAAGCTGCACAGCTTTCCCCCTGGCTTCCTTTTCTTCATCCTTCCATTGCTCAGAGTAAAAGGAGCAACTATTTTCCTGTCCCATAAGTTTGTAGTACACACTCAGAACCACCTTTGGGTATTATGGCGTCTGCAAAGCACATGGCTTTAAAAAAGGACAACTCTCCTTTTCCTGTTTGAGGATTTTCCCCGCCTCTGGCCACAGGATGTGACATCAGAAGGATCTCTGACCCAGAAGACAGAGGTTTTTCCTCCAATCACCTCCCCTGATGTTGCACTGATGTCACTTCCTCCATGCCCCCTTTTTGGAGGGATATTTAAACAGCTGCAGAGAAATAAAGAGGAATTATTCTGCTTTTCTACGCCTCCTGTCTCCATATCTCTTCTTTTACCCCTACCCCATTTTCTAGCCTGCTCAGGGTCAGCCATTACATGTGCTTGATCTCCGATCATCTGGGCCGGTCAGGTAATTGGAAATATCTATCGTAACGGCTGGTGTTTAGGGGCAGCAGTCATCAGCTGATGCTCCCCACTTCCTGGAGCCCTTGGATCGGCTGCGTAAGCCGGATAGGCGGCAATGATTATTTTTTTTATTGCTTTATTTTTGTCAATTCAGACAAGGCCCTACCCAGTCTAACAAGGTAATATCTACACAGTTCTGAACTTTGCCAGATGTGGTGTACACATATTCTATGGGCCTTGAGCCGAGTCTGCTCTAGTGGAACACCTCTTTAAAGTGATCTTCCTTGAATCCCAGTTTGGATCCCATTCCTGCCACTGCCATGTGGATTGACAGCAGTGGCAGGAATGGTCCAACACCGTGTTTAAGAATCTGGAGACATTTCAGCCAGAATAGTCCAGAATACGGATGTGCACAAATATTCGTAGGCATTCAAAATTTGATCAAATGTGCTGAAATTCAACATTCAAACTCGAATAGAATGTCCCAAAATTTGAATGTAAACATTCGAATTGAATTTCAAATTTTGGATCTATTAGTTGGAATTATCCAGACATGCGCGTGTGTACAGGTTCATACACGATGTGTACTTGAAGATCCGCAACTTCTTCAAACAGTTTAGTGTGTCCTATATTCCTTTGCACTTAGATGTCTATTTTTGTACAGCGACTCTCTCAATATAGTTAGCATAATAACATTCCATCTCCCCCGCACCCCTATAATAAAAGTTTTTATTAAAGAAAACCTTCCAGCTAATGGCTATGTCTCTATGGGTGTTTTTCCACTGCAGCCCTTAGATCCGGATCTAGTAGATCCGGATTAAGGGAAGCACCCAATGTGTTTCCACGGGAGTTGTAGCACCCATTAGCAATGGGTGCTAACATCCCTGCTGTGGAAACAGCTTTGCACCCATGTGGGGAATCCGGATCGACCCACAAGGGGTCGGTCCATTACCCCAGGTGTTTTGGGGGGCAGGGGGGGCAGTCTTTGAATTGACTTCGAATTCACTTCAAAGTCACTTCGGAGTCACTTTGAAGTCACTTCGGAGTCTCTTCGGAGTCACTTCGAAGTTCACTCTGAAGATAAGCACAGACTTCAGAGGCACTCGAGCTATTTTGAACAGACTTCAAAATGACTTCGAAGTGACTTCGAAGTCAATTCGAAGTGGCTTCAAAGTCAATTCGAAGTCAATTCAAAGTGGCTTCAAAGTGACTTCACTTCGGAGCCTAGGTTTAGGGGGGGCCCAATGGATGCATCCCCTCTCCCTAGCCTCCTTTGGACCCCAATCCGGATTTTCTGGCAGAAGACCCCATTGTAGACCCCATTAATGGGG
>MTQE01001134.1:3219633-3240188 GCA_014337955.1 Aspidoscelis marmoratus | reverse complement strand
CAAAATGTACCCATTAGATCCAGATTTTCCCCACGGCAGTGGAAACAATCAGGTCCGAAATGGGTGCCGTGGTGGAAATGGGATCATCAGGCTCACACCCAAATGGGTCCTAAATAGGTGCAAAAATGGGTACTTTTTGACAGTGGAAAAACACCCTATCTTGTAAAGTTCCTAAACCAATGCACTATGCACAGTGACCATAAGAGCAAGGAGGACGCTATCAGGCAAACGTAGATGTCCCAATGGGGGGTTCTTTGAGTGGAAGTGATTTACACTGGGCTGATCTGTCCTCCCCTTGTCAACTTGTTTTCTCTGCACCCTTTCCCCACACCAACTATCACAACTGCTCAAGACTCTCTTGATGTCCCCAGTCCAACAAAGACAAACTTCCCCGAGTGCCGAAATGCCTGCATTCCACGTACAAGATGTAATAATATCACATGCATTGCTTTCCTCCCTTGAGGAATGTTTCTCCCCTCGTGTTCCAAACAAAGTAGGATTCCATTTCATTCCAGCCATAGAACTGATGAAGGATGTAGATGATGAAGCCTTGCGTGTTCCCTCTTCCTTGTCAAACAATTGCCTTTCGCACTTAGGGTTTTCTCCTCTCTGGTGAAAAGAAATTGAGCCTTTTGCAAATTCCTTCATGAAAGTGTGAGCTGAATGCTTCTACGGCCACAGCAACCGTCTGGGGGAAAATATCTCATGCTTTGTTTGAAATGTCTAAAATGTCTGGTGACAGAATAGATGGACCAAAAGTATTTCTTTCAACAATATACTGTGTGCGTGGAAAATGTGCTTATAGATTATGCAGTCATAAACTCTGGACACCAAGGGTCCATTTTGGACGTTCCGTACACAAGATGGACTCACCATAGAACGAGAAACAGAACATGCCACAAATTCCTAATATTGGTTAAGGTTAGAACATAAGAGGAGCTCTGATGGATCAGGCCACAGCCCATCTAGTCCAGCATCCCGTCGCACACGGTGGCCCACCAAATGCTCATGGGCATCTCAAGCGGAGACAAGGACAAACCTTCTCCTGCTCTCAAATCCCAGCAAATGGCCCTAGAAGCATCCTGCTTGTCCCCTCAGCCTGAAAGATGCACCTAGGCATTTGTTCTAGTAGCCATTGATACATCTGTCATCCATAAATTTGTCTAACCTTACCTTGAAGCCATCTAGACTGGTAGCTGTCACCACCTCTTCCAGCAGCACATTCCATAAACCGATGACCCTCTGGGTGAAGAAATACTTCCCCTTGTTGGATCTGACTCTCCTACCCACCAGCTTTATAGATGCCCCTAGTGTTGTGTGATAGAGAAAAGAAATGTTCTCTATCTACCTTTTCTATACTGTACATGATTTTATATACTTCAGTTAGGTCTCCTTTCATTAGTCAAAGCAATAAACTTGGGCACCAGCCTGAGGATTATGGTCGTTTAGAGTGGTTCTCTGGTTTGATATGAATGGCACTCTTCTCTCCATTAAGCTCTTTCTCTCCCCCTTTGGCTATGTCCATCTGGGTTTCCACTTACATGGTGAAACGTCTGCTTTCTGGGTACAAGGGGGCACCCATGATCAATGCTGACAAAGATGCCGCCTCCATCTCCATTTTCAAGTGAGGAGGCATCATCTCAGCAGGGAATGGAAATGAAACTTCCCTGCAAGAATGTATCTCCTGTGCACAATGGTATCTGGAAATGGGGTAACGTGACCGTGGTGAAGCTCCTCCCGCTGCCACAGGTGAATATATGGTAGGGTTGCACACGAATGGGGTTTGTTGCACTTGAATTTGGATCGCATTGAATGTCAAAACATCCAGTTCGATTCAAATGCTTAAAATCCAAATGCAGCAAAAACTGATTCGAATTGAATACATTTGAATCTATTTGTTCAAATGTTAGATATGAATTTGAAGATGTGAATCCGACAACATTCGACTGTGTTATACGCATCTGTACACATTTCGTATGCATCCCATTTGAATCCCATTTTCATTCCGTCTTATAAACACAAATGTGTACAGATACATATGATATTCGTATTATATACGTATCTACCTTTGAATGATTCGAACAAATATTACGGAACATTTGAAATTAGATCGAATGTCTAAATTAGAATGTGAAGACATTTGATTTGAATTTGAATGTCCACATTCAAATGAATTTGATCAGATTTCAAATGTTTAGAATATTCGTACACATTCCTAATATATGGCAGCTATGGACACTTTCTCATGCGGCCATAGGTGCCTCAAACGGCAAGTGGATACGCGGCCACAGTGACAAAAGCACCTTCCGTTGGAAGTAGAAAGATCCTGAATAAGAGAGATGCCATACTGAGCTTCCCCTATATTTATTATTTTAGAAACTTGCATCACCACTTCACAACCAGAATGCTCTCTCAGTTCATTTTATTTTGTTTAATAAAAAAAAAATTGAAAACTCACAAAGCTTGCATGTATATCTTATATATATAAATATATACAGTATATATAAATCACTGGTTCTGGACAACACAGTTGAATGTGGCCTGAAAACAAAAGAATGGCAAAAAAAAAAAAGTGTACAAGGAACCCAATCCAGCACAGTGTCATAAACATTGGGAAAGCACATGGGAAGTTATGGAAAGCAATATGTTTTGACATGCTTTAACTGTTGTGGGTTAGGCATCCAAAATTTTGCACTGAGAACTAAAAGTATCTGCAAATTTGGACTTTTTAAAGTTTCCCAAGAGGTTGGGAACATGCGCAGACTTGGGACAACAGAGTGCCTGAAACTTGAAGATTTCCATATTCTTACACTAGCAACCATGAGTTCATAAGAGCACTTTGAGTGGGGTTTTGTTGTTGTTGTTGCTGTTGTTGTTGCTGTTGTGTTTAAATCTTCCCAAATGGACCCGGTAGTATCAGACAGACTGTGGCAAGTGAATCATGACACACACATTTCAGAGTGAAGGCTGGCTTCAACTGATTGCCGAGGAAAAAAGGACGGCCGCAACTCCTAAGCCGTGAATCGAAAGGCACGGATGACCAGGCACTCCGGTGCATGCTGCAGGTCACATCTAGAGATATATTCCACTTGTTCTTAGGGTGATGGAAGCAATGAAGCGAGAACTTTGGCTTCAGAAATACTTTCTTTGGGAGGCCTGTGGACAACAACAGCAAGAGTGGCTGAAGAAGGAAGCTAAAGACAGGGTAGAGAAACTGAGGCCTTCAAGTGCATAACTGGAGAAATTTGGTTGGTGGGCACTCTTAGAATACAGTCTTCACTGAAGAGGCTTTTGCTCTTTTTCGTGTGAAATAGAGAGATCTCTTGGCACTTCTAAGGGCGATTTCTTCACAGGGGTAGGAGAGCCACTTTTGAAGGAGTTCAATGTTCTTAAGAGTCCTGTTTCATTCCCAATACTGAGGTTTTCAGTTTGGGCTGCTTTGTTTTCTGCACATGGATAAACTGCAAAGCAGGAAGGCCACTCCTTAGCAATTTGCATTTCTTTCCTTTTTTGAGGGATGGTGTTCTCTCAGCAGTCTCTAATTCACTGTTGGCACTTGGTTCCTCTGTAAACTGTATTCCTTTGCCTTCAGTCTCAGGTTAGCAATGCTGTTGGCCATGTTCATGCCCTGAGTGGGGCTGGCATTGGTGCAGGAGGCAGAATAAGATGCCATGGCACTGCTGGAGGAGGACGTGGGGAGAAAAAGGAGAAGAAAGGAAAAGGGAAATCAGTACACTGGTCCTTTTCGGAAGCATTATTAGCTTAGCCAAGCAGGAACTAAACCGAGTTGGCCAGGCTGAATGTACGCCTTTAAGAGCAGTTGCTATCCAGGGCCAGAGAAATTACCTGAAAAAAACCACACCAGACAAAAACCGCAGGGGCTCCTATAAAACTTTGGCTTCATAATCATATTTGTCAACATTTATAATACTAAAACAACTAGCACTATGGTGTTGCCAGAACAGCACTAAGCAAAGAGCATGGGAAGCATCCCAAGGAAAGGTGCTTTTGTACTTACCTTTGTCCAAGTGAACAGTAGCAGAGAAAGAGCCGTGTTAGTCTAACTCGAAAAGTCCAGCAAGGTAATTACTAGCACTTCGAGACTAACAGGAGAAGGGTTGGTGGCATGAGCTTTCATAGACACATCTACTTCTTCAGATGCCAGGGGGCCCAATGGGTACATCTACTTCTTCAGATGCCAGGGGGCCCAATGGGTACGTCTACTTCTTTAGATGCTAGGGGGCCCAATGGGCACCTCTACTTCTTCAGATGCTAGGGGGCTGAATGTCAGGAACAGATTTATAGGAAACTGAATGTAGGAGATGACAAAGGATATGTAAATGTGGTGGAGGGGATAAACTAGGTGGGGAAAGGCAGAAGTAATTCTTTGGGTGTGGGAGAAAGCCTGCAGGAAGAGGTTGTGGCTGGTTGGTCAGGCACCCACCTGGCTTCAACTGGCCATCTGCACATGCACGCAGGTGCCTGACCAATCAGGGAGCACTCCGCACGCACACACAGAGCGCACGTAGCCCAATCGTCTCAGTTGCTGCACGGAGCTGGGCAGGTAAGCTCCATTCGGCAAGCGCACCCCTGGTGTAGTTTGCGGGGTGTAGGATGCAAATCCTGCTGGCCCTAGGAGCCGCAATCTCAGCTCCTGGAGACAATGGGAACCAAGGGAAAGGAGGCCCCTGGGTTGACCGCCCCTGGCTTCAGAGGAGCCAATCAGAGCAGCCCAGGGGAAGGTCTTTGGGCCGAACGGGCAGAGAACAGTTCCCCATTTGCACGTAGGCAGGTAAAGGATGCATTCAGAACGCGTCTTTTACCTGCCAGTGCGAAGGGGTAACTGCTCTCAACGCGTTTGGGGTGAAGCATTCCAAGGCGTCTTCACTGTAATGCGAAAACGCCTCTTGTTGAGTTCTTTCTCAATTATCTGGAATTTGTGGATGAATTCCAGCTCCACTTCTTCCCTTTCAGTCTCCCTTTGTAATTTCTTTATTCAAGGACAGCAGTTCTGAGGTCTGATATTATTGCAGAACACTTCAACCTCCCAGGAGCTGGAATTCATCCACAAGGATAATGGTTTTCTCTTATATTAAGCATATTTCAACACTAGCTAACTACTCAAATCATCCACTCCTTCCTTCAGGCTATCTAGGCTCATGCCACCAACCCTCTCCTGTTAGTCTCCAAGGGCTACTAACTACCTTGCTGGACTTGTCCAAGTGAAGATTGCACAGATGTGTCACCGTATAGATGTCCAAGCCAGATGTATCCTACAGCTCTTATGTAAACTTTCCCCAACTCTGAAACAGCCCATAAAAGCCCAGTTTCACTAATGCAGAAAGTGGGACGTTTGTGTCATATTTGAACAATTAAAAATAAGCACCAATGGACCAAAAATGGGAACATCTGGGAAAAAATAGACTATTCATATTGTGTCTCAAATATCAAGAGAGACTGATAGTGAAACTTCAGAGACAGAAAGGCATCATGTCTAACCTGTGTGGAGATAACACAATACATACAGCATGTAAAAACATTCCCAGGGTAGCTGCTGACTGTAACTCAAAATGTATTCCAAAACAAAATTCCCAAAACAATAATCAAAACAGGTTCAGCTCTTTTACCCAAACATTAAACATTAACAGGGAGCACTATGTCTCCCAGGATATGCATTTTTTCCAAAAGGAGCTCATGTTTGGTCCAGCTTCTTGTATTACTCTTCGTACGATTTCACTCAGGCCTGTAGATTTCATGAAGACATTTTAAATTATGGATGTGCACAAATATTCGTAGGCATTCGAAATCCAACTGAATGTGCCAAATTTCGACATTCTAACTTGAATAGAACATCCAAATCGAATTTCGAATTTCAGATATATTCGTTCAAATTGTCCAGACATTCTTATGCTTATGGGCCCGTACACAATGCGTACTTGAAGATCCGCATCTTTCCCGCATCCGTATGCATTTGTACGGATCCATACAGGATGAAAATGGATTGCATACAGAATAACTATAGGATGCATACAGACGTGTACGGATGTCAGAAATACGCATATGGGCACATAACGAATGTTGTTGACATTCATATGTGCAGATCTGAATCAAAAATTCAAACGAATAGATTCGAATTTGGCAAAAACAAATTGAATCTTGTTAAATTCAAATTTAACAGATTTGAATGAAATTTAATTTTCGGGTATTCGATTCAATTCGAAAAGAATGTCAAAAAACATTTGTGCACATCCCTGTTTTACACGCATCTCCACCCTTGATCTCTCTCTGGAAATGTATTATTGCAAGAAGACGAGGCAGCAAAAGGCTCTAACTCAGTGGTTCCCAAAGTTGTCTGGGCTACGACCCATCTAATATAAGTTTAAAGCCAATTACCATGCCCAATTTAAGGTGTTAACTCTGACTTACAAGGCCCTAAATGACTTGAGCTCCACATATCTAAAGGAACGCCTTCTCCTATACCGACCTGCCTGTGCCATAAGATCTAGAGGTGAGCCCCCCCCCCTGGCTGTCCCACCACCATCTAGAGGTAATGGCCCCCAGGCTGTGGAATAGTCTCCCCCTTTGGCTAAATGTTGGTTATGTTTTCCCCACTGTAAAAACTACTGTTTTAATTGATAGCGTCTTGCTTTTAACCTGTTGGATTTTAAACGCTGTGATGGTTTTTATTGTTTTAATATATTTTATTTTGTTTGATATGGTGAATTTTAAAGGTTGTTACCCACCCTGAGACCTTTGGGTATAGGGCAGGATAGAAATATAAATAATAAAATGAACGAACAAATGAAAAGAAGCCACTGAAGACAACCAATGAAATGCACTAGGCTCATTTATACCAGCTTAAATTGATTTTCTTCACATTGCCTTGCAATCATTGGCTCATTAGATACTATTGATTACATGAACTAGGTTGCCTCTAGATTTCACTTGATTGCACTATTTAGCAATGTTTCAGTGTAGCATACTCCTGGAACTATCACTTGTTCCCCATGGGCTTGTTGCTGTAGTTTCCATTAAATGTACAGCACAAACAAGAGTGTTAGGGTGTGTTCCCATTCATGTTTGTCTGGGTACCGAAATTGGGTTTGGCAAGGGTTGTCCCCATGCATTTTTTATTTGGTTCAATTTCCGCGGACCAAATGGCCCAAAACCGTCCCAGACCAGGACCAAATTTGGTACCCGAAACAACAAATCTGGGCACGGTTTGGAGGTCCAGCACGCATTGCCTAGCGAGCCGAGCCTGCGCATGGGGACAGTTCCAGGCTATTCAGGGAGGAGATTGGCACTCACGTCATTGGGAGGTGGAGTATCCTTCTCATTCCTGCCCTGGGTATTGGAGATCATAACTGTTGAGATTTTTGGGGAGTGAAAAAATCCCGATTGCCAAAGCAGGCCGGATAATGGCTTGATTTTGTCCCTTTTCCCAAATATTTCGACCCTCATTTCCCAATAACCAAGACGATCATGATAATGGCTTGATTTTCTCCCTTTTAGGCTTGCTGAGTGTTCTCACGGTTCCCGGTGGAGCGGAGGTGCGCAGAACGGCTCAACCACTCAACTGCTGCCAAACCTTGCAGCGGCTTTGGGTATTTTAAAATGATTTTAAAATTTATTAAACTTAAATTAATTTTTTCCCTTGCCTCCAAGCCCAGTCATGGCTTTCTGTGCCACTAAGGGAGGGGGGGATGTGGCATTTGAAGCTGGCAGCACAGGGGGTGAGCTGACATCAATCCGGCTTCCAATGAGGAGAGAGGGAGTGCAGAGGAGATGGCGCTACTCCCCCATGCCTGGGCTTGGCAGAGTTTGCTTGGGGAATGGCACGGGGATGAGTAAGATTCGATCTCAGACCCACTCCCGGTGCCATGCATGCCCAGTCAGACCCAAATGGGTTGCATGGGGACACAGCCGTAGAGATAAAACAGGAAGTACAGGAAAGAGGATCAGATTCTCTTTCTCCTTGAATGTTTGATCAATTCTGTGTCAAGTACATAATACACTGATGACTGATGTGGGCCATGCACAGTATGGGTCAGCTGAAGAGCTGGATATTCAATGAGCCTACTGGCTAATATGGTGCAGGAAGATCCAAGATACTGTATATACCAAAAGGGCACATTTGTCAATTTCCTCAAATTCCTATATATTTTATACAAATAATATATATGAGCCTGGAACTGGTCAGAAACCCCTCCTTTTGTTCAGAATGTGAAAGGGAGGTGAGACATGTTTCCTTGTAAGCGTGCATCGCAGAAGATGATCATCATCCAGATTGCTTGATCCAAACCTGAGTGGGAGCATTCGATTGCAGTGCACACCTGCTCCACTCTCACTCACTCCTGAGGGGTTCAGTTCTAGGATGTCTCTGAAAGGCCAGCAAATAGCACCAGACACTACGTGCCTCTTGGACTGGTCCGCTATGGCGAGTACAATAGTAGAAGTCTAGTGGTTAGAGAGCCAGACTCTTATCTGGGAATAACGGGTTTGATACTGCTTCCTCCATGAAGCCAGCTGGGTGACCTTGGGCTAGTCACAGCTCTATTCTGAGTTCTCATAGCCCTGCCAGCTTCACAGGGTGTCTGTTGTGGGGAGAAGACCGGAAGGTTTGTCAGCCCCTTTGAGTCCCCTTAAATGGGTGAGAAAAATGGGGTAGAAAAGCCAACTCTTTGCCGATGGATCAAGCATAAGTAGCTGTCTCTCTCTGAAATTGATCTCTCTCTCTCTCGTATGCATTGCAGAGCAAAATTGTCTAGGAATGGAGTGGGGGCTGGAGTGGATCCTCATCCCATTGAATTCCATCTGACCACACGGCAATCATGATGCTGCCTGCCCAAACAGGCCTTTCCAGACAGTTACCTTTGTTGAGTCTTCTCTTAGAATCCATTAGGAACCCCCTCGTGCAAACAACATCTTAGCAGGGATGAGGAGCTAGTTTAGAAAGTGTGAGAGGAGGAAGAAATAATAAGCCAAGTGAGTTCATCAGTCACCTTCTTAAGGGAGCATCTGCCATGACATGAGGGCACCATTTGTAAGGAGGCCAAGTCAAGCAGCATTGAAGTGTGGTGATGTCTCCCATCACTCCTGAGTCTCATAGAGCATGCTGATGAGGAGACATGCAGCACATTGGTTGTATCTCTCCCTTGGGGTCAACATAACGATGGGGAGGGGGGTTTTGTTCCCTCTTTTTTGGAAAATGCTATAAAGTTAGCGCATAAGGGGAGGCTTCGTGGATCAGGGCACAGCCCATCCAGTCCAGCATCCTGTGTAGAAGATGAAAGCAAGACCTCCACCTTCTCTCAGCCCCTTGCAAATGTGTGAAAAGTTTAAAGGAAGCATAAGGAGGATCAGTCAACATAGCTCTGTGAACAGAAGCAGCACTGTTGAGGCCTTTTCACACTACAGACACGTGGGGACAGATTCCCCATTCTCACTTGGCCGGTAAGGGATGCGTTCCCATGCACCTCTTACTTGCCTAGGTGTGAATGGGAAGTCCATCCCTGCATGTCCCAACCCAAAAAGGCTGGTGGTGGGGCGGGACACCCAACCCAGGCCTGCCGCCGTTGGGCCGTATTGGCCCACTGGCAGACAGCCTGATCCCGGCCCATCCTGGAGCCCTGTGGGCTTTAGCCGACCAGATTGGGGAGCAGCCCGCACCTGCGCACATCGCCTGGTTCAATGGGACAAGCATTCCCATCAAACTGGCCATTGTGTGCAGGCGCATGGCACACCTGAATCGCAGGCTGTGGCACATGCAGGGGCACAATGCCGCGGACGGACTCACAAGTCCCACCTCCTGAGGCCTGTCAGAGGTAAGTCATGCACATTTGTCTCAAGAGCGGCATGGTCCCCTAGGTGGGGATGGGTGCCCGGGGGGTCTCTGCAGGCTGTAGCTGACCCGATTGGGTCGGCTAAAGCCTGCGGGACCCCAGGACAGGCTGGCCTGGTCTTGCCCCTCCCCCTAAAGGGCCCAATGGCAACGGGGCGGGGACCCAGCGCTGTCCAGCAGGGAGAGTGCTAATGCTTTCCCTGCCAGACAGCTCCGGGACGGCCCGGGATGGCTTGGGCCAGGTGTGGGGCCTATTGCCAAGATGCTGTGATAATGGTGCCATTAAAGGTATGGAACTGGTTGGATTATTACAGGGATGGATGATTCGCAAATCCCTCTGTATACAAGAAATACTATAGAAACAAGACGGATCACGAATGAGTCAATTTCTGGTGGAGCTTCAGGATGGTAAGAGTGGGTAGAAAGCCTCAATTGCTTTGCTTTCTACCCGAGCTACAAGACAGCAATTTAGAAAACATTTTCTGGCTTGTAAGAATCATGGGGATTTTGTGTTCCCTCCTCTCCACAACACTTGAGAAAAAGGCTTTGTCGCAACTCTGTTCCAATTTGTATAAATTGATAGCTACCCTTATAAATCTCTAATGCCCTTTATTTGTGTTTTGGTCATTCAAAGAGGCCCCGCTCGGTCCACGGATCTAACAAACTCCTCAGACTGGTCAGTCCATTTCAAAAAGAGTTGCAAAGGAAGATTTCCCAGTTAATGTTACTGTTCTTGTGCATATTGGCCTCCTTGGAATGTGGAGATGATTTGACAGCTAGGCTCATCCATATTGTCTTGGGCACCAATGCTATGGAAGCAGGCAGAACACCTGGAGTCACCCAAGGCCTATTCGTACTTGGCTTTATTCTGGAATGTATCCTGGAATAGGGGCCTGCTGTCCACATGCTAGTGCAGGCTACAGCAGGCCCCAGGTGAGGCCTAACAGAGTCTGCATTAGCATGTGGACCACACACCCCTATCCTGAGATATACTCCAGAAAAAGGCCAAGTGCGAACAGTCCCCCAGACATGAGAGTTCTTCAGAATGCTCTCATGCCAAGGTATTCTGGGGCAAATTGCCAACGTTGACTCTGGATTGGTGGAACGTAGGGTGGGTACCCCCAGGCCATTTTCATTGCAGGACATGGTCTATGTGTAGCTTTGTGTCACATCTTGACTTTCCAAGCCATGTCATGTCAGGTAGGCATCATGTCTTATGATAGGTATCATATCACCTTATACCTAACATCTATATTTTCCAGGTGATCTTTTTTTTTAATTGTACAGGATCTTACCAATATCAGATAAATAGCTGTGTTAGTCTAATTCAAAAAGTCCAGCAAGATAGTTACTAGCACTAGGAGATTAACAGGAGAAGGGTTGGTGGCATGAGCTTTTGTAGAGATGTCTACTCCTTCAAAGAAGTAGACATGTCTACGAAAGCTCATGCCACCAACCCTTCTCCTGTTAGTCTCCAAGTGCTACTCACTACCTTGCAGGATCTTACCAAGTACATTTCCCATGACTTTTGAACAACCACAAAAATAAACTCGGAGGATGATTCACAAGGATTGTAGCCAAGTGGTCTGGGAACTAAGGCTAGGATGAAATAGAGATGGAGCAGCATGATCCTGACTCAGTTCGTGCTCAGAGATAGCACCTGTTGGCACATAAATCCAATTGGCTGCACATGGCACTCTGATATTGTCATTTCCAGTTTGGGATTCCTATCTAGAATATTAGGAGAAGAATAGACATGAACAGTTTCTAAAGCACTGTTCCTCCTGCCCAAACCTTTCCAAAAAATCAGAGATGCGAACTAAAGGAGCCCTAGTGTGGGTGAAGATGCATGCTCTGCATGTGTACATGCATGTGCCGCTATTTATATCTGAATGGTGAAATCAGACGTTTGTTCGTTCCCCTTCTCTGACTGTAGGCTGGGCTTGGGTTATAGCCATGTGGTTGCCTGCTGGCACTCTGCCTCCCTCTGTTCTAGGCTCTTGAATTGCTGTTTGGGCCAGGAATAGCTCCACACTGCATGGCAAGGCACATGATCGAGCAACGTCTCTTATCTACAGACAGGTCCATCCATGTGGAATTCAAGGTAAGCTATGTGCTCGTCCCCGTGGCAAGGATATTGGGAGGCAAACGTGAGTTCGCTTTGCAAGAGTCCCTATGCAAAGCCCTAATCTGGGCTACATGAGGGACAAATGCCACAAATTTGTGGCAAAAAAACCCTTTATAACTGTTCTCACCCCAAATTACGGGGCAAAAACGGGTTATGAAGGGGGCATGGGGACACTCCTGGGTTACGATTGCAGCATTAGTGGGCAGGACTTCGCTGTCCCTGCCTCTAATGCTGTGATTCCAGCTGTCCCCCCTTACCTGAGCACTTAATTGCCCAGGTAAGGGCTTGATTTACCCCAAACAACCACCTGGCAGTTGCCCTGCAGTCAGCTGGGCAACTGTCAGGCTGTCGTGCGCATGAGCAGAGCTCCGCTAAAATGATGCAAACAGATGCAGCTTTCACATCTGTTTTAATAATCTTACTGGAGCTCTGCCCTGCTCTTTACAGCCCCTATACCCGCCTGACAGTTGCCCAGCTGACTGAAGGGCAGCTGTCAGGTGGTTGTTTGGGGTAAATCAAACCCTTACCTGGGTAGTTAAGTGCTCAGGCAAGGGGGTGATGGTGGAGAAAACCACAGCGTCCTGATGCAGGGATTTGCCACGATTTTCATGGGGACGGACATGATCACCTTGAACCTGCCCTGACCTCCATTGCCATGGGGACTCCTTAATGTGAATTAATATTCACATTAAAGCTGCCCTGAATCCACCACGAGGCATTGGCAGCCCCATGGGGATTCGCCCTAGGAGGAGAAAGCTGGGCGATTGCTTTTTCTGTGCTGGTACCCCTGTGCCTGGTTTTACTTCTCCTCCACTTGTGTGAAGAATATCTTTGACGGGAAGATTTTAAAAAAGGATTTACAATCGAGTGACGTGAAAACCTTTCCCTTCCAATAAGAACGGAGAGTTTCATCTCCTTCCAGACTTTTACACGCATGGCTCCGACCTATTCTATTATTTTGGCTAAAGATTAACATCTTCTGAAGGAAGAAATTGCTATTTGAACCAAGTAATCAAGGTAACAGTGGAGGAACATCAAGTTCTTTACTTAAGCAAATGTACACAGTACACCATGTGGAGTTCCAGCTCTATTGGTCTTCTTCTGGCCTACTGACTGTAATCAACAATGTGTCTTTACAGAACAATTTTCTCTGATTGAGATATCTCTTTTCACCTTACAAAGTTGCCGTCACATACATCGGGTGCTTTGGTTAGGAGTCCACACCCAGCTATTTGACCCAACAGAGTCCTTAAGGCAAAATTATCTTATCAACATATTGTTTTTAACCTAGTTTGTCAATCATGCCTTCCTTCCAAGAATCCTAGGACCTGTAGTTTGGCAAAGATACTGGGCTCATCTCCAAGGGCTCTGTTTACTTCGGGGTGGATGTGGGGCAGCCCTAATGCGAATCGTAGCTCGTATCAAAAGTCAAAAATCCAGATTTTCAAAAATCCAATTCGAATCCAGATTATCCAGATCTGGATTTTCAAAAATCCAATTTGAACTTGAATATACAAATGTTGGGAACATTTGTATCTGATGTTCGAATCCGTTGGCATCCCGTTTTTATCTCGTTTGCATCTCGTTTGCATCCCGTATTATAAGGGCAAATAGACCCAATATTCAGATGGGATATACAATGACAAATTCAGTCGAATTATTCAAAAATCTGTATCGGATTTTCAATCCAAATTCAATCCAGATTCAAAAATTTGGATTTTCAAAATTCCGATTTGAATTCAAATGCCGATGTTGGTCAAATTCGAATTGGATTTTTGAATTTCTGAATATTTGTGCACATCCCTAGCCTAGGGTAGATATGCGAGCCCTTCCCTTGTAAGGTTGGTTCAAAGGAGGTCAAACATTAAAAGCTCTGAATAGTTTTTTTGCAAAATGTGGGATAGAGGTGACTCTCAGAAGAACAATTCATTCCATTAGGTGCCCCCGATCTGCTGAACAAAGGGGAAACCTGGCAAAATGGAGAGGTGATGATATGTTCTAAAGTCACCTGTAAGGAGATGCAGTCCCCCAAGAAAGATAGTCGGTGGGTCTCGGAGCTGGTCGAGGTACAATTGGTTGCTCCACGGCCGTCACATCTCCCGAGTAGGACTTAAGGAGGGATGCGTTCTTGTTGGCAAGCATGGCCCTCTCGTTCCTCCGAAATTTTGCCCGTCTGTTTTGAAACCACACCTAAGAGAGGGAAATAAGTGCATCAGGGTCAGCAAATTTATTCTATGGTGTAGTTGCTCCTGCTGCATGAATAACCATTAACTGCTTCAGCAGTTGACAGGGCCAAAAATATGACCAAAGGGCTACAGAACAAGAAGCACACACTGCAGAAATGGTGCAATCACACTTGAACTCTAATTCACAGGGTCTCCAACCACAAAACATCTGGATTACAGTCCTCTCTGTGTAACTCAAAATAGATCTGTTATTGCTTCGCAAGGCAAAGGTAACAGAGGCTCAAAGGGCCTTTGTTATTGCTGGCAGTAATAGGTTGATTTAACTTTACTTTGTGATTTTTAATAATAAGTAAAGAAATCTTGTGTTATTTATAGTTGTAGGTCCAATTCAGACATGCACATGGTTCATAAATATGCCTTGGCACATGGATCATACGGCAGAACTAATGGGATACTTCAGACATTGAACTGAGTACTTCAGGAAACAGAATTCTTACAGGCAGAAAGGGCAAACGGGTTTTTGCCTCCATGTACTCAAAATCAATTTTAAAACTAGACACTGTCTATACCTTATAGCTAAACAAAATGACTTGTGTTTGTTAAAGATACAAGCAGCTAATTTGGTAATCAAATATGATGCAACAAAAATATATACTCTAACATGTGATACATTTAATTACGTTTGTATGTGTGAGAGAGAGTGAGAGTCAGACAGAAGAAGAAGAGTTGGCTTTTCTACCCCGCTTTTCTCACCCATTTAAGGGGACTCAAAGCAGCTGATAAACTTTCTGTTCTTCTCCCCACACCAGACACCCTGTGCGGTAGGTGGAGCTATGAGAGCTCAGAAGATTGCTGTGACTGGCCCAAGGTCACCCAGCTGGCTTTGTGGAGGAAGAAGAGTTGGCTTTTCTACCCTACTTTTCTCACCCATTTAAGGGGACGCAAAGTGGCTGACAAAGCTTTTCTATTCTTCTCCCTACACCAGACACCCTGTGAGGTAGGTGGGGCTATGACAGCTCAGAAGAGAGCTGTGACTAGCCCAAGGTCAGCCAGCTGGCTTCAAGGGGGAGGGCGGAATCGAACCCGGTATTTCCAGATAAAAGTCCGGCTCCCTAACCACTAGACCAAACTTATTTCCATCCTCCATCCATTCAACCTCCATGCATTAGGGTGAGTAGTAGATCTATATATTTCATTATGAAATATTGCAAAATAAACTGTGTTTCCATTATTATCACAGGGCTTGTCCCCATGCACTATATACTCAGAAGAGAACCTGTATTTGACTTGGAGCATCCCCATGCAAAGACTCTAATCTGGACTACATGCGGAACAAATCGCCCAAATCCATAGTAAAAAACAACAACCACCCTTGCAAACTGTTCTCACTGTGGATTTGGAGGCAAGCACGGATTACCTTGGAGGCATGGGGACGCTCCCGGGTTATTGGGGGAGGAGGTTGGCAATCGCGTCATTCATGGGCAGGGTTTCACCTGTGCTTGCCGTTCCTGTCCTGTGCACTGGGGATCGCAACTGCTGGCCATTTTCAAAGATCAAACAGCGTAAAAGAACTTATTGCCCCAGTTTGACAGGTAAAGATGCAGCGATGGGGGAGTCATCTGGCTCTTGCTGTCCCATGAGCCTCTTCCTGCAACCCTTATTCCACCCCTGCTCCCCGATTGCCAGCAAGCAGCTTCTAAAGTTAGAGGCAGTTTATCAGAGAAGCAGAAAAGCGCCTCTCTGCTAAACTGCCTCTAAACATTGTAGCGGCTTTGGTTAGCTTTTTAGCTGGTAGGCAAGCAGCTTCTGAAGTTTACCAAAGTTAAACTGCCTCTAAATACTGTAGCAAACTTTGCCTGGCGATCAGATCGCAGAGAGAAGAGGCTTGTGTCCGTTTGATCACAGTTTAATGCCCAGCAGTTGCAATTGGGGAAGGGCCATTGGGTGGGATTTCCCTTCCCTCGCTCCTACCAGGAGAGAGGGGGTGGAGAGAAAAAGATGTGGTTTCCCGATGCAGAGGTTTAGCGCAGTTTGCACAGCAACAAGTGTATTCTACTTGAGCCCGCACTTTCGTCAATTGCATGTGGACAGGTCAATGCAAACTAGAATCTGTACTGGGGATATCCCAAATCCAACCCGAAGTAAATGGAGTGCATGGGGACAAGCCCATGGTACTTTCAAACAAAATATGTCCTTTTTTTATTTCCATCCTTTCTCCTTTCCACTCCCTCTTATCCTATGCCAAGAACAGGCCTTAATAGCTTCTGTCCTGAATTTCTAACCTGGGTCCCCTACAGACTAGTGGAATAAAACCCACAGTTGTAAGGAAATCCGCAGCTTACGTGCTTCAAAGTCCTCACTAAAGCAGCCTTCCTCTGGCTTCCTTGCTGGTGCGCGCATCATGTGAGATGAGGAAGCTGATCGGAATTGAGCTGCCCTACCTGTTATTATTGGTTGTTCTCGCCATCCTGTCTGGACTGGCAGAAAGATTCACATTTTCTTAATGCTGAGCAGGGAATGCTGTTATATCAGCATTAAGTAAATTTGCAGTAGCACTGCTATAATGCAACACCACTACAAAGTATCGGCCACCATGTTGTGATAGCTCAATCTTGGCTGTGCATTCCGATGTGCAACATTAAGAAGTCTGGACACACCCATGGTGTTAAGGATTTTTACAATTCCTAATCTTCTCCGCAAAATTTCATATGGCTGATCATATTTTCCCAGGTTTTTTCTGCTAGAGTACCTTAGGTATATTACTTCCATAGACTGTTCTTCTCTCCCTTAAAAAATAAAATATTAAAGATTTTACCAAATATTTATACCATGCGCTGTACAATGTCCTTCCAATGCCTTGCCATTGCTGCATGAGATGTCTATATCATTTTTCTAAGTATTTTTTAAAAATCAATTGGTTTATGACCAATGCCAGGCACAAATGTGTTTCCCTGTAATCAGGTTGCTTTCCAACTAAATTATTCCCCCAAAATTTTGGACTTCTTAGTCCCACCTCATCCCCACCACCACACCCATTGCCCCCCCCCCGGAAATGGTGCTTGATTGACGTGTGCATCAACCAATCGTGCCACGGTTCCTTCACAACTTCTGTTTAGGAAGTAAAGATACTCCAGAAAGGTGCACCAGTCTTCCCACTGTGACCATGTCTAGCACCCATGGCCATCGCATGCTAGACTGCCCATGGAGAAACATCAGGTCCTTGACAAGATCCGGATCTTCTAGGATCGGATTCGTTGAGGAGCCCATTTCAAAGATCCAGATCTTCAAAGATCCGGATTAAGGGAGGTAAGCGGGAAAAACCCCTGAATAGTTACAATATGTTTCAGCCATACACGTATAAATATTATCCCTTTTGATTTCCATATCTATGCTCTACATTGCATACAATGTCTTTACCACATTGCAAGACCCAATCGGGTTTGCGACGACCAATCGGGTCACCAGTCACCAGTTGCAACACCAATTTGCGATACCAACTGCGATAAAACCTTTTATTCCCTGTTGGTGGTCAGTAGGGTCACTGTTATATGATCCCACTTCTACCACCAGTTGCGATAATCTATTAGTTGCAATACTCTTTTTACTTTACTTTAATTCCCTTCTGGTATAACCAGTTATATTAGCCTTCCCTGTGTTTAGGAAGCACTGGTAACTGTTACCAATTCGCTGCCACCAATGTTATTTCAAGTTATTGTTTAGCTGTTGTCAAATGTATGTGGGTTTCAACCTCTTCTTCAATAACTGCCGCCTATTGCGGTATCAATACGGTTGTATTAAGGTTTATTATGTTTGAAGGTAGCGTGTGTTATAATCCCTAACAAGGATTAAATGTCAGAACCTCCCTTTAAAAGAATCTCCATTCTCAGATTCCTAAGGCTTGATATGATGGTAGCTAGCTGCTTCTGAGCTGCTTGTGTCAGCCCCTCCCCCCACTGACTCTCAGTGTGAACCTTAAAAATACAGTATCCCTTCTCTCTCTTTGGCAAAACTTGGTTCCCTTTGAATTCAGAGATCAGCAGACGGTGTCTCTTTAAACTAACGAGAAAATAAGTTTATTGTCTACAACTCTTAATATCAAGCAGGTACGTTCTTCTTGTTACACGCAGAATCGACAGTTCAACAAACTGTCCCGTCCTCAACCTTCCCCTCAGGCGTAAGGACTTTAACCGTTCACAGTTTACAGCACCCAGCATATAGTAACATGTAATAGTATTGATTTCCTTTACTATTTCACTATTATATATAAGACAATTGACTCAGGACCCTTATTCCAGCTTCCCTCAGCCAAGAGCCCATTTCTCTCCTATCACCACCCTCTCGGTCAGTTATCCCCAGGCAGAGAACCCAGTCTGTTCTCTCAGCCCTCCTTAAATACTCGCCTAGCATGCCAGCTCCAACCTGATTGGCTGCTCCTTCACCAGGGTTCTATTCCCCCCTCCCTCCTAAATAATACAGTTTGGCAACAGTTTTAACAGTACAGACAACCCATTCTCACAACATTTTGTATTTTTACATTTAAAACTTACTTTTGGGGTTAGGGCATCCTCGCAGGCATCACACACATCACCTTGTTTTTCAATTAGCATTATATGAATTTTTTCCATTTATCCTTTAAGGTACGCAGATTCTCTAGTATTATTAAATCTGGAGGAGCATTTGGTTCTTGAAAACATTTGTTGTAATTTGCCTGATTGTAATCATTAGTAACCAATAATGGTTTCCCATAATACTTTCCAATTCCTCCATTTTTAATACTTTTCCAGGTTGACTATTGGTGTTTCCGCACTTACCACTTGAAATCCAGATTTCTGAAATCCATCCCTGGGAAGATCCATCTGAAATAGGGATGGATCAAAATGAGGCCTAACGCATCCGCACTCGCATGGGAAGCATGGAGAGCGAGGGACGCATCATGTGTTTGCTGTGCGGATGCTGGAGCACCGATACCCAGAAGGATCAGGCCTCTCTGCGGCCCTGCTGCCCAAGGTGCTACATGATTGGAGCACTCAGCCGTCTGTCACTGCTCATTTCCACTGTGCGTGGACAGGTCAGAGACAGACTGCCCACCAATCAGCGGCGTGCCTGAGATCCCGTGGCTGCCTGGCTGTGCTCAACATGGCGACTTCCAGTCCCGCCCACATGCGTTCCCTCTCCTGTCCCTGTAAGTATTTCTAATGCCTTCCCCAGATTTCTGTCTGCCTGGTTTGTTAATGTGACCTACTGAATATAGTTTAGAAACCATTGGTGCTTTGGGATAAGATATAGCCTTCCACGCAAGTGCAGGGAATTGTTCTTCAGTAGCTCTCTGTTCATCTGCCATGAGGTGAGGCACTTGCTCCTGTCCTCACCCCAGGGGTGGGATACATGGCGTCTACATGGCGTATGCCTCATCCCTTCACTCTCTTTGGAACTGGGGACCTTCAAAGCATCAAACATAAATTTCTCATTGCTGCTTTTTGGAGCCTCCCCTGCAGATAGGAAGTGGGTCATTTTCAGCCTGATCTCTTGCAGAGTAGGCAAGGTGAGTTGCTCTCACTGCTTCTCTGAGTCCATACAGTGGCCACAAGAAGGGTGCTGCAGCATCTCCACCTTTTTTGTAAAATTATCAAACGACTCTTGGGCCGCATCCCCATGCACATTTGGTATGGTTCCAAATGCAAGATCGGCAAGGGGGGTCACCATGAGTTTTGGATTTGGCCCGTGGAAAGCGGACCAAATCCCCCCAAACTGTACCAGAACAGGGCCAAATCTGATACCTGAAAATACAAGTCTCTGCACAGTTTGGGGGTCCGGCACGCATTGGTTAGCGAGTCGATCCCGCACATGGGGGCAATCACGGGCTATCCGGGGAGGAGATTGGCACTCATGTCATTAGGAGGTGGGACGTGCTTGCCATTCCTCCCCTGTGCATTGGAGATCACAGCCACTGACATTTTAAAATCCCGATCGCCAAGGCAGGCAGGATACTGGCTTAGTTTTTGTGCATTTTCCATGGAAATATTTCCAACCCTGTTTCCCGATTGCCAAGGCAGGCAGGAAAATGGCTTGATTTTTGTTCCAATTCCAAAAATTTTCAACCCCCATTTCTCTGATCGCCAAGGCGATCATGAAATAAAGGCTTGATTTTCTCCCTTTTAAACTTGGCGGGCGTTCTCACGGTTCCCGGTGGAGTGGAGGTGCGCAAAAGTGCTCAATTGCCTAATTGCTGCCAAACCTTGTAGTGGCTTTTGGTCTTTTAAAATTATTTATAAATTTATTATTATGAAGTAAGCTTTATTTTAACTTTTTCACGTGCCTCCCAGCCCAGTCCTGGCTTTCAGGGCCACTAAGGAAGGGGGGGGATGCGGCACAGGGGTGGGCTGATGTCAATCTGGCTTCC
>MTQE01001134.1:3204714-3219378 GCA_014337955.1 Aspidoscelis marmoratus | reverse complement strand
CTGGCTTCCAATGAGGAGAGAGGGGGCGGAGAGGAGGGGGTGCTGCTCCCTCGTGCCAAGGTTTGGCACAATTTGCATGGGGATACCTCCATCCATGGCCAACCTGTGCCTGGCTCGCGTTGCCGGGAATGGCATGGGGACGCACTGGGAGCATTCTCGGTCCCACACCTGGCCCTTGTGAGCCCAATCAGTGCCCAAAGAGTGCCAAATGGCTTGCATGGGGATGGAGCCTTGGTGGGACAATGAACAAGAGATCCTTTGACGCTTGTAGACCGTCTGAGGCAGGGGCAGACGGCTTCACCCATAGCCTTTAGCCCTTTTCTTCACAATATAGTTGACATTCTAAAGAGGCCCCTGCTCTCGCCTTAATAAATTCAGCAGGCATTTGTTCCTATGATTAAAAATAGATAGGGTATTGCTATGAGAAGCTCAGCACAGCCCATAGCCCTACAAGATTTGTTTTGGCAGGCCTACTTGGCTTAGAACTTTGCCTAGGCTATAAATTCAATTTGAAAAATAGGCATCCATTTTCTACACATTTTTCTCATTTCCACTGAGTTCCTTCTGATTGTTAAAACAGAGAAAGCTTGCAGCTGCTTCTAGAATTTAATAGCTATTTTCCTCACTGGAATTTCATAAGTTAAAAACTAAGCCGACGGTAGAAAACACACATCTCTTTGAAAAACATGGGATTGCCAGTTCCCTGGGACAAAAATATCTACAATCCAGATGAAACAGATCCCTTTTGTTTAAAACATTATTTGATTCTCTCTTTTGATTTCAAAGAGAGTCAGTTTAAATTGGACTCTGCCCTCCGCTTTGCCTTATCTGAGACCATCTAAGGCTCTGGCTTCATTCCTGAAATGGGCCATTTCCATGATCAGTCAGTACTCTGGACCAAGCAGGTGGCTGCATGGGACTAGCACTATTTTGGCCCAAGAGCTCCCTGTTCTGGATTAGCTTAGGCCCATTCATGTCTTCCTGCCATCACTGTGCCTTGTTCCAGGACACCGGGTAGAAACAGTTAGGTGCACTGTTCCAGAGCATAGCATGGCATGATATGGAACAGCGGCTACTAATGGGACCCAGGAGTGCACATGAACAAATGCATTTTTTGCATTCGAATTCGAGTCGATTTGAATATTTGATTTGATTCAAAATTCAAAAATCCAATTTGAATCCGGATTATCCAGATCCATACTTTCGGACATTCAATTCAAACTTGAAAATACAAATGTCGGCAACATTTGCATCTGATTTTTGAATTTGTGCGCATCCCATTTTTATCGCATTTGCATCCCGTTTGCATTCCGTATTATAAGCACAAATAAACGTGATATCTGGATGCGATATACAATGTGCTATTCAGTCAAATTCAAAAATCCACAATCTGTTCGAAATCGAAAATCCGGATTTTCAAAAATCCAATTTGAATTCAAATGTCGATATTTGTTGAATTTGAATCGGAGTTTTGAATTTTTGAATATCCATGCACATCCCTAAATGGTACTGATTCAGACCAGGACAAGTTGCTGGTGGACTTGGTTGCTGAGGTCTACCAATAAACCAGGCTAGGGTGTCATTTTGGATGCATTGACTCAGTTTATCTGCCACCCTGTGTGGATGAAACATGTTAAGATGGAAGGGGCTTCCTCTATTCTTCATTAATGTTCAGAGGGGAGGCCCCTAGACCCTTTTCTAGCTCAGAATAATGTCTCATGCAGAAAAGACTCAGTTCCAAGGCATTTTCTGAGTGAGTTGGGTCCATATAAAAACTGTATTCATTACCTGGACCCTGGCTTCAGTGAGATTGACCCTGCGTGCAAGATCTTCTCGTACAAAGGCATCTGGGTAATGTGTTCGCTCAAAGACTCTCTCCAGTGCTTGCAGCTGACTGCTGTTAAAAGTGGTTCGGTTCCTTCTCTGCTTTCTTTTCTTCTTCTCTTCAGAATTCAGCTGGTCACCTGGCAAAATTGGGAAAATACAATTATTGGATTGTTTGCAGCTAGACACAACAGCATTTGGGGGACAACTAGATTAGAGGTGTGCATAAATGTTTTTTTGACATTCTATTCGAATCAAAGTGAATATCCAAAAATCCAATTTGATTCAAATAGTTAAAATTCAAATTGAAGAAGATCCGATTCGTATTTACCAAATTTGAATATATTTGTTTGAATTTTTTATTTGCATCCTCACATATGAATATCAACAACATCCATATGTGCACGTATGCATCTTCCCCACATTTGTACACATCCATACGCATCCGTACATGTCCGTATGCATCCTGTAGTTATCCGATATGCATCCCATTTTTTTCCTGTACGAAACATTGTATTCAAGTTTGAATGTCGAAATTCAGCACATTTGATTGGATATTGAATGCCTACAAATATCCATGCAAATTCCTAAACTAGATGGACTTGTGAAATATACATTCTAACTACATCAGTGTTACAGTGAGTGCTGTGTGATCACTGGAGGAGCAAACCTGGTCGGAATCTTTCCAGATGATTGCAATGATCTTATCTACATTTGGGAAGGCAATCTTTGATGGTCCCAAGTTGTTTAGGATCTCATATGCCCAGCATAAGATATTGAAACCAACCTGGTAGCCAATTGGCAACAAGTGTACTTGATAGCCTGGCCACTGCATTTTGCACTAATTGGTCCAAGTAAATTGTAAAGTTACTACAGCATGGATCAGTGACCAGACTCTTCCTATCCAGGTCAAGGTGCAGCTGATACTAGTTGAAGCTGGGAATAGGCTCTGCTTGCTACGGAGGTCACTTGAGCCTCCAATGATAGGGATGATTTCAGAAATGCCCCCAATCCTTACTTCTTCTGTGAAAGTGTAGCCTTATATTTAACGTATTTCAGTGTCTTTATGTATGCCTTCCCATCAGAACTGAGAGAAAGAAGCTGTGTATAATTGGAGAGGATCTTGAGGACCAAATCACTTTTGCAACCTGTGAGATTCTGCCAGAAACTCAGGCAGAAACAAAGTGATCCTTGGGCAAATAAAAGGCAAGATTATATCTTTTATTCACACATCCACTGTAAATAATTTTATTAATTGCAAAAACTATTTGGTTCTCGAAATCCTCTCCAATTACACAGCTTATTTCCACCTGCCGACACACCACAGTGCCTAATACTATCCTTATCTCTTAACACAACAGTAATGCAATACCTAGCCATCTAGTATCCTTGAATTGTACTACAGAAAATCTTGAGAAGTAACATTCCAAACTTATCCCACACATTCTTGTGTTCTCTCTCCCCCTCACTCTAACTAGCATTCACATTATTTTATTTATTCAAGGAAGAATATGTAATGTGTTGCCTAGTTTAATTTTCACTGTTGTGACACACCCTGATATCTTTTCGTTTAAGGTGGGATATAAATTCTTAAATAAAATCAATACATAAAATAACATGGCAGGGACTAACAAGACCTGATACACTTCCAGTTTTTAAGGCCTGATGATGTGGACAAGGGACGCAGCATATTCCCTTGACCTTGACCTATCTCGGTTTATGAGAACAAGCTTTACAGGGATGGCGGGGCAGGTCCTGGGTGTAGTGAATGCTTCAGCGTGAGGTAGGATAGTGCCACCAATCCTGAAAAAGGCAGTGGTTCATCCACTCCTTTATAAACCTCTCCCTGTGAATATCTTCTTTTTGGACAAGGTATTGGAGTTGCTGGTTGATATACATTCTTGGAAGAAACTATCTGGACCTGTTTCAGCTTAGAGTCGGGACCTCTTGGGCCATCATAGAGTCGGAAGGGAGCTCTTGAGCCATCGAGTCCAACCCCCTGCTCAATGCAGGATTTCCTAAACCACCCCAGACAGATGTAGGTCCAGCCTCTGCTTGAAGACCTCCAGAGGAGAGCTAACCACCTCCCGTGGCAACTTATTCCATTGAGTGTGATCCATTGACTGATCACACTCACTGTCGGGAAGCTTTTCCTAAAATCTAATCTGAATTGACTCCCATGAAGTTGTTTCTAGTCCTCCCACCTTGTGCAAGTAAGAATAGGGACGATCCCTCTGCACTGTGACAGCCCTTCAGATACTTGAAGACCGCCATCATATCTCCTCTCAGTCGTCTCTTCTGTAGGCTACACATTCCTAGATCCTTCAGTTTTTCCTCATAGGATATGCTTTCCAGACCTCTAACCATTTTGGTAGCCCTCCTTTGGATGTGCTCTGCTTTGGAGTGCCTGCTTGGGTATACAACACAGCTGTGTTTAAACAATTACACTGGCAATTAGCACCAAGGTCAGATGCAAAGTTTTATGCTACGTTAAATAACACATTCCTATTACAGGGATCAATGCATACTCGGTTCATCAATTCAAGATAATATTAAATAGCTAAAATAAAATGGTTAGGAAGAAGTGCATAATTATTATACTATAAATATAAAGGAAATTAGAAGAAAAAGTGTAAATTGCATAAAAAGATTAGTTCCAATTGAGAATTATATATTATTTTATAAGAGATAAAGAATATATATACATTTAAATGATTGCAAAAAATATTATAAAGAAATGTAAAGGAGATGATAAGGGTTTTACCTCAGCAATATGCAAAATTATGATTAGAGCATTTATGTAAAGTAATAAGGTAATATATAAAACATGGAATGGAGTTTGAAACACAAGAATGGGATGAACTGGTTAAGAAAAATGAGGGAATAGGTAGAGAAATATAAAGAAATGATGCTGAACTTGATTTGTAAATCGTATTTTACTCCAATTAAATTGCCATATATAAAAACGGAATTCCATGTTCACATGGTTGTAGTAGAAAGGGAGAATATTTGCATATGTGGTTGAAATACATGGAGATTCAAAAAACTGAGTAATTACTGAAGAAGGAAACAGGAGGACTTACACAAAAGGAACCAACGGAATACACACAGGATTTATCTTGTAAGGAGAATGACAGAGAGAGATAAGGGAATAAAAAAACTGAAATTATTATTGGTGACTTGATAAAATATGGGTAGAAAGATATAGCTGGCATAAAATAAGACAAATATAAGGAATATAGCTAAATTTCAATATTGAGAACAAGGAGGAAGAAATTAGAAAGGAAAGAATAAAATATTTCCCAAGAAAAATACAAGAAAAGTGTTGGAATATATTGTAATTGAAATGATTGTCTACATTTAAGTCTGGAGTTCTAATTAAATAAATAAATTATTTTTGACATTTTCCCTTTTAAAAAAAGGAGTCAGAAATACAGGATGAAAGTGAAATAAAAAAAAAAACCACAAAGAGAAAATTCCTGTCTTGGAATTATAATAAAAAGTCTTCAGCAGCTACTAAGTTTTGTTTTAAAAAAATCAGCTGAGTCTCCTGGGAACAAGTATGTTAAAAAGCACAGATTCCTGAATTGATCAAAGCCGTATGTGTGAGACTGAGATTACTAAGAAGAAAAGATTGATTTCACTGGCTGTGACTGAATTTGCCAGCGGAGATGTTCCATCTGTTAGGCAAATGGGAATTTGTCTTTGGCACTAGGTCTCCAGGAGATGCCAAGCAGTTCAGTTCTGCATAAACAAGATAATATGTTCTGCAATAAGAATTCTTCTGCAAGGAGCAGAATAAATTGTCTAAATTATACAAAAGAACCATTTGATCATTTGATTTAATAAAACTCCTACAGGGAACCTTATCAGGTATTTTAGATTTTTGCTATTAATTTTGCTGATGTGAACAAGAAAGTTGGAACATTCTTATGTCAGTTTTGAGCTGCTTACAAAAACAACATCTCTGGACAGAAGCTGGATGAATAGATATTTAACTTATATTTTTATGCCACCCTATAGCCAAGAGCCTAAAAGCAGATTACAATAATAAAAGCAAATTATAAAACGGGAATTTGTCTCCTCTCCTCTTCTCTCCAAATGAGCCTTTTGTTCAGCATTTAGCCATGAGGATTTTAGTTTTAACATTTTCTTGGCTTTTAGTCATTTAAGAATAAATGCACAGCGAGGAGGTGCACAAAATTACTAAACTCCAGTGTGGTGCCCTCCAAGGGAGCTGTGAATATCCAAACACCTCACAAACCAGTGAAAATGATGAAAAGATGGTACTGTGAGCCAGTTTGGTCTAGTGGTTAGGGAGCCCAACTCTTATCTGGGAATACCGGGTTTGATTCCACCCTCCTCCATGAAGCCAGCTGTGTGACCTTGGGCTAGTCACAGCTTTCTTCTGAGCTCTCACAGCCCCATCTACGTCACAGGGTGTCTTGTGTGGGGAGAAGAACAGAAGGTTTGTCAGCCACTTTGAGTCCCCTTAAATAGGGGAGAAAAGTGGGGTAGAAAAGCCAACTCTTCTTCTAGCATATAAATGTGACAGGTAGGAATCCGCGTGAATGTATTTTTGATGTTAGAATCTGAGTAGATTTGAATGTCAAAAAATCAGATTCGATTAGGATATTTAAGATCCAAATGTCATAAAATCCGATCCGAATCCATAGCATTCGAATCCATACATTCGAATGTTAGATTTGTATTTAAAGATATAACAATATTCGTATCTGTTCTATGTATCTCTACGCATTCCATACAAATCGCTATGCATCCCATATTATCCTGTATGCATCCCATTGTAATCCCGTATTTTAAGTGCAAGATACATATAATTTTTGTGCAGATTCGTATACGACAGAAACGAATCTACACATTCAAAATCCAATTCGAGTTCAAATGTCAACATTCAATAGGTTCAAATTGGATATTTGAATTGTCGAATATTTGTGGACATCCCTAGTCACAAATTAGCCAGTCGGGCAACTGCCAGGTGGATAGAGAGACCGTAAAGAGCAGGGACAGTTTTTAAACACAGACACGAGAGCCCTTTGCAGCTACACATCTCTGTTTAAAATCCATCCCTACACAGAGACAGGCACGTGCGATTCAAATCCGTGTTGCCCCAAAGCAGTGGTCGGCAAACTCATTAGTCAAAAGAGCCAAATATCAACAGTACAACGATTGAAATTTCTTTTGAGAGCCAATTTTTTTAAACTTAAACTATATATGTAGGTACATTGTTATTAACTTAATTAGGGTACTCCAAAGCTGAAAGAGCCACACTCAAGGGGCCAAAGAGCCGCATGTGGCTCCCAAGCCGTGGTTTGCCTACCCCTGCCCCAAACCATATGGGGAAGTTTTATTGCATGTCACAATATTATAAAGAAATGTAAAGAAGATAATAAGGGTTTTACCTCAGCAAGATGTCTTCTATTATCACAAAGGTGGTCAGAGTCATCCCAATACTACTAATGTACTAGGGAGTGCATGGTTTTAAATTTGTTGAATTTTAAAGGTGTTTTTAAAATGTGCATTTTGTTTTAATCTGTATTTCATTTTAATTGGTATCTGTTTTAATTTGCATCCTGTTTTAATCTGTGTTGATCTGTTGTGACCCGCCTAGAGACCTTCGGGTATGGGGTGGGATAGAAATGTAAATAAATAAATAAATACTTCCTACTAGGGCTGTGCACGAATTTTTTTTTTTTTTTGCATTCAAATTCAAGTCAAATTGAATGTCAAAACATTTGATTTGATTCGAATGTTTAAAATCCAAATGTCAAAAAATCCAATTCGAATCCGTAACATTCGAATCTCATATTTAAAGATACGGATGTCAACAACATTCAGCTCTGTTATACATATCTGTGCACATTCCGTATGCATCCCATTTTCCCCCGTATGCATCTCATTTTCATTCTGTATTATAAGCGCAAATACATATAATATTTGTACAGATACGTATATAATACATACGTATCTGTACATTTGAATCATTCAAACGAATGCTTCAGAACATCCGAAATCTGTTCGAATGTCTAAATTCTAATGTTATTAAATCCAATTCGAATTCGAATGTCAACATTCATCGGATTCAAATTGGATTTTTGAATTTTTGAATATTTGTGCCCATCCCTAGTTCCTACTTGGGGCAGATACTCCGTATGGCTAAGCCGACATAAAGAGATGGGAAAACGTGCACTGGAACCAATTGGGTAGCCCTGATTTGCTGCTTTGCTTAACAGTAGAAGGAAAAAACCCAGCAGTGACAGAGATATGATTAAAAACAGCAAATGTGAGCAGAGAGGAAATTATGGGAAGCTGGTAGTCGGTGACAAAAGAAAGCCTGTTTGGTGATGGCCAGATGTGTAAAAGTGTGCCTGAACAGATACAGTCACAAGCTGCACAAGAAGTTGCATTTTTTTCCCCGATAAGCAAATTTCCTCCCCTTCACTCTCCTCTCTGTTTGTTGTTTTCATTCTCTTGCAAAGACCCACATCAGAATTTCTATTAAAGTGATCATAAAATACGTAAGTATAAAACTTTCCAAGAATAATTCCATTAAGTGTACATATTTTTTTTACAATGTACAAAATGTACACAAAGAAATTATTATATTCTGGGAATGCAGCGACCTCATAACCCTGAGGCAGCTCTCTGCAGAAAAGCAAGACATAAGATGGTCCCTTAAGCAACATTTTAAGAGGGAAGTGAAGCAGTTGCCTACATGATGCTCATCAAATGGAGCAAACTAGTTCAAGTCAACAAGGAACTCGGAGATGTCATAATCAAATGATTAATTGCAAAGTGAAATTCTCCAGCTGAGCTACCAACCTTTTTTCTGGCAAGATTTCTGTACTTTTAATAACTCCATATCTAGCAGAAAATCACCACTGTCAACACTTTATTCACCTTAAACCATAAAAAGTAACACTGGGCTTGCTACATGCTTATAGTCTACAGAGATTAAAGGAAAATTCATTCAGAAAGCATTCCCAAGCAGAATAGCTGTCCAGGAGAAGATGTGCAAAGTGGACATCTGGATTGTAAACAAATGCAGTCCTTGGGCCTATTCGCACTTGGCTTTATTCTGGAATATATTCTGGAATAGGGGCCTGCTGTCCACATGATAGTGCAGGTTACAGCAGGCCCCAGGTGAGGCCTTCCAGAGTCTGCATTAGCATGTGGGCCACACACCCCTATCCTGAGATATACTCCAGAAAAAGGCTAAGTGTGAATAGGCCCCTTATCTCCATCATTTCTGATCCAGAAAGCATTCTGAAGACCCGAAGGGTGTTTCCACAAATACCTCCTGAAAGCCGGATTAAGGGAAACCGTTTTTCTCAAATCTGTCTCTGGGAAGATCCGTCTGAAATAGGGACGGATGCAAATAAGGCCCCATGCATCCGCACTCACGTGGGAAGGCCGGATTCTGGAGAACAGATGGAGTGGGTGCTGTGGGGACGCATCGGCACCCATTCCAAAAGTCCTTCCGCTTGCGTGCTGCCGCGCTGCCCTCGGAGCTGCGGGATTGGAGCGGTGAGCTGCCAGTCACTCTGTGTTTCCAGTGGCACCCAGCATGGTGGCCAGAGGGACATCCGTTCCCTCTCCAGTCCGTGTGCGGAAGCGTCCTCCTTTGATGTGCATTTTCCACACAAGAACGGATTAAGACCTAATTTTTCAGGTCTTTCCGGGAACCAGTTTTAGCGGCGCCAAGACCACATTAGAGATGGATCTTGCGTGAGCCTGTGTGGAAGTGGTGTCCTCAAAGTGTCCCGGATCTGGCCTCCAATGCAGATGGTAAGTTCTGATGTGTTCTGTACGTGTCTTTAATGTGTTTCTAAATGCTTCTAATGGCCTGTGCAGAAATACCCGAAGGAATCTATTTTTGCAGCTTGCCTGGTTCAGGTTCCATAGTCACTATTGAACAAATGAAAGTTGGTCATATCCAAGCCAACAGAAAGAGGATATGTCCACACCTGAAGCAAAGCAATCATGCTATCAGCCTTAGTCATATACTGAGAGCACTCTCAGTCTCCAACAACATTGTTTATGTGCCTCCATAGTCATGACTTTCTGGCCGCGTTCCCATCTACCACCAATCTGGACCAATCCCATATTACTCTGATCTCAGTTTGCTCCGGGTTCTGCTGCGGGTTGGGTTGGAGGCCGGGAACAGCACCAAGCGCACGTCGGGCTGTTTCCATAGAACCGCAGGTTTGCACAAGCACACCTGCGAGATGGCACCACTACCAGCCTCCTCCTTCTAAGGTCCTAAGCCGAGCGAAGGAGGACAGCTGGCGGCCGGGTAAATGAGTAGGGGGTGCCGCATCCAAGGGGCAGCCTCTCCTCCACACACAGTCTCACTCACTTACCTGGTCGCTGGCTGTCCTCCTTCGCTCGGCTTTAAACCTAGCCAGCCTTTTCTTTCCCCCTGTTGAAACAGGAAAGGAGGGGAAAGGAAGGAAGGCAGCCTAGGACATTGGGAGGAGAGGAGGCTGGCAGCAGCTGCCTTCCATCCTTTTCCCTCCTCCTGTTTCGACAGGAGTAAAGAAAAGGCTGGCTCGGTTTAAAGCCAAGTGAAGGAGGATAGCCGGTGGCCGGGCCGCACCCCCTCACTCACTTACCCAGCCACTGGCTGTCCTCCTTTGCTCGGCTTTAATCCGAGTCAGCCATAAAACCCCTGGCTCTCCCTGGCTCATGGTGCTGTTCCCGGCCTGCATTAAATCTACCTTCTTTCTCGTTAGATGCCGTTCTGTCACTCAAGGTATGCATTTGCAGTTCTTTTTTAAGTCTACCCCCCATCTTCACGCCCCCCTTCCTTTTGTGCATGCTTTACTTCTCTGTGCAATTATTTTAAAAATAATAATAATCACAAATTTGTGTAAAAATGCTAGATAGAGGAAGCATACACATAAAATCATAAAATCATACACATAAGCTCATTCGCTGTGTTTGTTCAGGAAGGTGGTGAAGACGCACTCTCCATCCCCGCTGGCAGACACTGTTGTTTTAATACATGGTCTTATTATTTTAATATATTTGATTTTAAATGTTGTTACCCACCCTGAGAACTGAGGGCAGGACAGACAGACAGACAGACAGACAGACAGACAGACAGACAGACAGACAGACAGACAGACAGAGGAGGAAAGACTGGACCCACCCACCACAGCACGGTTCAGCCTCCTTTAGCTGCTTCCCCCCGGCTCACACTTTGAGGAAATGAAGACGTCCTGAATGGTCAGGATGGGCTGACTCCTCCTCAATCCCATAAAAATTAGGGCTATGGTTAAGATGATTGAATGGGGGTTGAAGATGGTGACCAAGAGGGAGGTCTGAGAAGAGAGCTCCAGCATTTTACCTAATATATACTAACGGCTTGGAAAACAAATTAATAGGGACGTACACGATTGCATTTTTTGCATTCCAATTCAATTTAATTCGAATATTTGAATATTCTATTTGAACCAAAATTCAAAAATCTGGATTTTCAAAAATCTGATTCGAATTCAGATTATCCGTATCCGTATTTTTGAAAACTGAACGTTCGGATCTAATGATATGAACACTGGGAACATTCGTATCCAGTTTTTGAATTTTATCGCGTTTACGTCTTGTTTGCATCCCGTTTGCATCCCGCATTATAAGTGCAAATAGACCCAATATTCGGATGTGATGTACAAAGACAAATTCAGTCAAATTATATGATAGTCTGTATCAGATTTTTGAAAATCCAAATTCGATCCAAATTAAAAAATCCAGAGAATTCAAATGTCGGTATTTGTCGAATTCGAATTGGATTTTCAAATTTTTGAATATCCGTGCACATCCCTACAAATTAAATAAAAATAACGTGAGTAACACGACCTGAAGACGACGTGAGGTCATCCTAAACTACTGGGGACTTTTTGATGTAGCTCTTTGTTGTTCAAGGTTAGGGGTGTGTGGAGAATCAGGAAGAGGGCAAAGACTCTACATGGCCTTGTACTTTCAGTTTCTCAGTTCATGGCAGAGGTTATGATTTGAACCAAGATATTCCTGAAGCATGACTCAGAATCTTTTGGATGTTGTCTTAAAGCCAGTCAGAAGTTATTGTGGTATCTATCAAAATAATGCAAGAACAATAGATGAACTAAACACCCACACAGTGGAACAAGACTTCGATTTCTAATAGGATCACCTCCAAACTTAATTCTACTGGGATTCAAGCAAAATCTAACAACAACATATACTTTTAAAAAAATATTCTAATCCCACTCTATACTTGAATCTCAGGCTGGATCACAATAAAATCACTATAAATATTGTATCAGTGTTGTCTAAATCAATAAGAATACCTGCATGGGGAGGGGATGTGGTTCCCTTAGCCAAAGGCTAAAGTAAAGACTAGACATGTGTATTCATCAGACATTTCAAGACATAAATGAGGTTGCCGGACACATCACCAAAAAGAAGAGGAAGAAGAAGAAGAAGAAGAAGAAGAAGAAGAGGATGATGATGATGATGATGATGATGAAGAGGAAGAGGAAGAGGAAGAAAAGGAAGAAGAAGAACAGGAAGAAGAAGAAGAAGAAGAAGATGATGAAGATGAAGATGATGATGATGAAGAAGAAGAAGAAGAAGATGATGAAGATGAAGATGATGATGATGATGATGAAGAAGAAGAAGAAGAAGAAGAAGAAGAAGAAGAAGAAGAGTTGGCTTTTCTACCCTGCTTTTCTCATTTAAGGGGACTCAAAGCAGGGGACAAAGTTTCTATTCTTCTCCCTACAAGAGAACACCCTGTGAGATAGATGGGGCTGTGAGAGTTCAGAAGAGAGTTGTGACTAGCCCAAGATCGCCCAGTTGGCATTATGGGGGAGGGTGGAATCGAACCCGGTATTCCCAGATAAGACTCCAGCTCCCTAACCACTAGACCAAACTGGCTACCACATGAGTCCCTCTTCCATGGGCAGGCACTTGCACAAAGAATTAACCAGGGCAATGAACTAGTCAAACTGCTTTCACGTGCATTCCAAATGGAAATCTAATTAATGGATGCCACATAAGCAAACTGGACACTGTGTGGGAAAGCAGGGAGAAGCTGTTATAAACAAAGTCGATTTCAAAAAAAAAAAAACCTGGCTCAACCTCTGTATAAGAGGATTTATAAACTGAATCATATCTGCAATAATGTCACAGTAATTTCATTTTCTTCTGCTTACAGCCTATCTTTATTCATCATGGAACCCACAGTGACTCATGTGCTTTCCAGATGGTGACCCATCCAGACATCGCTCTCAAAAATGTGGTGGCCTCATTCAGACTAGGCTTTCCCAACTTGGCAGGCTGTGGATGTTTTGGATCACAACTCCCAATCGCTGAACCAGCACGGAAAATAGGTCAAAAACATCTGTCCTAAGGTTTGTGGGATCAGTGGGTCGGGAGAGTTTGCTTTAGACCATATTCTGTGCTCGAATTTGGGCTAAGTCCTACTTTTCTTCACCCCTGGCTCATGAACACTTTAATTCCAGGTCTGTTGCCTTTCTGTTTAGGCTTGAGTTGCTTCGGTCTGGAATTTCATTTTCACTGCAACAACAGAAGCACCAGGGACTGGTGTGCATCCTACAGAAAACAGCCCGCATGATACCTCTGGCAGCTGGATTCACAGTTAAAAAAAAAGAAATCTGTATATAATTCAAATGCTCAGTTCACAAACACAAGAATATTTGGCTACATATCACTTTCCTTGCCAGGTCTTGCTAGATGGAAATAGCCGGGAAAGGCAGTTCTGCTGTAATTCACCAGCACTGATTGGGTCTTACAGGGTAATGAAAGAACTAAATGTGAGCCGGAGCGTTCAGGTCAGGCCACCAAAGGCAAGACACTTATTACGCAAAAGAACAGAAATGAATCGTGTTTGCTTAAATGAGGCCGGTTCCCAGGATAATACCTAGATCTTGTTGGAACCAAAAGCAGATTTTCATTTAGCAAGTGAGCTCTGAACTACTAAAATGCTTTATGGGTCCCTCTGGCAAAATATGTCTTGACTAGGACTCAAAAAATGAAGGCAGGCGATCCAATAACAACATAACCTGAGACAGCTTATTGCATTCCAGGCTCCATTCGTCTTCCGATGCAGACAAGCAACTCAACGCATTTCATAAATAAAGGATAAAGATGCTTTCATCGTGTGCTGCTCCAGTGGATCTCTCTGTCTTCTTGGATATTAAGAGTAGTTCCATTCTTAATTGTCTCTTTCAACTGAATAAGCTCACTACTATCGTGGATTTTGGAATGAAAGCCGGGCAATTTTGCTTGCTTTCCCCCCTCCGGCTCACGGAATCAGTTGCCACCCCACCAGCAGACCTGAAGACAAGCACAATTTGTAATGGTTTTATTTACTCCTTAAACTACTGGGTGAATTACTAAGGCTGTGATCCCACTTGACTTTTTTAAGCGGAACTAACAAAAATGGAGGCAAACATGCATTCTGCCCATTCCCATTGTTTTTTGTTAATTCTGCTTTAAAGTTGAGGGCGAGGGGAGCGGCAGTGGGCAAAAAGGGGGCAGGTGGGCAGGTGGGTGGTCAGGGCTCGCTGCCTGGTGTTCCTCCACCCCATCCCAAGCGTGCTGCAGCAGTAGCCGAAAGGGAAAGGAACCGGGTGGGCAAGTGAGGCAGAGGCAGTGGTAGAGGTGGCCGAAAGGACAGCCCACAACAGAACACCCTGTGAGGTAGGTGGGGCTGTGAGAGCTCAGAAGAGAGCTGTGACTAGCCCAAGTTGGTTTCATGGGGGATGGCGGAATCGAACCCAGCATTCCCAGATAAGAGTCCAGCTCCCTAACCAC
>MTQE01001134.1:3131549-3167844 GCA_014337955.1 Aspidoscelis marmoratus | reverse complement strand
AGGAAAAACTTCCTGACAGTGAGGGCGACCAGTCAGTGGAATAGGTTGCCCCGGAAGATGTTGGGTTCTCCTTCACTGGTGGTCTTCAAGCAGAGGCTGGATCTACATCTGTCTGGGATGGTTTAGGAAATCCTGCATTGAGTACGGGGTTGGACTTATGACCTTAGAGGTCCCTTCCAACTCTATGATTCAGTGATCCTATTAAAAACTTCCTGAGAGTGAGGGCGACCAGTCAATGGAATAGGTTGCCACGGGAGGTGGTTAGCTCTCCTTCACAAGGTTGTGCTTCTTTCTACGGCTGTGTCTACGTGTTGCTATATTACTGGCACTGAAGTGCCATGGCAGCCCATTGCCTGCACCCCATGTGAGAAGAGGTGCCAGTGAAACATCATATGCCACTGTTGTGCTGCTTTGAAGCGAAGCTGCCAAAAAAAGGAAGTTTTGGGGGTGGGATGTGAAGCGATTCCCTTTCTCCCAGTGTGGCATCAGTCGAACTCTCTTTAGTCTGCTCTGATAGGAGATGTTCAGAGCAAAGGGCGAAAGCTGTCTGGCTCCTCTTGCCTCTGCTGGTCCTGCTCACACTGGCATGGTTTGTCCAGGGCCCATCAAGACCTGGTGGGCCTTTTAAAAGGTTCCCCTAGGTCACCTGGCTGCAACTCAAAATGAGAAGGGTCTACCTTCAGCGCCGCTCACCTTTGAGACAGACCCATGTGATGAAATGCTCCCTCTTGCCGTTCACCCACATTCTTGCAAGCGTCCTCCTATTTCTTAGGGGAGGCTGCCGTGATAGTGACTGGAGCTAATCTTAATGGCTTCATTTTTGCATTTATTCAGGGTTTAGGTTTTTCTTCTAAAATGCATAGAGACTGCATGAAATCTGCTGACATATATAAAGGGAAGAAGAAGAAGAAGAAGAAGAAGAAGGAGAAGAAGGAGAAGAAGGAAGAAGAAGGAAGAAGAAGGAAGGAGGAGGAGGAGGAGAGTTGGCTTTTCTACCCCACTTTTCTCACCCATTTAAGGGGACTCAAAGCGGCTGACAAAGCTGTGAGGTAGGAGGGCTGTGAGAGTGCAGAGGAGAGCTGTGCCTAGCCCAAGGTCACCCAACTGGCTTCATGGGGGAGGGTGGAATCGAACCCAGTATTCCCAGATAAGAGTCCGGCTTCCTAACCACTAGACCCAACTGGCCCGCTATACAATGCAGGTGCCTGGCACATCTTGGTGGGGACATGATTCCATAACCTGGGGGCTACAACCGAGAAAGCTCTCCCTCCTAGTCCTCCCGTTACCAAGGTTAGTTGAAAGCCAGCAACCGTGGGGGCCTCCTCGCTCTCCCTGTGGTGGCCGTGTTCTGGGGGTGCAACCACCAGCAACCACAAAGCAGGCAGAGGAAAACCTGCCGGTTTCTCTTCTACCCCATTTGCTTCTGTTAGCTTGTAGATGCAGCTGTTGTTTTCTTACACAAAGAGGCATTAAACTGCAACACTCAAGGCGTGTGGGGTTTCTCTATTAGATCTCCTACGGAAATCCATGAGAAATTATCCTGGGCCCCTTTCGATTCAGAAAATCCAAACAAAATCCAAAGCACACCCACATTCCACATGCTTTCAATCAAAGGTGGAGGACTAGTGGTCTTCTAAGGACAACTTATGTTCTTATTGAGAAATTCATGGATGACAAATGTATCAATGGCTACTAGAATGGATGCCTAAGGACGTCTTTCAGGCTAGGGGAACAAGCAGGAGGCCTCTAAGGCCATTTGCTGGGATACAAGAACAGGCGAAGGTTTGTCCTTGTCTCTGCTTGAGATGCCCATGGGCAATTGGTGGGCCACTGTGTGTGACAGGATGCTGGACTGGATGGGCTGTGGCCTGATCCAGCAGGCTCCTCTTAGGTTCCAATGGACTAGATGGGCTGTGGCCTGATCCAGCAGGGCTCCTCTTAGGTTCTCAGGTTCTTAACTGGACTTCAGCTTGGATCCTGCCTAATACCCACACTCACCGTAGCCAGCAGCTGCCACAAATCAAGGGCATGTCAGGAGCTGCCGCTTGGCCACCACTAAATCTCAGGGCTGGGTTGATCCTGCACATGCCAATCTTGAAGACCCTGTACTAAATGCATTTACCTAGATCCAGTCCAGCTAGCTTTGTTTAGGATTGCAAGCTTATTTATTTTATATATATTTATTTATATCCTGCCCTGTACCTGAGGATCTCCGGGCGGCTAACAACCTTTAAAATCAAACATATCAAAACCATATAAAACGATGATAATGAGTACAACATTTAAAAATCCAACATGATAGAAGCGGTGCAAAAACAGTGACAACAGTCGTCTTTGCAGTGGGGGAAGCATAAGGAGCATTTAACCAAAGGCCTGAGCGAAGAGGTGCGTCTTCATGGCCTTCCTGAACACAAACAGAGAAGAGGCCTGACGCACCTCCAGGGGGAGACTGCTCCATAGCCTGGGGGCCACTACCGAGAAGGCCCTCTCCCAGGAGCCCACCCGGCTAGCTGGTGAAGTTGATGGGAGGACCAGGAGGGCCTCCCCTCCAGATCTTAAGACACGGGGCAGGTCGATACGGGAGAAGGCGTCCCTTTAGATATTTGGGGCCCAAGTCGTTTAGGCGGATGGAGTTTCCCTGCTCGCAGCTGAAGACCTCACTCCCTTTCGGGTGTAGGATCCCATATAGCATTCCAAAGCAGGGGTCTTGTCCGTCTGAGCGCAAGAGATCGCCTCTGTCCCCCCGAAAGAGGCAAGACCCCACACACACACCTTTCCATGCAAGAGAATGCGTTCGTAGGTCTGTGCTGTATTTTGTTTTGAATGTGTAAATAATCTCAAACGAACGCGAGTGGGTATTATTTAAGGCGACCGCCCAACTAACAGGAATGGGATACGGAGGCGATTATTTTTCTAGAGATGCCCAAGGGGTTTTTAGGCCGGAACCCACCCGGCAAGGAGCCTCGGAGCCCGCCACAGGAGCTCTGTGAAGCGTCTCGAGCGCGGAGCTTTCAGCGTTTGGACGGTGCAGCCTTCCCTGCCCGTCAGCCGCCTGAAGGGAACGGAGAGGCTCCCACCTTCCCAGGCAGGCTGGAAAATCCTCTCCGTCGACCTTATTCAGTTGTGAGGCTGAGGACTCCTTCGCCCACCCTACTCCGCCTCGGAAACGAAGTCACGTTTAAAATAAAACGAAATAAAGACAAAAACAAGCCAAGCCAGAACTATTTGGTGATTTCCTTAGCCGGGAGTGTCCGTCTCATTCAGAAGAAGAGTTGGCTTTTGTACCCCGCTTTTCTCACCCATTTAAGGGGACTCAAAGCTGCTGACAAAGCTTCTGTTCTTCGCCCCAAAACAGACACCCTGTGAGGTGGGTGGGGCTGTGAGAGCTCAGAAGAGAGCTGTGACTAGCCCAGGGTCACCCAGGCGGCTTCATGGGGGATGTTGGAATCGAACCCAGACATTCCCAGATAAGAGCCCGGCTCCCTAACCACTAGACTAAACTCTTTAATCGGCACTTGCCTTGAAAGGAAAAGAAAATTGCTGGACGAAAGTTTCTGAGGACCCTTTCAAACCATCAAATCTTCACGCCTCGTCTTCCAAAGCCGAGGCGCAGCGAGGCGCTCCTGCCTTCACCGCGTTGGCCCCCTCGTCCCAAGGAGCAGCTGCTCTTGCCCTCGCTTTGCCCCCAAGGAGGGCGACCGCCACCCCCTTCCCTCGCCTCTCGCCCCGGCACCCGAGCGGGATCGGCCTCGGGGGGCGTCCTGGATGGATCCCGCTCCCGGCGGGGAAGTCCAGGCTCGCGGGACGCAGCTAGACCCGTTTCGGAGCGAAGGCGCATCGGCTCCGGCGATCCGCTGCGCCCGGGGACGCCGGGGGGCGGCTGCCCTCTGGACGGGTGGCGCAGGTTGCGGGGAAGTCGCTTGCTCGGGAAGCAGGTGAGGGAAATCCGCCTGGACCCTTCCCGATGCCACTGCTGACACGCAGCTGGAGAACTGGGGACGGAAGGCACCCGCCCCGCACCTGGCACGCAGGTAAGGAAAGGCTCCACCCGATCCCCGGAAAATAGAATCCAGGCGCAAACGGGGAATCCCGGAGCCCAGAGGACTCGTCCTCGAAGGAGGCTAAGCGACACGGCTACCAAGAAGGAGAAAGAGAAGGAGAAGGAGAAAGAAGAAAGAGAAGGAGGAGAAAGAGGAGAAAGAAGAAAAAGGAGAAAGAAGAAAGAAGGAGAAAGAGAAAGAGGAGAAGGAGAAGGAGAAGGAGAAGGAGAAAGAAGAAGGAAGAAGGAAGAAGGAAGAGAAAGGAGAAAGACGGAGGAGAAAAGAGGAGAAGGAGAAAGAAGAAAGAGAAAGAAGGAGGAGAAAGAAGGAGAAGGAAGAAAGAGAAGAAAGGAGAAATAAGAAGGAGAAAGTGAAGAAGAAGGAGAAAGGAGAAAGGAGAAAAAGGAGAAGAGTTGGCTTTTCTACCCCATTTTTCTCACCCATTTAAGGGGACTCAAAGCGGTTGACAAACCTTCTGGTCTTCTCCCCACAACAGACACCCTGTGAGGCGAGTCGGGCTGTGATTGCTCAGAAGAGAGCTGTGACTAGCTGGCTTCATGGGGGAGGGCAGAACTGAACCCAGTATTCCCAGATAAAAGTCCGGCTAGTAGACGAAACTGGCCCACCAAACTGAATGCAACCACTAGATTCAAACTGAAGGTTGAATCCACCTTCAGTCCACCTTCATGGTGAGAGCACACCTAAGCGAAGTGACCAGTAATTTTCTCCCAAAAGGTGAAATCACTGAGTTCTTTAATCCTGAAAGGAAACTGCTTGTCACTTCGTTGATGTATTCTCTCGGTCTGAAAGGGGACTGAAGCCGGATTAAACCTTAAGTGTGACCACAGCCTATATCCCAAACCTATGTCTCCATTCCAGTCACATTAGCTTTTCCCCTGCCAAATACCAAAGTCCAAGTATAACAGCAAGTCCATCAGCTAAAACATGGTTAAATATAAGTTTTAGTATCCAGTATGAATCCAGTATATGAAATACTAAATATCAATCCTATCACATGTTAAATATCATTTTAAAAAGGGTAATTCTGCACTAGCCAGCATATCAGACCAACAAGCTGCTGTATTTTGTCCAGCCAGGGCCTCCCTTAGAAAGCTGGTCTTGCCTTGTCCTTAGACTCTCACTGTATTCAGCCACATGTTCAGGAAACATTTAAATGCTTCCCACTGTCAAGGACAGGACAAGAGAACCCATCAGCAAAGGGACCAGGCATTTTCTTTCCACATTTTCTGAATGATTTAGCATTGAGAGAAAACAGATTGTGACTTTGCTGATGTATTCTCCCACTCTGAAAGCGGAATGAGGCCGGATTAAACCTTAAGTGTGACCACAGCCAGAGTGGCTCGCAACAAAACGAAATTAAAAATAAAAATGCCCAAAAGGGGATGGAGTCATGGAGGGGGGTGTATCTGATGTGACATTGTAGGCATTCCATAAATCTTTCTGGATGAGGCAGTCTGCCTGTTGAGCCACTTACTCTGCTGGCAAAGAGAGGCAGCCTTTTTAAAAAAAGAAACACTGTCCACCAGGCAGTTCTGCCCTTCCACAGGGCAAGAAAAGGAGTGTCACTGAAGCCGGGGAATTCCACATGGCGCGCATGAGCAGGCCCACAGGAAAGGATTCGCTTCTGCACAAAAACAGCAGGGCAGAGCGGACGAGCCAGGGCAGGGTCTTAAATTCTCTGTGTCTAATCGACAGAGTCAGGCTGGATCTGAACTCTGGTTGCTGACTGTCATAAGAACATAAGAGAAGCCCTGCTGGATCAGGCCACAGCTCATCTAGTCCAGCGTCCCGTCGCACACAGTGGCCCACCAATTGCCCATGGGCATCTCAAGCAGAGACAAGGGCAAACATTCTCCTGCTCTCGAATCCCAGCAAATGGCCTTAGAAGCATCCTGTCTCCACCCACACACACCAGCCTGAAAGATGTACTTGGGCATCCATTCTAGCAGCCATTAATACATCTATCGTCCATAAATTTGCCTATCCCTTCCTTAAAGCCATCTAGACTGGTAGCTGTTACCACCTCTTCCAGCAACAAATTCCATAAACCGATGACCCTCTGGGTGAAGAAATCTATCCCGTTGCCTGATTCGACTCTCCTACCCATCAGCTCCATAGATGCCCCCTGGTTCTACTGTCGTGTGACAGAGAAAATAAATTTTCCCTATCCACCTTTTCTATACCATGCATGTTTTTATATACTTCAATCAGGTCGCCTCTTAAACACTGTCTTTCAAGGTCGAAGAGGCCTAGATGTTGCAGCCTGATTTCGTAAGGGATTTTGTTCCAGCCCCTTAATCATTCTGGTTGCCCTTTTCTGCACCTTTTCCAGTTCCACAATATCCTTTTTTGAGATATGGTCACCAGAACTGTACACAATATTCCAAATGTGGCCTCAGAAACAGATTTATGTAGATCAACTGAACCCGCATGTGAATCTTATGCCCTTAAACGAATGAGAAGCAAAGCTATCCTGAATCATTATCATCCTTAAACATTTTAATTACTCGGAATATTTATAACTCCTTCTATGGCTGCTGCCCCCTCCATTACCCCACCCCACCCCCAAGAAACATATTTCTCAACATCCTTTTGCCCCTTTAAATAGGCTTACCCAAGAAATAGTCAGGTGGACCAATAAAAACACATCCACACAAGATGAGGCTGCTCAATTTTGCCAAAGAGAATGGACCCATCCAGTGTCCCATTAGACTGCCATCTTGGTCAATAGCAGGGAAATAGCCATGTTAGTCTAATTTGAAAAGTCCAGCAAGGTAGTTAGTAGCACTTGGAGACTAACAGGAGAAGGGTTGGTGGCATGAGCTTTCGTAGACATGTCTACGACATGTCTACGAAAGCTCATGCCACCAACCCTTCTCCTGTTAGCCTCCAAGTGCTACTAACTACCTTGGTGCACTGTCATCCTGGTGAACTAAAGACCACGTCCACCACCTCCAACTTCTTCTCCACCATCAAGTTCTCTAAGAGGAGATAAATCAAGCTGGCCAGTGCCGACCCGTTGAGATGTTCCAGTACCAATATTTAGTGCCTCCTTTCCACTACGGCCTGGGATGGTTCTAATTCAACCAAAGCTTTCTTCACTGACTTAGGAGTAAGAGCCACTTCACACAGGTGGCTTCCTTCTTCATTCTACAGGGTAGGTAGTCTTCGGAATTCAGTATTCTGCAGCCATCAAATTCCCCCCTGGAAACCGGCTTGCGGAGGAATGAAAAACCTGAAGCTGCCTAGATGCTTTAAATTCCTGTGACTGCGGATGGCATAGCCGATGGCCAAGGATAATAGGAGATGAAGGGCCCTGATTCAGAGATTTGCACCGATGACACCCTACTGCCTATGAATTTGGCCCGCTGAGGCTCTTTGGGCCAGCAAATTTGCAGTTCAAACTAGCTCGGATGGCATCTTTGCAATCAAAAATGGAAAACGACTAAATGGGACTCCGCTAAATACCAGCAGAGGTCTGTGAAAAGGGCAACCGCCTTGCCCAGCTGAGGCCACCATGAACCTGGTCGGACTTCTCCTGGCGCTAAACTTCCTGGCAGCAAACAAAAAGAGATTCGACCTGCTCTCCAAGACTGGGATCGATTTTCTCTGTCGTGATACTTTGTTACAAAAGGCTTTTAGGAAAACAATACAGAAAGTACTCCCAGTGCTGTGTGTGTGTGTGTGTGTGCAAACACACCTCCCGGAGTTTTGCACATTTTTTGAATGCAAAAAGTGGGGCTGGACCTGAAAAGGCCCCGATCAGAAACGCTGCAAAACTAGGAGGTGCCAACTAGGTCCTATTCTTCTCAGAATGCCTTGCAGCGCAACTCTGCCACAAAGGAAAATCTCAGGCTGGTGCTATATAAAATGAAAAGAAAAGGCAGGAAGGTGAAAATGAAGGGGCGGGTTAACTTAACACCCCTGTGTAAGGGCTTTCCCCCAGTCCTGAAAGACAGGAATGGCACCCTACTGCCTATGAATTTGGCACGCTGAGGCTCTTTGGGCCAGCAAATTTGCAGTTCAAAACTAGCTCGGATGGCACCTTTGCAAAATGTATGATGCTGTGGAAGTCAAGCCCCCCCACCACCACCAATGGAAATTGTTCTTGTTAAACGTTACTTGTGGGCTGCTTGGGTTTCTACACACATACTACAAGCGTGAACTAAAGAGCAAATGCTGCGTAAAAAGACTGAGCTCCGGTTCTTCGGAAAGTTCAGCCTTCGCTGCTCCAGGGACCTCTGATATTTTGCTCAAGGACAGTATGTTGTAAGGAGAAGCCATGCAAATCTCTGGAAGGGTGAAGAGCTTTAAGTCCCTGGCCCTGCCTGCGCCCCTTTAAAACCCTGTCTTGGGCCACAGTTACTGGATTTAAACTGACCCATTAAGATGGAAAGTCCCCCCTGCCGAAATCACTGAACGCCTTAAAACTGGAATTAATAAGACTGTCGAGCAAGTTCATTTGAGGTCACAGCAGGTTGTAAAGTTTTATTCACAGCCTAAGAGCGCGATCAAGCCAAAGCTGAGCTCTTGCATTTCACAGTGGTTTTAAACGGAGACCGGTTTCAAAACCCACCCGCCAACTCCTTGTCTTCGGTCAGAATGGGTGGAATTTAAAAGTGCTTCGTTTCGTGCAGTTACAAAACCAAGCACCGTGTTTAAATAACTTGCAGATACAATCGCACCAAAGGAAACGAAACAAACACTCTCTTTTTTAGAAATGAGCCAGAAATAAAAGGTACGCTCTACGCTTTCCAGAGGCATACGGACTCCAAAACTCCTTAGGCCAGCGAGAAGACTTTAGGAATTAAATAAGAACATTTATGCGCTAGAATGTGCAAGCAGCAAGGGGCCCAGCACACACTGTGGCTTCAGCTTCCTGTTTCTAAATGCGCTCTCCACAAACTGAATTAAAACCAACTAGATAACTGGGTGATTCTGTACTGCCTGGTGTACCAGACCGGCAAACATACCGGTACCCTTTCACACAGTGCTGCGGGGGCTGATGCTCCCAGGTATGCCAGACCAGCAAGCACACTAGCAGCATGTGGAAGCGGTGCTCCTAGTAATGCTTGCTGGTGTGGCATTCTAGCCAGTGTGGATCCCAAGCAGCCTTACGAAGTGCACCCCATGCTCAGCAGGGATCGCGAAAGGCTCCGAGTTTCTGGAACTCCTCCACAGATAGGAAGGAGGCTAAAGAATATTATAATTTAGAGAAGAGATGGGACTCTGTTTCCTGACATGAGGAGCCGAAATGAGCTTTCCCTGCAGGAGGGCTTAAGATGGGTATGGAGGTTCTTTGCCAATTCTTGGTATTTCTTTTTTCCGTAAGTGTCTTCGGTGACAATGTATTTCTACCAAGAAAAAAAAATCCAGTCCTCTCTGGGTTTTTATCAAGTGCGTGTTGAAGGTATTTTCATCTCACCAAAGTTTTAGAATGTCTCCAAACTAGAGGCCTGTTCATGCTTGGCCTTTTTCTGGAAAATCTCAGGATAGGGTTCTGTGGTCCACGTGCTAACGCAGACTCTGGCAGACCTCACTTTGGGCCTACTGAAGCCTGCATTAGCATATGGACAGCAAGTCCCTATTCCAGGATATATTCCAGAATAAAGCCAAGTGCAAATAGGCCCTAGGTAAGCTTTCATCCTAGACAGAACCCTTCTTCAGACAAAATTGGAAAAGGGCCCCATTAAGCAAGGAACTTCATTAAGGAGAGGCCTTTGGCCTGTACCTCCCCTGCCAAAAAAACCATCCACTCTGGCTTTGGCTTTGCACTGGAAAGTTTCTCTCCCGCCCCCCGCCCCCAAAAAAGAAAACCCCTATAAACTATATAAAGCTGTAAATACCAATTATTTAGTTTGGTGGGATAGTAGCTGGAAGAGTCTCCAGTCTTTTGAGGAAATCAGAATTAGGCTGAAGTTATTTTTACTATTTCAGGGATGCTAGAGACAGAATTTTTTAAAAAAAGAAATAAACATTGAAGCCAAATTTTAGCTTTCCAAACAGCTAAGAACAAACTGCTTTTCCAATTCCCTCTAGGGAAAGAAAATCGTCCAAGTCAGGGAAAAGCCTATTTTTTAATTCCAACAAGCCTCTTAGTCTTGGAGGATGTGGGAGACGAATAAAGCTGATTATTCAAAGTGAATTCTACACCATTTCTGGCTTTGCTTGGGGAAGCTGATCGCAGCGAAGCCACAGGGCCGATTGCGCTCAGGAGAGCAAACTCGACTTCTCCAGACAAGGGAGGCAAGGAAGCCCCGGAAACTTTCCCCGGATTTCTCCAGAGGAGAGGGAGGGAGGCGCCTCCTGTTTAGGGACTCGGCCGTAGGGATCCGCCCCAAGCTCAGTGGATCGAGCACGGGAGAAATCCAGCCCCCCGGGGCCTCCGCCGATCCCTGGCTCTGGAGTCCTGGGAGATGAGGCAGCGCGCATTTGGAAAGCCCCGGTGCGCATCCCTCCCCTGGCCGGAAAATCTCGACTGCCATCTGGCAGCGCTTCCAACTGCGCTCTGCCGGCGCCCGGGCACGGGGGAGGCGGGAAGCGGAGGCCGTGGACGCGCGGTCCCCCCTTCCCTGGACGTCTGGACAGAGCTCGGCGCAAGGCTCTTGGGCTGCAGGCACACGTAAGGTTGAATCCGGCTTCAGTCCCCCTTCAGAGCGAGGGTACACCTCGGCCGAGTGGCCAGGAATTTTTCTTTCCGCATGATCTATCCCGAAAGGTGAATTTCCTGAGTTATTTAATACTGAAAGAAGGGTGTTTTTCCACTTAGCACTAAAGGACCCATTAAGGGTCTTTAATGGGTACTCTAGTGCTAGTGGGAAAAAAACCCCTAGCACTAGAGTACCCATTAATGGGTCCTTATCTCGCTCTGAAAGTGGACTGAAGCCGGATTAAACCCGACGTGTGACCACAGCCTTGGAGACGGGAAGCGTCCTCTCGTCCACCCGGGCAGCAAGAAGCGGGACAGCGCACGAGAAGCACCGTGTGCGTTTCGTGCCACTGACGGTGCGAGGCGAAAGAGGCGCAGGAAGGCGCTTTGGAGAGCTGACCGGACCCTTCTGGGTTCTTGGGGGGGGGGCGTGAAAAAGGCCTCTGTCAGCCTCCCTTGGCGGAAGACACGCCTCTCTCTCTAGCAAGGCGCTTCCTGGGGGCCAATGGGGGCCCCACAACACCGCCCGGCCATTTCGGAGGAAGCTGGACGAGGTTCTTTCCCCGAAACACCGAAGTGCGCTCCGGCGGAGCAGCCTAACTCCGAATTAAGTGCTGCTTTTATTCATTGCTTGGCCTTCCCCCGATTCACGGCCTGACGCCCTGTAAACCGCGAGGTTTCTGGAAACAAGTGTGAACGGTTGAGCCTGGAAGAATTCCAAATCCTGGGTGGGTTGGGGGGTGCAGCGCGAAAATGGGCAGAAGGCGCCGGCTCTCAGCTGGGGAGCTCGGACTATTCCCTCTAGCCCCGCTTAGCTTAAGATCCTGTTTACCTTCTCCCTCGGGACTGATTTCCACGCGTGTCTGAATGATAGAGCCACGAAAGCCACGGGTCGTTAAGCGGTTCGTGACGATGCTGGTTAAAATCCACGCACCCCTCGCCAAAGGACGTTGCCGGCCAAAAGCGCATTGGCACCTGAGCATCCGCACACAGAGAGACGTAATCAGGCCGCTAAGCCTGGATTAGCGCCGGCTTAACACCTTCTCCGCCGACCTTCGGAGGCTCCAAGTGACTCATTACGGCCACGGGAGGGGCGTCAGATGCGCGTTAGACTCGCTGTCGTTGCAACAATCGTCATTTTAAAAAACTTGGATTCGAAGCCTCCACGCCCGTCCTTTCCCGTCTCCGGAGGGCAGGAAGTCCGGCGCCTTCCCTTTCGGGAGAAGAGGGCATCTAGCATACCCTTCAGGTTCACAATAGCGCGTTATAACCGAGAAGGAGCCAAAAAGTTCACCCTCAGAAGTTTTACTAGTCTTCCCCAAGTTTCCGTGGCTCTAAGAGGTGCGCGGTAACCTTCGCTTTCGCCCGTCTCCAGCTGTGTTCACACGTAAGATTTAATCCAGCTTCGGTCCGGTTTCAGAATAGAACAATACATCAGCAAAGCGACCGTTTATTTTACTTTCACACTCTTTTCCCAAAAGATGGATTTTCTGGGCAAGAGAATGCCAAAGGAAAACAGATTTTTCGCTTTTGGCCGGCATTCTCTCACTATGAAAGTGGACTGAAGCTAGATTAATTCTTGGGTGGGTGAACGCAGCCTCGGTCTGCGCCACATTTGATGAGGATTCGCTCCAGGACCGCTCTTTCCGCACCACTTAAGTTTTAATCCAGCTTCAGTCCACTTTCAGAGTGAGAGAATACATCGGTAAAGGACCAAGCTGGGAAAGCCACATTTGGATTAGATAAAGAGGAAAGAAAATGATCGGTCACTTTGCAGCTGTAGGCTGAAAGCGGATTAAAATTTAGGTGTGAACATGGGCTTCTTCTCGCAGCAGTTTCGGGCCTGAGCGCACAACGTCCCCAAAGGGAAGAAAGAGACGCGAAGGCCCTGGAAGTTTAGCTGCCCTGGAGCTGTTCCTTGCCTCGAACTCAGGGCCACGACGTCGCCTTGCGGAAAGGCGGCCGGCCGAATTCACACGTGCTCGTGTATGTTCCCTCCCTGCACCGATTTTCGGGCCCGATGGGTTTAGAATCGGAGCGACTCTGCTTCGGAAATCGCTTGGCGCCTGGGGTCGAATGGGTTCGACGAGGCGACCCTCGCTTCGCACCGAACTGGTTAGAAGGGGAAAGCGGCCGCCTCGGCCCCTTCCTAATCCGGAGCCCTTAAAGGCCCAGGGCAGAAGCTCCAACTGGGGCGCGGCTCGTTTTGAGCCCCACATTTGGAAAGCTGCGTGTTAAGGGCGCAGGTCCGCACGGCTGTGTCTCTAGGGCCCGGCATCGGTCTCTTAAAGAAAGGGGTGCCCGTCCAAAATAAATTCGCTCACGAAACCGGTCCACCCGGACGCCTTCCCGGCCTGAAACCGCCTTCACTACCCGTTCCAAGCCAGGGGAGACACTTTCACGAACCGGACGGAGCTTCGTATCCAAGGGAAGCCGAAAAGCGGCGCCGAAACTCTCTTTTCCCTCCTCCCCAAAGCGAATTGGACCTGGATGGGCAGCGGGGCGAAGGGCAACGGCCGGGCCCGGACTCTCGGACCCTTCGGCTTCCGAGCGACCGGGGGAAGGTCGGCCGGGCGTTTCCTTCCCACGAGCCGCGGCAGGATGCGAGCTCAGGGCATCTCCCCTGCTCGCGGCTCTGCGGGCCCCGGGGCCAAACCGGGACGAATGCGCGCCCGCACTCTGTTAGCCGCTTGGATCTGCATCGGAGGCGCCTTCGCCTGTCTTCCCAAACCGCTACGCCGAGATCCGTCGGCGCCTTCCCTCCGCGGCTGCCCTGAAAAGCCGAGGCAGGCGCCTTGGGTGCGTCAAGGCGAAGCTCCCGTGCGTAACGGCTGAACCAGATCCTGGTTTTGGGTTCCCAGGGAAACGTGCCAGCCCCCCACCGACGGGGCGCCACGAGCTCTCGTAGGAAAACCGTCGATTCCTGGCACATCCATCCGGCCTAAAACAAAGGCTGCATCCACACGCAGGGAGAAAGCGGCTCAAAAGCGGCTTGGGGGTGGTAGCATCCACACATCGGTGTCCGAAAGCCAGATTAGAGGCCAGAAAATGCGCTTCCGTTTCCTGGCCTTTAATGTGGATTAGAAACAGGATGGCCGCACTCGCTCCCGCCTGGAAGCTGCTTTTTTTAACGGGTGCCGATGCGGATTTTCAAGGCTTCCACACTCTCTGGCTCTGCTCCCGGCCTCGTCGCGGTCCCCACGGAGCTCGCTTCCCCGGTGGCGCTGGGACACATTGTCTCTCCTTCTCTTTGGATAGGGCTGCGGATCGGCTCTCCCAGTCGGAGATCGGCAGCAGCTGGTGAGGCTAAGGCAAGGAGAGACGCTTCTCAGCACCCAACGAGAGCGCGCCCCGGCGAGACTTCCCAAGCGCGCCCCGAGCGCTCCGACGGTGCCCGCTGTCCAGACCCTTCGGAGGGCGGAGGGCGGCCCAGCTGGCCAGCCCATCTCTAGACCAGGGCTGAGGTCACACCTTCAGAGCGAGAGAACCCGTCAGCGAAGCGACCGCTAATTTTCTTTTCACATTATCTGTCCCAAAGGTGGATTTTCTGAGTTGCTGAACGCTGAAAGAAAACAGTTGGCCGCTTTGCCGTTGCATTCTCTCACTCTGAAAGTGGACTGAAGCTGGATTCAACCTTGGCTGTGGTCATACCTAACTTTTAATCCAGCTTCCGTCCACTTCCAGAGCGAGAGAATGCATAAAGTGACCGGTAATTTTCTTCCCACATTCTCTACCCCGAAGGTGGATTTTCGGAGTTGTTTTAACACTGAAAGAAGGAAAAGAGCTGCCCGCTTGGCCGATGTGTTCTCGCTCTGAAAGTGGACCGAAGCTGGATTAAACCTCGAGTGTGGCCGAGCTTTCTCGGAAGCAAGTCGTGCGTTGACATCGAGATGACTTACAAAGCGGTTCTGGGCTTCGGTCTCTCGCGCTTTGCTTCCTCACCCAAACAAAGGCTGCATGCGCAGGCCGTGGTCAGGGCGCTTTATTTTATTTTTGCCAACGGCTTTTCCAGCCGGACATTTCACGGACTCCCCCCCCCCGCCCGACACACGTCCTGTTCTGTGCGGACCCAGAGACCTTCGTGAGCCGGATCCACCCCGCCCACGCCCGCCTACGAAGAGCGCAAAGGGCTCTTCTCATCCCGGCCAGAGGACTCCAGGACTTCGGCCTGACCCTGACCCTGAGCCCCTCGTCCTGCCCTTTCCCCGCACAAGCGGGGCTGAAGCGGAGGCGACGAATGGCGCGCGAGTGGTCCCTGCCAGTCGCGCCCCCGACGAACGGGTCCGGGGAAAGTCTGCCTTCGAGGGCGCTCGGCCCGCTGCCGAGATCCGGATCTCCAAGGTGGCCGATGCGCCCTGGCTCCGACAAGGCCTCCACACACTCACCTGAGGCGCTGCGGGTGCGCTCGGGGTCCTCGAAGGGCCGTGCCAGGGGGAGCCTCGCCAGCCGCCCTAGCCGCCCTAGCCGCCCGCCCGCCCGCCCGGAGACGCGGGCAGCCGCGGCGGGCTCGTCCTCTTCGGGTAGCGGGCCGAGCGAGAGCGAGAGCGCGGCGCGGCTGCTCCTTCCCGGCGGCGGCGCCACTTACCGTCCTGCTGCTGCGTGTCGCTGCCGCTGGTCAACCCCGGGGACTCGAGGAGGCTCCTGCCGCCTTCGCCGACGCCCTCGTCGGTCTGCGCCGCCACCAAGTCGCCGGCTTCCTCCAGATCCAGCAGGTGGCTCACGGAGAAGTTCTTCTTCGCCTGGAGGCTGTCGAGGTGGCCGGGGCTCTCGAGGCGCGTGGGCAGGGCGGCCGGAGGTCTCTCCAGGACGTGCACGTAGCTGGAAGTCATGGCTTTGCCCCCCGGGCCGAGGAGGGGGCGAGCGAGGACGCGGGGCGCCCAGCGGGACGAGAGGAGAGGAGAGGACGGGAGAGCCTCGAAGGGGCGCCCTGCCGAAAGCCGCCGAGATCGCCCGCTAGCAGCAGCAGCAGCAGCAGCAAGCAGCAGCAGCAGCAGCGAGAGCCGCTGCGACGTCCCAATCGTCCCGCTACGCTCCAAGAGTCCGCACGAGAAAATCCACCGCGGGGCCTCCTTCCCTCGCTGCCGGCGGCTCCTGCTGGCCGCGCGCGCTCTTCCGACGGCCGGGATCGAAGTGAAGGCGGGCCCTCGGGTGGGGCTGATGCCGTACGGAGAGCTTCCCGCCCGCCGACGGACGGACGGACGGATGGAGCGCAATTCCAGATGCCCTCGCTCGTCCGGAGGAGGCGGAGGCGGAGGAGGCTGCTGCTGCTTTGGAAGCTGGGACTGGGCTCCTTCTCGCCCCCTCCAGCCGACCTAGCGGATCTCTGGCACTTCAAACGAGGCAGCCTGGCACGGACGTGGGTGCGGGAGCTCCGAGGACCCCGGGGAGGGCAGAGCCAGACTTAATAGGAGCCTCTAATTACGTGGCAAGGGCTTTGGGCTGTTTCTGACGTTCGACAGGCCTCCTTCCTCCGCCCTCCCCGCCCAGCCCCCCCCCCCCCCGTTGCCTCGCCTTCCAATCCAGCGCCATCAAGCCCGCGCGGACTGGGAGAGCCTCTCCCCCCTCCTCCCACGACCACCGGATCCACGGGAACCCGCGCGGCGGCGCGCACAGTCCCCCTCGCTCTCCTTGCTTGGCTAAAGCTCGGAGGAGGCTGCCTCTGCGCCCCCCCCCCCCGGGACTCCTCGCAGGAGCTGCTGCTTATTTGCTTTTCCAATTAACTGCCGAGGATTAGTTGAAGGTCCCGCTGAAGTTCATCTGCAGGAGAGCTGCCGAGGTGCTCCTGGAACCTCGGTTTTCATGCAGCTGATCCAGCAGGGCTTTTCCAAGGAGGTTCCAGAGCATCTATCCATCCATCCGTCCGTCCATCCATCGATTGATCCATCCATCCCCTCACCCCTCCACCGTATCTCGTACGGGCATTCCTTTCGCGCGATGGGTTGTTTTCTCCGACAGACAGTCGTAGGAGGCTCTGGAGGGATGGATGAACCCCACCAAAGGCTCTTGGGTCCCAGCTGTTGGTTCACAGAGTCCCTGCCCTTACGCACACAGGACAGGCACGCTGCCAACCAGTTTGGTGTGAGTCTTTACACATCAGATTAGACTACTGCAATGCGCTCTGCGTGGGGCTACCCTTGAAGACGGTTCGGAAGCTGGAACTGGTACAGAATGCAGCAGCTCCACCGCTGGTGGGAGTCTCTGGCTGGACTCCCATCATGCCGGGCTGGTTACCTATTCGCTATCGAAGCCCAATTCAAGGTGCTGGCACTAACATACTCCCTTGGGTCCAGAAGGGAGCGCCTTCTCCCTTATAGACCTGCCCGGCACTGAGATCTCAAAGAAAGGGCCTTCTTGGAGTTCCTTCTCTTACAGAGCTACATGCAACAAGGGCTTTTCTGTGGTGGCCCCTAGACTCTGGAACGCCCTTCCTCTTGAGTTTCACCAGGCACTTAGGCTGTATAGTTTTGGGCACCTGGTGAAAAAGGTATCTTTTCACTCAGGCTTTTGCCTTTTAAATAGCTTCCTCAGGGTGCTGTCCTGTTAGGTAGGGGTTGTTTTTTTTTATTATGTTTTAATATTTGATGTCTTTTATTCTTATTGTAACCTGCCCTGGGACCATTTGGTGAAGGGCAGGAAAATAAATAAATAAATAAATAAATAAATAAATAAATAAATAAATAAATAAATAAATAAATAAATAAATAAATAAATAAATAAATAAATAAATAAATAAATAAATTTATTGCAGTCAATGTGCTGGTGCTGGTTATAGATTTCAGGGCACATCAGCTATTCTATTCCTCAATAGTATCCATATGAATCAAACCTACTTCCATATACGAGCTTCCAAGGGGAACCTGTGATCCAACCAACCTTAAGCCCTGCTTGTAAGCCTGGCTCAGGTCTGCAGGGGAGTTAGGCGCAGGCTTTAACAATACTGGAGAAATTGATTTCACTTTGAAATGTTAAACTGGTTCAAAGTCTTTTCTTCTCATCAGTGAGGATTTGATTTAGCCAAATGTAAATGTCTTTGCCACCCCCAGCCCCCAGGATGAAATATTAATGTTAAGGGAATTCTTAACATTTTGCTGAAATCAATGAGACAAAAAGCTCTTAACTTTGGCTGGATCATGGACATAAATTGGTTTCTGAATTTGGTACAAATTCTCTCTCTAGCTTGTATGCTGTATATGTAGTGCGGAAAGGCAGTTAGACGTAGATAAGAACCCCTTGACTCTGACACCTTTCCCATAACTTTTGCCCCTCTTGGTCTAGTGGTCAGGGAGCCGGGCTCTTATCTGGGAATACTGGCTTCGATTCCTCACTCCCCCATGAAGCCAGCTGGGTGACCTTGGGCTAGTCACAGCTCTCTTCTGAGCTCTCACAGCCCCACCTACCTCACAGGGTGTTCTGTTGTGGGGAGAAGAACAGAAAGTTTGTCAACCGCTTTGAGTCCTTGTAAATGGGTGAGAAAAGTGGGGTAGAAAAGCCAACTCTTCCCTTGTCCTCTTACTTCACAGAGATGAATTAAGGAAAAGACACCATGGAGGCGCTTTGGGGAACCCTGGAGGAAAAGTGATGCAGAAATAAATAGCACCTCCAGGAGAGGCAACCTGTGCACGATAGCATTACATTTTTGTTTCCTTAGCCAATTAAAGCACAGACAAAGAAAGACTTATGGTTCTTGCAAGAGGCATTTATGGAAGAGAGACATGTGTTCCTCCTTAGAGAGAAAGAAAAATCTATGAAAGATTTGGTGGTAAATGTGGGCTGAACAAAAGTCACCTCCTTTAATTAACTTCAAGGGTACAGATCACGGACACACGAATTAGCAGAGAACACAACCCCCCAGTATAAACGATGACGATCGGGACCGAAAATCAGCGCAAACAGCCGGGGGACCATCAGTCATCAAAATGCCTGAGAAAAGACGTGGTCCTTTATCATGTGCCAAAGGGACACCTGCTGAGCCCAGGTGAGAATCCCTCACAAGGTGCTGCGCAGCTGGGAAGGCACCACTAAACAGTCTTCTGTCTTGCCATTGTACTCCATGCTTTCATCGGAGACGGATTTTATATGATGATTCCAAACACTAGAACCAGGGGGCATCTATGAAGCTGATGGATAGGAGAGTCAGATCAGGCAAGGGGAAGGATTTCTTCACCCAGAGCGTCATCGGTCTAGGGAATTTATTGCCACAAGAGGTGGTGGCAGCTACCAGCCTGGATGGCTTAAAGAAAGGGTTGGGCAAATTTATGGACGACAGATGTATCAATGGCTACTAGAATGGATGCCTAAGTACATCTTTCAGCCTTGGGGGATAAGCAGGATGCCTCTAAGGCCATTTGCTAGATTTGAGAGCAGGAGAAGGTTTGTCCTTGTCTCTGCTTGAGATGCCCATGGGCAACTGGTGGGCCACTGTGTGTGATGGGACGCTGGACTAGATGGACTGTGGCCTGATCCAGCAGGGCTCCCCTTATGTTTTTCTCAAGGGTCTTTGCAAAATAAATTAGCAGATTGTAGGAACTGAGGCACATGGCTCAGATAGACAGAGGGTAAGCAAAACAAAACAAATCATTACTTTGATACAATTTCCAATGCATTTTAGAAGACTTTTTCAAAGGAAATGGCTATCTATCTATCTATCTATCTATCTATCTATCTATCTATCTATCTATCTATCTATCTATCTATCTATCTATCTATCTATCTATCTATCTATCTATCTATCTATCTATCTATCTATCGGATCTGTGTACATGAGGGGCAATGCTTATGTTAAAAATGCAAGCGTCAGTTCAAACAGTGTTGTGGGAATGTGTGCACTGAAAAGTAGGAGCCGTCTACACCTAAATTTTAATCCAACCTCAGTCCACATTCAGAATGAAAGAATGCATCAGCCAACGGACAAGTTGTTTTCTTTTGTTCTCCCAGCCCAAAGTCAGAATGAAACTTAAGTGTATCTAGGCTCTGGAATAGTTTTTTTGTCAAAGGGAACAACATTTTGTCAAAGGGTTTTAGGACTAGGTTCTAGGTTGCAGGGTTCCCACCTTGCCTAGAACATGGGTGAATGGCTGGGCATTAGTTTGACCCTGAAGAGCACTCCACAGCTGTTAGAGCCCAGAACATTACAGGACTTTCTGATTACAAGCCCAGCCTAAGACGTAGATGCGCCTTCTGACCTGAGATCTCTCCCTCTGTGGCTCGAATGGTGCCAGAGACGACCACCTCCATCACGCCACGTGTGAGCGAGCCATCGCAGAGCGTTCGTGCCAATGCTACGGTTTTGATTTAACTGCCCCTTGTGTCCAACGCAGATGCTTCTCAGTGGAGTCGACCAGTTTTGATAAAAAGCAACCAAACCTCATGCGTTCATGTTTCCAGCCGACGATTAATTAATTAATTATTTGTAGACATTGAGGCCAAAAGTTCACTGTGGAGACCCGGCGTGGATTGTCCTCCAAAGTCCATTTTGTAGCATGGAGAAGAAAAAAGTGGAGGGAGTCGCAGCCCTTTGGTGAAGGCAGCCTTCCTCGTTTACCTGCTTCTGCACAAAAACAGGCATGTGCCCCTCTGATGAGGAAAAACATGGGGCCGGGGAAGGGCGCGCATGGCGCAGGGTCAACCAACAGCGGGGAAGGAGAAGGCCCCCTGCGGTTGCCTGGAAGAAGCCAGGCCGGGCTCTGAGCTGCCACAGACAGCCCAGGACTTCCACCCCCGGTCCGGGAAAAGCACATCTGATGCCATCAAAGGGATGTGGAGATTGAAAGCAGATGTTTTCCTCCCGGTTCTTGCCATGCATTTAATTAAGGACTCGGGACTCTGGCGGGGGCTGCTCTGTCCTGACTTCTGCCTTTCTCTTCCTTACCAGCAGCTGTGCAACTTGGTGCCAGCCTATACGGCACGCTGGAGACAGGGCTCCTCCAAAGCTGTTGACTCACCCGCTTCCTGGGCACAAGACTTTTAAAAGTCATTTGAATTCCAGAGAGATCTCATGTCTCTAACAGTTACCCTGACTGGCCTCGTGCTTCCATGTTTCTGCCCCCATCTGCACTGAGCACTCTTTCTCCCGCTTCTAGGCTGTGTTCACATGCAGTAAAAGCAAGCCCCCCTAACACGGCTTAGAGACGGTCCACAGATGTGGTCACTCCCATGCCAACCTGCCCCTCCCACCATGAACGTTCTAGACCAGAAAAGATGGGTTCGAGGTGGAATGAGAACACACAGGCCACACACTGCCATCTCTAAGGCAATTTTGAGATGCTTATTTTGCTACAGGCAAGCAGAACTTGGGGTGGGGTGGGGTGGGGTGGGACCAAGAAAAGCTATTAGACACAAAGCTTCCGAACAGTCCATTGTTACACATTCCCCCACAAAACTAACTCCATGTTTTATTTTAGGATAGGTGGTGGCCCTTTTCATAACACAAGGCTGAGGGAGAGGCAGAATTTCAAGGATATGCCTAGTGGGACAGATTGAAGGCGCATCTCTGGCCAGAGAAATCGCCACCTGCTTGGACCTCTTGTACATATGGTCATGGGAAATTGGTCTCATACAGAAAAATTATTCAGTTTTAGGTAAGAGTTCATGCATGAGACACATGAAATAGGTGAATATGAAGATTGCTGGACTTACTTACTTACTTACTTGTTTATCATGTGATCGAGTTTGGTCTCGTGGTTAGGTTTTGATTCCTCCCTCCTCCACCAAAGCCATTTGGGTGACTTTGGGCTAGTCACGGCTCTCTTCTGAGCTGTCACAGCCCCACCTACCTCACAGGGTGTTCTGTTGTGGGGAGAAGAACAGAAAGCCTTGTCAGCCACTTGAGTCCCCTTAAATGAGTGAGAAAAGCAAGGTAGAAAAGCCAACTCTTCTTCCTCCTCCTCCACGAAGCCATCTGGGTGACTTTGGGCTAGTCACAGCTCTCTTCTGAGCTCTCACAGCCCCACCTACCTCATAGGGTGTTCTGCTGTGGTGAGAAGAATAGAAAGCCTTGTCAGCCGCTTGAGTTTCCTTAAATAGGTGAGAATAGCAGGGTAGAAAAGCCAACTCTTCTTCTTACTTTTCTTCGTTTGAATTTTTATCACGCCCTATACCCAAAGATCTCAGCTCACAGCTGATTTAATCCAGAATCTTGTCTTGCACAGTGGCCCACTAATTGCTTCTGGCCATTCTCAAGCAGAGGACAAAGGCCAAACCTTCACCTGCCCTTAGAGGTCTCCTGCCTGTCTCTCCAACCTGTGGGTAATACCTGGGCATCCATTCTAGTAACCACTGATACATGTCTCCTCCATGAATTTGTCTGATTCTTTCTTGAAGCTAACCAGGCTGGTTGCTTTCACCAGGTAGGAAATAATAATTCTTTTTCAACATTGCCATGTCAACGTTGAACACTTTTGGGTGTCTAGTTAAAACATTTCAGTTCTTGGTGAATGATTTTGTCCTTTTCCTCCTCCTTACGAGGTTGGTAGATTTTATGTGATTTCCCCCTCTCTCTTTTACCTAAATCGATTTGACGCAGTTTCCCACCCTGAAACTCCAGCATAGGATAAATAAATAAATGTTATGACAAGTTAGTAGGTGTGTTACACTTTTGAGATTCAAATGCGCAAGGTGAAATGCTAAGCATTGTTATGAACTGTACTGTTAATTTCTGGAGTAGCGTCTTGCGAATGCACTTCTGTTATAATACCAGCAAGTCAGAAGGCAGGAAAACATGCCATGGGAAGAGGGCAGCAATGGAGATCTGGGTACGATACTTCTTTCCCTTCTCCTTCTCCTCCTCTCTGCTTTCTCCCTCCCACTCATCTTTAAAAAATAAATGAAACTAAGTGCCTCTCACATGTTCCTTGACAATCTGAGAAGCATAAAGCATAAATAAAGCACGGTACACATTCTCATACTAGCACCCTTATTCATTGTTGTTGTTCAGTCATGTCTGACTCTTTGTGACCCCATGGACCATAGCACACCAGGCCCTTCCGTCCTCTGCTGTCCCCTGAAGTTTGCCCAAGCTCATCTAAAGGAACGCCTCCTTCCATATTGGCCTGCCTGTGCCCTAAGATCTGGAGGGGGAGGCCCTCTTGGTTGTACTGCCACTCACAGCAGCAAAAGGAGTGGACATCTGGGATAGGGCCTTGTTCAGTGGTGGCTCCCGGGCTGTGGAATAGTATGCCTCCTGAGGTGTGTCAGGCACCTTCACTCTGTTTAGATGAGCTGTGAAGATGCACCTCTTTGCCCTGGCCTTTGGCTAAGTAAAGGAACAGCCTTTTCCTCCCCACATTCAGACACTGCCAGGGTTTTAATAGGTTTAATATGTTATCGGTTTTAAGGTGTTAATTTTATGTGTAGTAACCTGCCCTGAGATCCTTGGATATAGGGAGGGATAAAAATGCAGATGGATGGATGGATGGATGGATGGATGGATGGATGGATGGATGGATGGATGGATGGATGGATGGATGGATGGATGGATGGATGGATGGAGGTTGGTTGTTTGGTTGTTTGGTTGTTTGGTTGGTTGGTTGGTTGGTTGGTTGGTTGCATGCATGACACTGTCTAGCCATCTCAAAATATCCTTATAGCCGTCTTGGAATATATTTTGTTCTGAGTTGCTTTTGCTCATTCACAGGGATGATCTAACAGCTCTGTGCCATATGGTGATGGTTCATTCATACAGCTAAAGTATGCCAGTGGATTGGAAACAGCACAGGATCTAAAGTATTTGCCAAGGGGAAACTAAGCAATGGAGAGTCTTTCTCATGCTTGCTTTTCATTTTGACGTCCTAAAGCACCTGGTGGAGACCTAAGAGGCACAGTGTCTGGATGCCAGAATTGTGCCCAGGCAACAAGGGCTCTTCTGAAGGTACTTCTGAAGGTTACCAGAAGCATCTTTAGAGGTATCCTTTCTGCAGAGTGGGAAAATAGACTCTGAGAATTTTGGCCACCATGAAGATACACAGAGGCTGAACAAACCATCTACCTTTGCCAAGCTGTGGCTGCATTTCTGGTGCATCAAAAATATATGCTTGCCCTCTCTTCAAAGTTAGGGAGCTTTGATTCTGCAGCTTGTATGAGAGTGAGGGGTGAGAGGCATGGGATGCAGACATCACTTGCACGGCCCTTAGTGTGGGAGCAAGGCATCTCTCTGGCATGGGGATCTATCATCACAGTATCATAGAGTCATAGAGCTGGAAGGGACCTCCAGGGTCATTGAGTCCAACCCCATCCTCAATGCTGGATTTAGAATCATAGATCTAGAAGGGGACCTCCAGGGTCATCGAGTCCAACCCCATCCTCAATGCAGGATTTAGAATCATAGAGCTGGAAGGGGACCTCCAGGGTCACTGAGTCCAACCCCATCCTCAATGCAGGATTTAGAATCATAGAGCTAGAAGGGGACCTCTAGGGCCATTGAGTCCAACCCCATCCTCAATGCAGGATTTAGAATCATAGAGCTAGAAGGGGACCTCCAGGGTCACTGAGTCCATCCCCATCCTCAATGCAGGATTTAAAGAATCATAGAGCTGGAAGGGGACCTCCAGGGTCACTGAGTCCAACCCCATCCTCAATGCAGGATTTAGAATCATAGAGCTAGAAGGGGACCTCTAGGGCCATTGAGTCCAACCCCATCCTCAATGCAGGATTTAGAATCATAGTGCTGGAAGGGGACCTCTAGGGTCATCGAGTCCAACCCCCTGCTCAATGCAGGATTGCCTAAACCATCCCAGATAAATGTAGGTCCAGCCTCTGCTTGAAAACTTCCAATGAAGGAGAACTCACTACCTCCCACCAGATGAATGGGATCTTCCTTTCTCTTTCTGCTTACACCTTATGCTCAAGAGACTGAAGGAAAAAATGAAAAGCTTCACCATTCTTATTTAAAAGTTTCTGACTAGCTGCTTTCAGGACTCTTGAGGATCACGCTGGGACTGTATTATTGTAGTGTGTTATTATTTATTTATTTATTTATTTATTTATTTATTTATTTATTTATTTATTTATTTATTTATTTATTTATTTATTTGATTGTTGCAGGTCCTGTGCCATCACACCCCCAGTGTGTGTCGAAGATGGGAAAGGTATGCCAAAAATTGTGATTGCTCCTCATTAGAGATCTTTATGATCCATCTCCAAACTAATTGACTCCTGATACAGTGGAAATGTAAGTCATTTCGGGTGTTTTTCCACTGTCACTAAAAGTACCCATTACGTACCCATAAATGGGTACGTAATGGGTACTTAATGGGTACTTTTAGTGACAGTGGAAAAACACCCTTCATGTTCCTGGACCCTCAAGAAATAAAACAACCTCAGATGGCTGAAGTAGAGTATAATTCTAGACCTCAGTTCAAAGGGGTGAGATTTTTGCCACGCACACAAAAAGTTTGCTGCTGAAAAAGTCATCTTTTTTCCCCCTTCTTTATCTTTTTAGGGTTCTCCAGAAACGAATCCAAAGTGTTTTGCTCATGAAAAGCAAGAAGAAGGAGTCAATTCCCTCAGCCTAAACTGCAACCAAAATCACGCATTTAATTGTAGGATCTTTGGCTGCTGAGATCAATTGTCGAGGGAGGAATGACAGACAAGATGGGGTTAGAAAAACAACAGCAGAGAAGGTGCTCAAGAGTGGAAGCAGAGAAGGAGGACAGCTGAAAAGAGCAACCAGAGATGGAAGAAACCAAGGGCCTCAGAAACACTTGCTCACCTTAGAACGGTGAACACTTTAAGGTAAATATTGACTACAGTTCCATGAAAATGTGCATTTCACACAACTGATGTGCCTGTCTGCTGGATTCACCTTAAATACACAGATTCAAGCGCATGTGTACACAGAAACAATCCAAGGTTCCCACCAAAGCTAATGAGAGCTTCTTCCATCCTCTCCTCATTTGAAGGATCTTTGGGGCTTAGGTAGCCTGCATATGTTAACATTTCAATGTGTATTCACTTTTCCAAAAAAATCCCAAACATCTTGATATCATCTAGAAATGCCACAAGCAGTTTAAAATTAGGCTTTACTGCTCCAAATACCTCGGGCAGCTTTAGGGCGAGCGGACCATCAGAGTCCAATCAAGTCTGCAACGGGGCAGCAACTTGAAACCAAAGTTTATTCTCCCTCTCCAAAGCATTAAGGACTCGTGTTTGGGCTCACGTCTCTTGCACTCACGTCAGTTTTAAGGTCCACCACTCGCTGCATCTTATTACAAGACTGATTGAGAACATGAGGGAAATCAGCAACGTGGAGTAAAATATTGCTTTTAGGGGTGGGCGAAGAAGGTATTTAAATATTGGCATACAGAGGGTCATTCCAGACAAAGGGAATTTGTAGGCCAGACGGATCCAGATTAGGTTTCCTCCATTGTTATAGCCTGCCTTTCCATTCAGTCCTTCCAGCTTTCCTGTTCTTTCCCCTTGATTTCATCCCTTCTCTTGTTCTGATCTGGGCAGAAGCGAGTATTTTTTAAGGGCTGGCACAGCTTTGTTTAATATATGGGTAAAGCTACACCATCGTTTCAGCAGCACCAGCACTGACACTATGATTGTGTAGTCCTACAGCAGACCACCTCAAGTCCCTTTCTTTCCCAGACCTTGAAAAGGGACGGCTTTGGAGGGCTTAGCAGCCTACATTTGCGCAGCAATAGTTTTTTGGTCACAGCCACAGGGATCAATGGGGTCTTTTTCCCAGCCAGGCACTACCATGTGATTTAAGGAGACTAGCTTCTTCACACATAAGTTTTAATCCAGTTTCAGTCCACTTTCATCAGAGAGAGAAGACATCGGTAAAGTGACCAGTCATTTTCCTTCTACTTTATCTAACCCAAAGGTGGATTTTCTCAGTTAGATAATGCTGAAAGCAAACAGCCTGACACTCTGTGGATGTGTTCTCTCACTCTGAAAGTGGACTGAAGCCAGATTAAAATGTGGGTGTGAATTCCGCCGTAGTGTAAATATACAGTAATCAGTCTTTCTCCTACACACACACACACACACACACACACACACGAATTCACAATACACACATTGATGTGTCATGCCTTTAGGATGCAAAATGATGTTCTGTGAATAAGAAAGAACAACCACGGACCAAACCGGAATCCTCATTCGCCTCAACCTTCCAGACCTGGAAATTGCCCAGACTCAGCTGGTCTGCAAAGAGAAAATCCAGAATGATGAGGGTAAATCAGCCATTTAAACAACTTCTGTTACCAGCCCGTGTAATGAAAGCTCTTTGGGGGTCATTTTGAAACTTTAATCAGTGCCAGGGGTCACTGGATAGAACTCCTAGACAGGAGACACTCAGGGGGTGGGGAGGAGGAGAAGAAGTAAATAAATAAATGCCTCCTCTTTTAAAGCTCCGGGAGGACTGGCGTTCATTCTTAAAAGAGGAGCAGAAGGGGAGGGGAAAATCAGTTTTTTGAATCAGAAATACTAAAACAGACATAATTGCTGGTAGGAAATAACATCTCCTGCAAAGTTTGCAAACGGGTTTGGGGGGTAGGTTGGGATCACTGATGGTTCTCCCCTCCCCTCTTTTCTGCTTGAGACAAAGCTCTGCCCTTCTGGCTGCACTCAGAATGGATATCGGATATCTCCGACCCTGAAGGGAGAAAGCTCCCCCCAACTCCAGCCTCCCCCCTTCACCCAAAAAAGAAAAAAAAGAAGAAGAAAAGCATCCAATAATCAGAGCAGGGGCAGACAAATTGGCACCACTGATCTCCCTCTTCACCTCTGTGACCCCCCCTTTTAAAAAAAGGGGGAGAAGGCTTCAACATTTAGTCACAACTCGCAAATATTTAGAGTATTATATTGCAAGAGGAAAAAACAGCATAAGGTAACTCTTAAAGGGTTAGACTCCACCTCACAGAGACCAAGTTTATGTGTTTCCATAAATCTCTCTAGTAAGTACCCATTAAAGTACCATTTAATTTAATTAAAATCTCATTGACTGCTAAACTTGTCTTTAATCTCGAAAGAAAGAGTTCTATCATTTGCATGCTCTTTGTGCATTTAAGCAGTTTTTTAAAAAATGTAAGTTGCGCTGCTTTGGCCAAGAGAACGAAGGAAACTGTTTGGGAAAAGTCCTGAAGAATTTGCAAAAATGCCGCATTTGTGAACTAAGTTACGCAAATCTGTCTGCCCTTCCCGCTTCCCAATAGCCAGGAGGATCAACGCCAAGGGCAGAAGTTAGCTGGGGAACGTGCGAGCCTGAAGAGCACGTTCAGGTTGCCCTCTCACAGGAGTAAGTGAGTCCAGCTAAAATCACTGAGTGGGTGTTCCCACCTGGGTTTTATTGCGGTTTGACAATGACTTGAATTTTCTTTGGCCCCATTACAGGTTGGGTTCCCGCATTTTCAAAGGAGTAAATCACTAAAAATGCAATAAAAAAACCCTGAAAAAAAACAGCTCCCACTCCCGTCTTTGCTACTAAAATGCTTTAATCCTTTGGGAACAGCACCACAGTAGGACAGCCCCTGGCTTGCCATCCCTCCTTTACAGAGGAGTTTAAAGTGTTCAGCATTCCCTCACCTCCTTTCCCTTGACAGGCGACTTCTCGGTGGGTAAAAGTTTCATTTTCAGCCTCTTCGCACTGATAACAGGTTTCCCTTTCACCCACTCCACTTCACACTGATAATAAGTTTCATTTTCCACCCACGCTTTCCCCCACTTTCTCCTTTTTTGGCTGGGGAAAGATGGCTTGGCTGGCTTCTTCCTGCGTGAACCAACCATGGCGGGTGGCGGAAGAAAGGTGCGATAAGTGAAAGTGAGGGAAAGGCGTGGGCGAGGAGGCTTAGGGAGGTGGTTTTGTGCAACATCATAAGGGATCCCCGCGAATTGCAGCCTGATACAAACAGAGTAAATAGTTGGTTGCCCAATGATCATCATCATCATCTTCTTCTTCTTCTTCTTCTTCTTCTGAGCTCTCACAGCCCCACCCACCTCACAGGGTGTTCTGTTGTGGGGAGAAGAACAGAAGGTTTGTCAGGCACTTTGATTTTCCTTAAATGGGTGAGGAAAGTGGGGTAGAAAAGCCAGCTGTTCTTCTACCTTACCTTTCCTAATCTTGCAGTGCCCCACATTAGTGGTGCAGTTCACATGTCCTGGAACTACCTGTTTGACTGCAAGAGGCCTATGCAACCAGAAATGTCCCCCAAGAGGCTGTGCCTGCTGGAGACTGTTCCAGAAACTGGATGCTGTGTTTCAGGGTGGCAGATGGATTGGACCATAGGGACTACACAGAATCTGCCTCTAGGATCTAACTTCTGGGCAACACAAGTGTCATCTGATCCAGCAGAACATTTTAATCATGAGACAATTTGGTCTAGTAGTGAGGGAACCGGACTCTTATTTGGGACTACCGGATTCTATTCCACCCGCCCCCATGAAGCCAGCTGGATGACCTTGGGCTAGTCACAGCTCTCTTCTGAGCTTTCACAGCCCCACCTACCTCTTCTGTTGTGGGTGAAGAACAGAAGCTTTGTCAGCCACTTTGAGTCCCCTTAAATGGGTGAGAAAAGCAGGCTAGAAAAGCCTACTCTTCTTCCTCCAAGAAGCTGGCTGGGTGGCCTTAGACTAGTCACAGCTCTCTGCTGAGCTCTCACAGCCCCACCTACCTCACAGGGTGCCTGTTGTGGGGGAAGAACAGAAGCTTTGTCAGCTGCTTTGAGTCCCCTTAAATGGGTGAGAAAAGCTGGGTAGAAAAGCCAACTCTTCTTCTTCTTCTTCTTCTTCTTCTTCTTCTTCTTCTTCATATCATTTTTTATTGTTGGGATTAAATACGCCATCTATCCAAAGAGACTGAAATTGCAGACTGAAGGAACTTCGGATATAAAGCACCTTTCAGGAGGTTTCCAAGCTTGCAGAAGATTTGCTTTGGAAAACATTACCGTATCAATAACACAGTAATGCTCGGGTTTTTTAGAGAAAAAGAAAACCTTTATTATATTTTACTTACAGCACTGTTTGTTCATCGAGTGCCCAAGGGCCCCTTGCACATAGCAGAATGGGCATGTGGGCGTGGGAGCAAAGGAAAGCGTTTCTGTTCAAATTAGCAAACACAACACTTTTAATTGTGCTACAAACATTTTTACAGGAGAACACCCAACCCATGCACGTCAGAAATAGATCCCCGCGAGATGAGAGGCCTGGCCCTGGGGGGATACAGCAAGTTTGTGGTGTGATCAAAGCAGTGCTTGCTCTGAGAAGATCCAGATGCATCCAGATAACATTCCCATCTAACTTCAGCAGCAGTTCAAAGCGGAGGTGGCAGCTCTCTGATTTGTAGGCAATCAGTTAGAAATCGGCCATCCGTTCCTCTGGATATCATTCTGTGGAGCCAGCCCTGCTGCTTCTTTTACCCTGTACTGAGACAGATTCCATATGGCTTCCGAGGGCCAGAGGTGGAAACACTTGATCATATCATCAAAACGGGCCATGCACATTTCCACCCATAACCCTAGAAGCACTTCTGTTCCGTAGGGCTGAAATTGCAATAACCGTGAGCTAGAATATCTAAACTTTTAAGTGGCATTATCAGAGAGGCTGAAGATGCATGGAGCATGCACAGAGCGCCCATAAGCGCTAATTAAAATGCTTGAGCAATAGAGTCCTGCAAGGGCTTCCTACCGTCTTCCGTTCTCAGCCGTGGCCCTGCGACCACAGGGCCGCTGCATCTGCTCAGGGGACCTATCTGTCCCCTGGATGACTGTAGTCATCAAACATAGGAAATGGTCCATGGCTTCTAGGATTACAGTAACCCCTGCACTAGGGATGTTCACAAATAGTTTTTTGGGTTTTTTTGCATTCAAATTCAAAACATTCTATTGGATTGGAATGTTTAAAATCGGTGTTTAAAGATCCTTCCACCTTTCCTCGTAGGACATGGTTTCCAGACCACTCACCATTTTGGTAGCCCTCCTTTGGGCTTGCTCCAGTTTGTCAATGTCTTTTTAAAACTGGGGTGCCCAGAACTGGACACACAGTATTCTGGATGAGGCCTGACCAAGGTAAAGAGCCCATCCTTTTTCCATGTCCCATGCTATCAAGATTGAAACCGGAGATTCCTTAGCTGCAATCTCAGTTGAGGAGGGGTTGCAGCAAGGGAATTCCCGATTTTGATCTCAATGGGAGGGGCAGTGTGCAACCTGCAGATAACACAGTCCTAATGATACCCCTCTCTAGTTATGCCGCAGTCAAATTCTATCTCTCTTCCTTATGCCTGTTCTTATGGCAGCCCTGGAACTGTTGACTCTACACATCAGTGTCCACTTCTTCTTTAATCCTTTCATTTGCTTTGTTTTTGGGGAAGCATCCAAGCGCCACTCTCTTCATTTCTTCACACATCTCTGCTTCTGTCCTTCCAATCCTTTCCTTGCCCATGGTCACACCTTCCCTTTAATCCTCTTTCAGTCCATCTTCAGACCCCACCGCTCACACCATTTCAGTCCAATCCATTTTATTTGTGGACTTCCCTCCTTCCAGTCGTACTGGGTCTTGATTTTTAGAGGCCTCAAGCCATTACAGGATGTTAATCCATTTTCACTCTTTGGGTGAGAGATCAGGAAAGGCTGAACAGTACTATTTGCCTTCCCTTTCATCTAGTGTGTGCTCACATGCTGTTGAGTGATAGTGGAGAGAGGTGCAAATATATAAAGGTATTGTTAAGGGGTGTTTCCACACTTACCGCTTGAAATCCAGAATAAGGAAATCCGGATTTATGAAATCCATCCCTAGGAAGATCTGTCTGAAATAGGGATGGATCCAAATGAGGCCTAATGCATCCGCACTTGCATGGGAAGCACGGATAGCAAGGAACACATCATGTGTTTGGTGCTCCAGCATGCACATAGCAATATCCAGAAGGATCAGGCCCCTCTGTGGACCTGCCGCCCGAGGTGCCGCGTGATTGGAGCACTCAGCTGTCAGTCACTGCTCGTTTCCACCATGTGTGGGCATGTCAGAGACAGACTGCCCACCAATCAGCGGCATGCCTGAGATCCCGTGGCTGCCTGGCTGCGCTCAACGCGGCAACTTCCAGTCCCGCCCACATGCGTTCCCTCTCCTGTCCCTGTGCAGAAGTGTCGTCCTTTGATCCAGAATTTGCAAGCAGGAATGGTTTGAAGACCTAATTTTTCAGGTCTTCCCGAAAACCAGATTTGGCGGCCTCTAGACCCCATCAGACACGGATCTCACGCGAGGCCATGAGGAAGCAGTGTCCTTGAATTGGCCCTAATCTGTCCCTAATCTGTGTGGAAGTTAACTTGCAGATGGGTGCCATATGTGTCCTTATCGGATGCTTAATGGGGTCTTAACAGTCTGTGCGGAAACACCCAAGGAGTCTTGGGATGGGAACAGAAAGGTGTGAACATAGTGATCCAAACTGAGGATGAAATGAGGAAGGATTATCATCTGTTGAGTGGGATCAGAGTTAGGGCACTTGAGCCCAGCTTCTTCTTCTTTTTTCAAAATAAACTTTTATTTTTGTTAAACTGTTACAAAATAATAAATCTTTCATAAAAAAATACAAATAATATACGCAATAACAAACAAACGTGAACTGTTTACATAATGGCAGCAATATTTTGTTATACATCGTTTCGATCACTTAAACTTCATTTGTCTTTATGTCTGAGGCAGGATAGGATACAAAAAACATTATATTACTTTAGTCCAGCAGGAATTTCACAATATGGAGTGGAATCTTTTTGTTTCCATTCAGGTCATAGAGTTTTGTTATAAATGGGGACCACACTTCTTTGTATTCATATAGGGGTTTAAAGTCTTTTAAGTTTCTATATTGTGACTTAATTTACCGCCAATTCTGGTACCACTCTGACATGCTTAATGTATCATGAGTTTTCCAATTCTTTGCAATGGTTTTTTTGGCCGCATTAAACATAAAATGTAGTAATATTTTGCTGTGTGATGTAATTTCAATTGACTCTTGAGTCCAGCTTCTTAATAGGATGGACTATTTCAGCAAGGTGTGACCGTAGCCCTTATTTCCTTCTTTCCCCCCTTCTTTTTGTTATTCCTATTAATATTTGTTATATACTGTATATTTAGTGGAACATTAAGCATATTATCTTTGTACAAGTATTATTTCCTTTATTTACATTAAGTTTATCTTGATAAAAAACATTTGGCCCAGTCACTTAAAATCTCCCCCTTTCTCCTAAAGCATAATTTGGAGTTCCTCTACTGGGAATAGAAGTCTGCAGACTTTGTTTTATGTCTTTTAATCTGAAATATTACATTCCGTCTAATCCTTCTAGGAAAAGAGCTAAAGCAATTCATATCACCTGCTCTTCCTTTATCATTGTTTGTTGATTAACTACATACAAAGTGAGATTGGATTAGGAGATTAACACCTTGGCTAAATTTGCACAGCTGTGCTGCTGTCCAATATTTTCCTATTTTCTCTGAATGGGTTGGAAGTTTTCTTGGCTGCAGCTGTTAGTTTTATGGATAAATCAGAGCCGCTTATGAAGGTCCCAGAAATGTTGCTCTCCACATTAGCCCTTTCCCTAAGAATGATTTTGCTGAGGCCAATGACAATATCTTTCCTAGCGCCCAGGGCTGCCATTTTTTAAACCAGATCTTTCTGGACCATTAGGAGATGCCGCCAGCCATCAAAATCTGACACTCACCATAAAAGTAAGGGCTGAAGTTGCTTGCAAATGGAAGAGACAACCCTGGCTGTAAACAAGCCCCCTCAATCATCTCTTCCCATCTCCCGCCAGATACAAGCCACTGCAATTGTCCCACTGGGGATTTCTGGAGCCGGTCGAGGACTTGTGCCTTGCTTTTGCTGGTTCTTTGGGTTTGGTTGGCTCCCAGAAGTATCCACCCAGCTTGATTATGAGCGTACCTCACCAGACACGCAGGTAAGAGGAGCTTTTACAGAAGATCCAGCATCGTTGCTGGATGGCCCAATAGCATTCTGAGGATACGAGTGTCGACAATAGTCGTATGTGTTATATCCATCTGGACGCATTTCGTATGCATTCCTTTTTATCCCACATGCATCCCGTATTCGTCCCAAATTATAAGCGCGAGTGCATACAGATATGCATGTAATACATACGTATCTGTACTTTCGAATGTTTCAAATCATTTGAACGAATGTTTTGGACGTTACCATCCGAAATCTGTTCAGATCTTTAAATTTGAATGTGAAGACATTCTATTTGAATTTGAATGTCCACATTCGATCGAATTCGATTGAATTTTGAATATTTAGAAAATTCGTGCACATTCCTAATTAACATACATTTTATCTCCTTAGGAGTCAAAACATGCACAGAGTTCTATACAGTTATTCAGCACTTTGATCACCTGATTTACATTGTCCCAAGAACAATAAAGGGGAGTTTGGATGTCACACACATTTACACCACCATCTGACACCCTTGGTAGTTGACCAATCCTGTGCAGATCAAAGGATGGAAATAGTCAGGGTAACCAATGATGCAGATCAAGGTTTTCACCATACTAAACTTCCGTACCAAAAGAGAAGGCAGAATAAAATAAATTGGCTATGAACAGAATAAGGAAGCAGACTGGAACTATAACTAGGGATAACCATTTGTGCAGAAGGCCCTTCTGGAAGCCTCAGTGCATCTACACATCTTGTCGACCTTTGTAAGTGCAAGTTCGAATCAAAAATTCAAACTTATAGATTCGATTTTTCTTAATTTGAATTGAATTTTGTTAAATTTGGATTAAAATTATTTGAATCAAATCGAATTTTCAATTATTCAAATTGACTCAAATAGAATGTCAAAAAAACCCCACATTCTTTGCTTTTTTTCTTTTGTCACTTCATAAATATGGAGACCTGAAATACTGGAAGCTGAAAGGAAAACAACAGCACAAAAATGTGGAGCCATAATAAACCTGTAAGGAAGGGTGACTTTGTCCAGACAAGTTATCTGATCCATACTTTTTGGATAATCTGGAATAAACATGGATAATTTGGAATAAAATGTGTCCGGATGTGCTTTACTCTAGATTATCCAAACAATGAGGATTAAGTAAGTCCTGTTTGCGTGAAGCTTACTTCGTTCCTAGCTTGACCTCCAGCAAATTATTCTAGTCTTCACTAGGGATGTGCATGAAAGGGTTTTTTTTGCATTTGATTAGTATCAAATCAAATGTAAGAAAATTCGTATTCGTTTGAACAGATCCCCTTTGAAGGTGGTAGGATTCTATCTGATATGAATATATTGATACAAATGAATATCCAATACAAATGCATACATATCGGATACATATCTATTCTGAAAGCATCAAATCTGCCCTGAATCCACTTTGAATCCACTCTTAATCCATGGTGAATGCACCCTGGATCCATGGCAGATGTGACTGGCACAGCCGCTTTCCCACCTCCCTGGTTCATGAATGTTCTGAAGCATTTGTACGAATAAAAATGTCAACGTACCATGTAAAAGTATCATAACATTTGATTTGTTATGAATGTCCGAATCCGTACAAATATCAAATTTTACAAATATTTGTGCGCATCCGTAGTGTTCAGCTCTTTTTTTCCCTCAGAAAAACCCAGATGCCCTGTGTTTAAGTAGAAAATAGATCTTTGCTTGTGAAAAATGTAGGTACCTGTATGTTTGGAATTTCATATAGACAAATATCCAGGTACCTAGATTTCCTCAAATAACTTTTTTTAAAAAAATTAAAGGCTGTTGTGGAAGAGGAGGGGAAGGATGAAAGTTGCAGCTGGGCATCCCCTAGAGCAGTGGTTCCCAAAGTTGTCTGGGCTACGACCCATCTAATATAAGTTTACCAACTCGGGACCCACCTCTAGGAAATTTAACCGTTACCAATATGAATAAAGGCTCGGTCGGTTGGTGTGCCGTTTTACAGGCAGGGCCCACTCAATATTCGCTCGCGACCCACCAGTGGGTCGCGACCCGTAGTTTGGGAAACCCTGCCCTAGAGAATGAAGGGGGCGCATGCATGTGTGAATGGGTCAGATTACGAGTACTGTATTAAAGCCTTTTTACAAATGCACTTAAAATTCTGTATGTAACTTTTATTGGGGGCTGTTTTCAGTGACTGAGTCACTTGTAACTCTTAGAGACTGGTATGAAAAAATGCCATTCTATTTTGATCAAAAGGACATTGCAGGTTCAGACAATGACAGGAAAAGTGACAAATTAGAAGCATTTTAAGTTAGCAAAAGTGATGATAGTTAAGAGGAGACATGTTGACTGTAAATGAAATTACGTACGATATGAAGAAAAGTAATAAGGCTGTAACAATAGCCATCAGTCTAGATGGTTTCAATACCAGATTGCATGAATTCAAAGCGGGCAGGGCTATCCATGTCTAATAGTCATGAGTTGGTGTTGAGCATGAGCAGACCCTCCTGGCCCGTTTGTCGTGGGTTTCCCAATAGCATCTATTTGGCCACTGTGGTTAGAGGTTGCTGGTCTAGAATGGTCATTGGTTGAAGGGGTGTTTATGTTTCAGCATGAAGAGGAGCCCTTGTATCCCTCCATTTCATGTAGGATGCTCATGTAGGAGAGTCGGATCCAACAAGAGGAAGTATTTCTTCACCCAGAGGGTC
>MTQE01001134.1:3107154-3131129 GCA_014337955.1 Aspidoscelis marmoratus | reverse complement strand
GATGCTGGACTAGATGGGCTGTGGCCTGATCCAGCAGGGCTTCTCTGATGGTCTTATGAAAAGGCAGAGCTATTAAGTTTACTTAGGATGTGTCCCCATGATCAAAATACTCCAAGGAGAACCTGTGTTGGTGACATCAACCGGGCTTGCTATCAGGGCAGAGCGGGTGGAGAAAAAAGGATGCGGTTTTCCCATGCAAGGGTTTACCGTGGTTTGCTTGGGGACAGGTGGATTTTACTTGGATCCGCGCTCTCTCAGTTGCATGGGGAAATGTTAATTCGAACTATGATTTGTATCAGGGTGGTCCCAATACTGCATCGAAATAACTGGAGCCCATGGGGACTCACCCTTAGTCATGATGTAGATTCCTCTCTAATTACGGCCATACTTGCAAAGATGAAAAAAGCTGAACACCCAAGTTCAGCGTGTTAAGAGAACCTTGGGATACATCTGGGATTTTTGCAGGCTGTGCTACTCTTATGAAGCAGCTCATTACTGTAGATTTATGTTCAGCTAATTGCGAAAATGACTCTCAACTACACAATCCCAATTCGCGTAGCCTTTGAGACTTTCAGTGGAAATTCTGAAACATAATATATTTTTACCAAATAAGGAGGAGACCATGAAAAGTTAGGTTCAATGAAATTTACTCTGAAATTCCTGTATATACCTACTGTTATCCTTCTAAACAGTTTTTGACACTGCGAGTGGGGAATAAATCAAACGTGGCTGACGTGGAAATCTGCAACCAATTTGGTGGATCTAAAAAGGGCCCTGAACATCTTGGAAGTACAGGCTTAAAAAGCCAATGGGCTAAGAGGCAAGGGCTGCAAAGTTCAGGTCCGTCGGAGGAGGAAATACAAGGAATTTGAAAGACCATGTTTAACTTTATTTTCCTATTTTAACTTCACCTGTGTAAGTACAAAAGAAAAGCTTTGCCAGATAAGTGCCAAGGTGGACTTGATCCTGTCTATGTTGACAATCAAGTTGGAAAGTCTCATGCAACTCATTCGCAACTAGAGGTCTCAGAAGAAAAAGAAGAAGAAGCTTTCTATTCTTCTCCCCACAACAGAAATACTGTGAGGTAGGTGGGGCTGTGTGACTTTAGAAGAGAGCTGTGACTAGCCCAAGGTCACCCAACTTAGAAGAGGGCGGAATCGAACCTGGTATTCCCAGATAAGAGTCCGGCACCCCAACCACTAGACCAACAGAAGAGGCTGTTGTTAGGATCCGAATTGGATTTTCAAAAATCCAGATTTTTGACATTCAAATCGAATTGAATTTTTTAATATTAGATTTGAGTTGAATTCAAATGCAAAAAAAAAAAATTCGTGCATCTCCATATTAAGGTTCCAAAAGAATTTAAGAATATAAGGCTGCATCCCCATTCAAGAAAAAAAAAACTGGTTTTAAATCCAGATTAATTTAATCAGTGTTGAGCTGTTTTTCCCTGTTCCCATTTATAGCTTTTTATAATTTACAGGGGGAGATCTCTCCCCTCAATCTTTTGCATCATACCCTGACTTTATGGGGCAGGGACCCAAACCCTGTAAGCCTACCCCTGATTAACAGCCATAGCTATGGGGAAAGAAGCAAATGGAAACGGCCATTTACGCATCCTACCAGCAAGGTAGCTCCTCCAAGGAGACAATGTTACGGGGAAGGCAGCAGCTTTGCACAGAATCAGCTGAGCGAAAGAACAGACATCTGGGGCAAACCGATCCCTCTCTCTTTCAAGTCAGATGCTCCCTGCATTCACTAAAGGAGTAAGGGGAGTGGGGTGGGAGGAGAAGTGATTATCGTGGTTCCTGCACAGGTTCAAAGAAGGAGTTATCCCTTCCTTCGTCTTTGCTTTGAATGTGCTGCTCAGGACCGAGCAGGGCTAAAAAGAAATTCCCCCTGCCAATTGTCAGATTCAGCCTGCTGTTACAATGTAATCTATCTCTTGTAATTACAGTGGCATTCACAAAAGGGGAAATCTATGTTCAAAAATCCAACACTTTTTTTGATCTCCATACAGAAAAGACGAGGGGTACTCTAGCATGGCGGAGATGGCAAGGACAGGGGGCAGACCTTCCCGAGCGTGAAACCCCACCCATTTAATGTGCCCCCACAACAGTGGCAGGCATTGGCCAGAGGAATATGGTGGGAGACAGCCCAAAAGGCATGATATTCTCCTCGAATAGTCCTGTGCCGTTCCCAAAGGGGGAAAAAAAAGCGGGCTGGACCAAGACCTGTTTTTATGAGGGTTTTTTTTTCCTGCAGAGTTTGGCAATTTAGTCCTTGTAAATTTTGGGAATAAAAATTTGAATGGAAACGGACAATTTCCAGAACAGACGAGATACAATTTTTTTCTTGAATGGGAATGCAGCCTAAGAGTGTTTTTCACAGACAACGGTAGATTCTGGACGAAAGAGTGTTTTTCTGTATGCCATTTTAACCTAAGAGGTAAATCTGCATTCAAGCTTCACCAGGCAGCTGTATACATGACTAAAATGCTTTTGCATACCAACAATCCCCTATACACAGGGATCCTTGGCTTTTATAGTATAGGGAATTCTATAGAGCAGCAGTAATTCATTTAGGTTTCCACCTGTATTTTACCTCTAGTGAGAACTTACCTTAAGTTACGCACTGTTTAACTGTTTGTGACATTGATGTTACTGTTTTAAGGAGCATATCCAAAATCACATAAAGGTCTTCCATTTCAGATGTCATCACATGTCCTATATAGTGCTCATTTGATGCCTCCATCTGGAATAGTTTTGAAGATGGAGCTTTTTTAAAAACAAAATCTCACAATATACACCAATTGCTTTTTAAACAATTCAGGCTGCTATTTTTTGACTTTCTGAAATCTAAGTTGTACTATGCAATTCTTGACCAGTGTGAATAACAAACTTCTTTCAGCTCACCAAACTGATTGTTACAGAGAGATACCTATAATGTGTCCCATAGAAAGTTGAGGTATAGCCATATCAACTTTGAATTTGTAGTTTTCCAGAACCTATAATCTAAAACAAGTTGCAACTCAGGACCCTTCTCTTCATCCTACCCTTGCCATCTTACCTTGCGCCAATATGGAAAGATATGTGGACAATACCACAAAACAACCAGCTGGTTTTGACTTACAGCTGCCCTGGAAAACACTAAATAGGATCCGTATTTCTCATGGCATCTGCCAGGAGTCATTGTATAAATGGGGTATAACATCTTCCTCTTGTTGTGGTCGCAGAGCGGCACATCATACTGTTGACCATATCGTTACCAGCTGTGAGTTGAGGGCCTAAAGATAAATAAATAGCTTAAGCAAAGCAGCAAGCTTCCTGCTCCAGGAAGTCACTTTTTAAAAAGACAACGTATCAATGGTCATACCTAGGGTGGTTTATAATAAAACATATCAAAAGAAAAAAAATTAAAAATATCATTCCCTCCCTCCCACATCCACACCCCCTCCCTATCAGGACAGCACCCTGAGGAAGCTATTTATATGGCAAAAGCCTGGTTGAAAAGATAGGTTTTTGCAAGGCACCAAATGTAGGCACCTGGTGAACTTCAAAAGGGAGGCTGTTCCAAAGTCTAGGGCCTACCACAGAGAAGGCCCTCTTGTATGTCCCTAGGCCCTCTCCTTGAGATCTCAGTGTGTGGACAGATCTATATAGGAGAAGGCGCTCCTTCAGATACCCAGGGCCCAAGCCATTTAGGGCTTTATATGTTAGTGTCGACACCTTGAATTGGGCTCGGTAGCAAATAGGTAACCAGTGCAGATCCTCTAAGACCAGCATGATATGAGTCAGGCCAGATATTCCCATCATTTTTCCATTTCCATTTCCATTTTTATTTATATACCGCCTTTCCAAAAATAAATTTCTGCCCAAGGCGGTTTACAACAAATGGAAAAACAAAGATACAATGGGAATACAATCAAAGAAATTTGGCAAATAAATACAGTCAGTCAAATAAAATACATAAGTCAAAAATACATTGCACGTTATCACAAATAATACATTATATAATAACAATAAAAAACCCCCAATAAACTTATAAAACAGGCAAGACAGCTGGCCACTAAGTCCCCCTCAACTTATCCATGGTGATGTTAGGGCTGGGCGCCGCCAAGTTCCCGCAGCCCTCACAGCAGGCGAAATGATTGAAAGCCAAGTCTCCCTCCTCTCATCCATGGCCAAGATAGTCCAATGGAGCAGACCACTGTAGCCCGAGGCCAGTTTTACAGTCTGAGGGTGGGTGCGGCGGGGCCAATGCGCAGCAGTTCTTCTGTGCTGGCTCGTTCTCCTCCTCCCCTCTCAAGTGCAGTTTTACAGTCTGAGGGTGGGTGCGGCGGGGCCAACGCGCAGCAGTTCTTCTGTGCTGGCTGATTCTCCTCCTCCCCTCTCAAGCGCAGTTTTATAGTCTGAGGGTGGAGGTTCGATCCTCATAAGCGGGCAATGGCAAATCTATATCTGTGCCAGGAAAGCTTTTTGAAGTTGATGTAGTTCATAGGTGACAATTTCAGCTCTGGCTGTAGCAATGGCTAAGGACTGTGGAAATTTATGATTTTGCAAATATCTTCTGCAAGCACCACATTTTGCCCAAAGGAGAGTCAGAGTTTTCCACACACACATCTTTCTGTCTAGTTAACATAAGAAAGGACTTCTAGCTGATGCTTGAAGATTGGAAGCACAGCTCTTCTAACAAATGTTCTTAAGGTAGAGGTGCTGCTAAATTCTGTACCAGTTCCAACTTCCGAACCATTTTCAAGGATAGCCCCACATAGAGCGCATTACAATAGTCTAATCTGCAGGTGACCAGAGCTTGGCTCACTGTGGCCAAGCTATCCCGATCGAGGTAAGGCTTCAGCTGGTGGACTGAATGAAGATAATGGTAGGCACTCCTGGCAGCCTCTGCCACATGGGACTCAAATGACAGCGATGAATCCAGGGGTGTTTTTCCACCGCGCTCCTTTAATCCGGATCTAAGAAGATCCGGATCTAAGGAATGGGTACTTCCCTTAATCCGGATCTAGTAGATCCGGATTAAGGGAAGCACCCAATGTGTTTCCATGGGTGGTCTAGCACCCAATAGCAATGGGTGCTAGCCTCCCTGCTGTGGAAGCACTGGAGCACCCATTTACAAATCCGGATTGACCCACAAAGGGTCTGCCTGTCACCCCAGGTGTTTTGGGGGACAGGGAGTGCAATCTCTGAAGTTGCCTTCAGAGATTAGCAAAGGCTCTGAAGACAACCCCCTTGGGAGAGCAATGCAAGAGTGGTGCATATTAATTAGCTCCTTGTGAGCATGGATGAGTCTGCCTCATTAATATGCACTTCTTTCCTTGGCTGAAGGTAACAAGATGAGTCAGCCTCATTAACATTCATTTCTTTCCATGCCTGAAGGTAACAGTCCACTTTGTTCCTGAAAGGGATTTGTCTTAGGAGCCTTTGCTAATCTCCGAGGGATTTCAGAGGGACTTCGAAGCTTTTATTTTGCCTCCCCCCCATGGGCACCCCTCCCCCTAGCCTCCTCTAGACCCCATTGCCAGATTGTAGCAGAAACAGGCTCCCTACAATCCGGATTTTCAGGCTGAAGACCTCACTGAAGGACCCATATGATCCAGATTTCCTGAGCTGCAGTGGAAACAAATATGTCCCTAATGGGGTCTGTGGTGGAAATGGGGTCATCCGGCTCTGATCCAAATGGGTCCTTAATGGGTGCTAAAATGGGTACTTTCTGCCAGTGGAAAAACATCCCAGGAGTACTCCCAAGTCACGCACCTGATTTTTCTGGGGCAGAACAACCCAAGAATCGGGTTCCTCTTAATTTTCTGGACTCAGGACCCAGTGATACAATTTAGCCTGGAACAGAACAGACATCTATACTGAATGGGACAAGGACATGTAAACTCTCCTCCTCATCCCTAAAGCAGTGATGTATCTTGTTTAATATTTCTGAATTCGACTGGCACAACACACAAGCAAAGCCATTAAGGAGTTTGTAAACCTGTAATTTGTAATCGCTTGCCACACAATAACGAAGTACTTAGGATTTTTTTAATGCTATTTTACACAATATTTTCTGTCATTTTAAAGATTTCAAGCTCTTTTCTACATGAAAGAATCGTCTTTAGGAAATCTGTAGCACCTATCTAGTCTTTATGTGAAAATCTGACCTTCAAATGAATCCGCTTTCTAATCACACAGGATTCTTTTTAAAATAAATGAAAACACTTAGAAACAAAACTATATGAATGTATATTTAAAATGTTTAATACAAAACTTCAATATAGTTTAACATGTTATTGTTCTGTCAAGGTTTTAGTCCAGTCCAGTATTAAGTTTAAAGAGACCAGCCACCTTCAAAAGTTTAATTAAAATCACAAATGGAAATCCCATATACAATTGGACACCACCACCACCGCCACCACCGGTATCCACTGATTTGGTAACCACGGTTTGTTAACCATGGTCACCAGATTAGCCCCCCCCCCCGCCCCATGGGTGCCATAAGGGAAAAGCACCCAGAACCAGAAGGCATCTTTCTGCCCCCAGAAGGCCTATTTTGGCCTCTGTGGAGCATTGGTATAGGCATGTCATGCCATCAGAGCCTGTCCCAAAATGTAATGGGGCGTATGGAAGGTGGGCAGGAGGCATCCAGCAGCATTGCACCCCTATTCCAACCCTCCCCAGAGGCCAAAATAGGCCTTTCAGAGGCCAGAAAAGCACTTCCGGTTCCAGGGTTGCACAATCCCAGAACCGGAAGGCCTGTTCGCGATTTATCCATGGTTTCAGGTACTCACAGTAGGAGCCGGAACGTATCCCCAGCGGACACTGGGGTCCAACTGTATTTCTACAATTAAACCACAGCGAAAAACATGTCTGGTCATTTAGCCTGAAGGAACTGCTGAACAGATTAAAGTCAGTGAATGATCTTATGGTTTTCTTCCTTGTAGCTAATAATTCATATTAAACTGTATCTTATGACTCAACTAAACGGAGAACAAAAAATCAGCTCTTTGACTCTTATGTTCTTATTCCATCTCTATTCCACCTTCGTTAGATTAGAATGTTCAGGAGAGGGGGGATGGTAGGGGCACGCCGGTGGCACGCTGGGCCTGTTTCCGGGCCTTCTTGAATGCCAGACTTTCCGGAACCTGGAGACAGGGCCTCCACCGGAGTGCTCCTGCCAGCCTCCCCAATGCCCACTTACCTTTGGGGGTGTTCCCAGATGGCACGGATGGTGGTGGCGAGAAGGTGAGGTAAGTGGGGAGGGGGTGGAAATCGAGGGGTGGGAGGAGGGTTTATTCGTTCCATGGAGGCTAATATTTGGCCGGAGCTGAATCTTTCCACATTCTATTCCTCTCAAATAGAATGTGGAAATTGGCTCCATGCACCCCCCCTATTATTTCACCCAGAAGACAGACCTTAAGTAATTGAGCTTTCTCTTCCCAAAGTGCTATCATCAAATTCACGGATCTCAAAGCAAAAATCAGTGCAGCTCATAAAATTCAATTCATAAAATTTCTTAAGTGCCCAGCTCTTTACTTCTACTTAATCACAATTTTAAATACGGCAGTTACACAACTTTCCATTTTCACATTTCTACTGCCCACATGTAGTTTGCTCAACAGCATCCCAGGAAACATGCACAGGGTAACAGATAGATTTTGCGACTGGACTGATTATGCGGAAACAGGCTGGAACTTAGCAATGATAACAAACCAAATTTTAGAAAGGTCCAGCAAGGTAGCTAGTAGCACTTGGAGACTAACAAGAGAAGGGTTGGTAGCATGAGCTTTCATAGACATTACTTCTTCAGATGCTAGAGGGCCCAATGGAGACGTCTACTTCTTCAGATGCCAGGGGCCCCAATGGGCACTTCTACTTCTTCAGATTCTAGGGGGCTCAATGGGCACATGTACTTCTAAGGGGCCAATGGGCAATTCTACTTCTTCAGATGCTAGAGGGCCCACTGGGGGGCATGTCTGCTTCTTCAGATGCTAGCGGGCCCAATGGGCAGCACATCTACTTCTTCTGATGCTAGGGGGCCCAATGGACACATCTACTTCTTCAGATGCTAGGGAGGGCAATGGGCCCAATGGGCTGTCTACGAAAGCTAATGCCACCAACCCTTCTCGTCTCCAAGTGCTACTAACTACCTTGCTCGACCTTTCGAATTACACTAACAGGGCTATTTCTCTGATATTGATCAAATTTTAGAAGTTCATATAGCAGTGGAATAAACACACTAGATGACAATCATGACAATATTTCTAGACACTGATTTTAAATATGGTAAGAAATACTTTTGCATTTCTATATACTTTGATTGTGGTCCATATAAATAAATTCATTCATTCAATATGCACCGAATGACAATGATGACAGTTAAAAATTAATTTATCAAAGTTAGTGTTCATGTCCCATCATAAGCCACTGTTTCTCCTGAATCAGATTTTAATTTCTGGCCCTGGCCATTCATTTTGGAACATCTGGGCTGCTCCAACAACTCTTCTGAAACAGTTTCTCTTTTATCCTCATGCTGTGTGCTGGTAACTTCAGAAGACTGAGCATCCACACTGATGGGAACCGGATTCTGTGATTCAGCTACTGGCTTTTTGTCTTCTGCTTCCTGTTGCTTCAGCATTTGTTCCACTTCTATCTCGAGTTCCAGATTCTCTTCATCGGCTTCCACTTCCAACTGCTGCATTAATTCCTCCAATTTCTTGGCTTTGCGGAGTTCGTTTTGCTGTATAATTGTGCAGAGGTGCTCCGTGAGCTGTTCCTTGACTTCTGTTTTCTTTTGGAGATCCAACTTTGCAGCCACATACTCTGCTTCGGCCTTATCATACCGCTTCCTGAAAAGGAAGCAGCCGTTTAGCCGGAGTCTGGATGTGCTACCAAAAATAGATAACATATCCACAACAAATCTATTTAGCAGATTGAGGAAAATGTGGTAAAGAAGCAAGTAACAAAATAAAAGCATACACAACAGAATCAAACTATTTCTTTATGCTTCAGAGTGTTGTCTATGGAGGACTGTCAATACCTGGAGAACTAACCTACAATAAAAAGTTACAATGTATTATATCAGAAAGCCTTGTATAAAAATAATTAAATATCCACCTTTAGGAAGTGTTCCTATTCAGGGCATCAATCAGTTTGGAACAGGAAAGCTTAAATGCTTTTCAAATTTGAGACAAAAAGAATTGGCATATATACTTTTTGTAATTTATACTTTTAGAGCACAGATTTTCCAGGACCAGTACTAATTATTTTATTGTGGACTGTGTGAAGGGACAGGTAGATGTTCTGAAATAACACTAAGAATATTTTGTTTCAGTTTGTTTGGAGGCTTCAGCAATTCTATTATCCAAGGCAAGTATGATGCCCAAATTTAATACTAAACTTATTAATTATTGAATAAAAAGTTTTAGCTTCCTCCAAATTTTGCTACAACTGAGATAGGGATTGAATCTGCAACACAAAAAACCTTGAATTTTGTCTGGACTCTGGAGCAGTTTTTTAGCAATGCTCTGGAGCAAAGCCATTTTAAAAAACTTATTCTGATTAAGAGATTACACTAAGACAGATAAAGTTATTATGATAATTATTATGATAATAATATGATTTATCATATTACTATGACAAAGCAAAACCACTGAATTCTGTGCAAGGAATGGGAAGGAAAAGAGTTCCATGCTAGGAAAAGGAAAGGATTTTTTAAAATGTAACTCAATATTTGAAGACAGTTACCAGAAAACATGCATTTCATTTTAAAAAGAAAAGTAGTCCTGTACCGCTATTTCTCAGTAAGTAAGTTTCCATGGAAGAAAGTTGGTTTTCTTCAAACAATCTCTTTCTAGTCTCGTTCCAGGTTCCTTTCTTACCGGGCACAAGAGTAATCCAAGCTGGCCTGGTCAATCCTATTTCTCAGGATCCCAATATCAGCAGATACCATATCATCCAAAGCCTGGAGTTGAGTCTGGATCCGCTTTAACTTCACTGCTTCGGCTTGAGTTCTTCTGGACCTGGTGAAGAATGAGGCATGAGAAAGAGTTACTCATAAAAAGTAGCAGTTTAGTCAACAGCTGAGAAACTCTGAAGGATAGTGTGAATATAAGAACATAAGAGGAGCCTGCTGGATCAGGCCACAGCCCATCTAGTCCATTGGAACCTAAGAGGAGCCTGCCGGATCAGGCCACAGCCCATCTAGTCCCTGAGAAATCAAGGAGGAGCCCTGCTGGATCAGGCCACAGCCCATCTAGTCCATAAGAACCTAAGAGAAGCCCTGCTGGATCAGGCCAAAGCCCACCTCGTCCAGCGTCCCATTGCACATGGTGGCCCACCAAATGCTCATGGGCATCTCAAGCAGAGACAAAAGCAAACCTTTTCCTGCTCTCAAATCCCAGCAAATGGCCTTAGAAGCATTCTGCTGCCCCCCGCCCCCAGCCTGAAAGATGTACCTAGGCATTCATTCTAATAGCCATTGAAACATGGGTTTTTTTAAAAATTGGGAATAATGAGATTAGTCCAAAGTTATGGACAAGTTTTTCAAGATATGCTATCTGTGGTTACAAGAGGTTGCAATGCAGTAGGTTTCACGTCTATTGCCTCTTTTTCTCTATCATCTTGTTTAACCAATGTAAAAAAATGGAAAGATTTTATCACTTCAATTTCTAAAGAGTATCTAACAAGCATGATAAATAGGACCTTCCTTTTCTTACACCCTGTGATGTCTTGTTTCACCAGAGCTCCACAATATTCACATGGAAAAGGGTTTTTTTTCTCCACAGACATTCAAAAAAGCATCTTAAAAGGATATCCAAAAGCATCTTAAGAGACGGCACCACATGGCACTTGCATTCTCCTTTCATCTCTGGTCCATGGTTTCTAGCCTAGAATTTTCTGAGAGGGGGGAGCATGTGAACCATTCTATGTAAGAACCAACTCTAAGCTCCTCAGATTTTTTTTTAAACTATGTATGAATGCAGACATTTTGTCAGGTAAACATACTACAAAGACCTTTAAACTGATTGCATCTTTCAGAATGTCGTTTGAAAAAAGGACATATTCATACGGAAAATAAATATTATATAATCATTCTGAAAAAAGCTTGATAACTTTAAGAACCACAGTACATTAAAAACTGAACACAAAATTCTCCACACCTTTCAGCAATTGCCTTAGCCAACAGAGCTTTCTTGCGCTTGTTTTTTTCTTCCATAAGTTTTTGCTCTTGCTGAAGGATTTCCCATCGAGATTTTTCTTGCCTGAATATGGATGAAATAACAAAATTAATCATTATATTCCTTCTCCTTTTCCTCCATTAGCCCTCAGAAGAATTCAGAGTGATGTGTCTTGAAGTTACTCCAGAAACAGTTGAATAGTTCAAGCAAATGCAGATAGCTCTGCATTAGGATAGCAACGGTCACGGCAACTTCTGGCACACGTTGGGCTGTTGCTATGGCAACTGTGGCACAGCACAGCTATGGCCATTCCCATGCAGCATTTGCATCAGTGGGAGCTTACCAGGAACATATCAGACCCTCCCAGTCAGGACAGCTTCACATGCTTTGGGATGGAGGCAAAGCCAAGGCCTGCATATGGAACGTCCCAGTGCACGGGTAAGCGTGACAAGGCCCCTGGCTTTACTACTAGGCCTAACTTCAGAACACAGATGGCTCTAATTTATCTCGGAGGTGAACCCCAAGTTATCCCAGAATACTCCTTTCTTACTAGTGTTTCCCAATAAAGCTGCTGTAAATTCTACACTATACAGTCAAGACCCCCATATCCGCTGGGGATACGTTCTGGCTCCTACCGTGGGTACCTGAAACCATGGATAAGCGCAAACAGGCCTTCCAGTTCTGGGGTCATGTGACCCCAGAACTGGAAGTGCTTTCCTGGCCTCCGGAAGGCCTATTTCTGCCTCCAAAGAGCACTGGAATAGGAGTGTGATGCTTTCGGATGCCGCCTGCCCGCCTCCCACACACACCCTTACATTTTGGGACGGGCTCTGGTGGCATCACACACCTATTCCAACACACTACGGAGGCCGAAACTGGCCTCCCGGAGGCCAAAATAGGTCTTCTGTTTCTGGGTGCTTTTCCTTTATGGTGTCCGCGAGGGCGGGTGGGTGGTTAACTGAAACCGTGGTTACTGAATCAGTGGATATGGGGGGTTGACTGTAATCAGAAGAAAGCAAGAATGATTTAGAAGTATCACAAGATTGAAAAGACAAGAATTTCTACTAGTTTTAGCTTCCATACAATGTGGCATTTTTAAACATAGTAATGCTGCAATTTTGTAAAGCCCTCTTGACGTAAAAAAAAACTTGGATTGAGAAACATCTGTAGCCTTGACCTGAAACCCTAAGCCTTGGAAGATGATAAAGAATGTAGAAAAATGCAAATAAACCACAATTTTTATGCGCTGCAGTTCTCAACAACGTTAGCTTCACACAAAGCAATTTCATGTTTCATGGATTTTCCATTTATGCAAATAGGTTTCCCCCTTCTAAAGGAGATACCACTATAAGAGATTTGGCTTCCTCTGCATACATTCAGTACAGATGTTCTGAAGTCCTTCTGATGCTGTTGGTCTTCCAAAATCCATCTGCCCCAGCCAGACTGGCTAATGAGAAGAAATAATGAGAACTACAAAGAAAACGGGTGAAATTTTGCATACAGCCCTTAACCATCTGTTAACATATTTCCTTTAACTGAATTGCCAGCATGCCCAGTATATTGTAGTTCATTGGCTAGTGATGATAACACTCTTACACCTTTATTACAGACTTACTAACAATTCCATTTTCTTTTTCATCTGCTTTTCACTTGACTCTGCAGAGAGATCACCATTACAAGCTTTTCCAAGTCCAGCTGGAACCTCTTGCATTCTGACATCTTGCTGCTTCTCTGCTGACAGGACCTGGGGTGGTGATAACTGTGGTGATGGATTCTTCAGTTTGGGCACAGAACATTTCTGCTCCAAAGGTAACAAGGCTGCTCCATCAGGCAGTTCCATTCCCTGACCTTTCTCTTGAACTGGCTTTCTCCGTTGTCCAGGCTGTCTGCTTTTGTTTGCAGAACACGTCCGACGCTGTTGTTGAGAACGTGGTTCTGACGGATCTAAATAACACAAGCAGGTATACATTAAGCTTTAACATCTGAGGCACTGTTAGGACGTGTCCCCATGCAAGCCGTTTGGCGCTGACTGGGCTCGCGTGGGCCGGGTGCGGGACTGAGAACGCTCCCAGCCCGTACCCATGTTATTCCTGGCAAAGCACGCCAGGTACGGGTTGGGCGCGGATGGAGGCGTCCCCATGCAAACTGCGCCAAACCCTGGGAGATGTGGGGGAAAAAGCTAAAATAAAGCTTACTTAATATTAATAAATTTATAAATAATTTTAATAGACCGAAAGCCGCTACGAGGTTTAGCGGCAGTCAGGCACTTGAGCAGTTTTGCGCACCTCTGCTCCATTGGGAACTGCGAAAACGCCCGCCAAGTTTAAAAGGGAGAAAATTAAGCCTTTATTTCATGATTGCCTTGGTAGTTGGGAAATGGGGTTGGAAATATTTCCGTAGAAAATGCACAAAAATTAAGCCATTATCCTGCCTGCCTTGGCAATTTGGGATTTTAAAATGTCAGCGGCTGTGATCTCCAATGCGCAGGGCAGGAACGGCAAGTGTACCCCACCTCCTAATGACGTGAGTGCCAATCTCCCCTCCAGACAGCCTGTGATTGTCCCCATGTGCGGTCTTGGCTTGCTAACCAATGCATGACGGTACCCCAAACCGTGCAGAGACTTGTTTTTTCAGCTATCAAATTTGGCCCTGTTCTGGCACAGTTTGGGGGGATTTGGTCTGCTTTGCGTGGACCAAATCCAAAACACATGAAGACGTCCCTTGCCGATCCTGCATTCAAAATCATACCAAACGTGCATGGGGACACGGCCTAAGCTCCAAAAATTCTTAGGACAGGGTGAGTAGTCATTGGATTCCATTCTCCTGATTAGAAAAAGGTCAACCATTGCCAAATTCAGAACACCACAGCACAGCCCTTTCAAATACTGTATTCCACTATTCTCCATATTACAGTTGCATGCAGATATGTCAGATATTAATAACTAATGTCACACAATCACAGGGTGGTCTCGGACAAAATATCTGTAGAATAAAAGCAGCAGAGAAAAATGCATGTTGAATTGTGCCTCATCTTTTATTGCACAGTTGGAACTACAACTAAATATGGGAAATCTCCATATACTTAAATAAAGCTGTGTACAAGTACGAGACTCCTGCACTGTTATGTGCAACAGCTGTACAAGAAAATTCAGACATGCACACTAAAGTAGTGCAAATTTTGTTGACAGTTGTGAACCGCTTTGGGGTCTTTGGATGGGGAGCGGTATAAAAATGTTTCAGTAAATAAATTGCTGTTTTCTGGACAGATACGCAACAAGGATTTTCTGTCATGGATTGTAAGCAAACGAAAAACGCTGGGAGGCTGAAGAAAGATCGGCCTGAGGAGATGTATCCCAAATTGCCAATGGGATGAGGTGCTGAGTTAACATCACCATCCTCCGTAGCAACCACAGTGTAACGTGTAAAAAGGGATCCCAGTGTGGGTTGCATCTGCTAACAAATGAAGTGGCATTTTGTGAAAGAGAACACAAGGGGATCTCCTACTCCCTGGATCTTTTGTGCCTGCTCAAACTTTCTATTTTGGATCCTCTTTCTGTATCTTCGAAATAGGATGCTGAAGATCAGCCATAGTGAAGTGATCATCTGATAGTACTTTTATTGTAAAAGGGACCCAAATGACTTGTTCTTATTCAGGAATACAAGAAGAAGAAGAGTTGGATTTTCTACCCTGCTTTTCTCGCCCATTTAAGGGGACTCAAAGTGGCTGACAAAGCTTTTCTATTCTCCCCACGCCAGACACCCTGTGAGGTGGGTGGGACTGTGAGAGCTCAGAAGAGAGCTGTGACTAGCCCAAGGCCACCCAGCTAACTTCATGGAGGAGGAGGAAGAAGAGTTGGCATTTCTACCCTGCTTCTCTCACCATTTTACGGGGGCTCAAAGCAGCTGACAAACCTTCTGTTCATCTCCCCACAACAGAACTCCCTGTGAGGTGGGTAGGGGAGCTCAGAAGAGAGCTGTGACTAGCCCAAGGTCACCCAGCTGGCTTCGTGGAGGAGGAGGAGGAAAAGTTGGCATTTCAACCCAGCTTTTCTCACCCATTTAAAGGGACTCAAAGCGGCTGGTAGACCTTCTATTCTCCACATACCAGATACCCTATGAGGTAGGTGGGGCTACGAGAATTCAGAAGAGAGCTGTGACGGCCACCCAGCTGCCTTCGTGGAGGAGGAGGAAGTAGAAGAGTTGGCTTTTCTACCTCACTTTTCTCACCCATTTAAGGGGACCCAAAGCGGCTGACAAACTTTCTGTTCTTCTCCCCACAACAGAACACCCTGTGAGGTAGGTGGGGCACCCTATGAAGTGTGAGAGCTCAGAAGAGAGCTGTGACTAGCCCAAGGTCCCCCAGCTGGCTTCATGGAGGCAGTAGAAGAGTTGGCTTTTCTACCTCACTTTTCTCACCCATTTACTGCAAAGAGGCGGGCAGCCCCTCATGGTCGCCTAACACCACAGCTCGTGTTAACGAACGTATCACACGCCTAGCCGAGGCGACCTCAGACTCATTTATGTCGCTTCTGAATACACCCTCAGGCTGGCCGAAGGCGACCAGCAGCCCACCCAAGCAGCCCTACTGCTCCTCCCGCGGGGGTGGGGGGCGCTTGCAGGCCTGCGACCACCGTCCATCCCCCGGGGGAGGCCGAGAGGCGCTGAGGCGCCGAGCACAGGCCGCGTCCGCCTCGCTCCCCTCCGCCTCCGCCGGCCTTGAGCCCTTCTCCGAGCCCGCCGCTTGCTTGCTTGCTTGCTTGCGGCCGGGCGGCGTTACCTTCGCGCCGCTCCTGGAGTCGCCGGAGCTCCTGCTCCGAGAAGCCCGCCCAGGCGCCCGCCATGGCGGATGCGGCACGGCGGCATCCCTCGCTCGCTCGCTCGCTCCTTCCTTCCTTCCTGCTCCTCCTGCCACGTCTTCCCGGGGCGGCCGGCGAGGCTCGGCCTGCCCCGGCCCCGCCCCGCCCGCCTGATGGCGGTTTTCCGAAGGGGGGAAAACCTGGGAGGGCTCAGAAGAGAGCTGTGACTCATCCAAGGTCACCCAGCTGGCTTCGTGGAGGAAGAAGAGTTGGCTTTCCTGGCCTGCTTTTCTCACCCATTTAGGGGATTCAAAGCAGCTGACAAATGTTCTCTTCTCCCCACAACAGAACACCCTGTGAGGTAGGTGGGGCTGTGAGAGCTCAGAAGAGAACTGTGACTCATCCAAGGTCACCCAGCTGGCTTCGTGGAGGAAGAAGACGTCGGCTTTCTTGGCCTGCTTTTCTCACCCATTTAAGGGGACTCAAAGCGGCTGACAAATGTTCTCTTCTCCCCACAACAGAACACCCTGTGAGGTAGGTGGGGCTGTGAGAGCTCAGAAGAGAGCTGTGACTCATCCAAGGTCACCCAGCTGGCTTTGTGGAGGAAGAAGAGTTGTTCAAATTTTTTATTTGAATCTGCACATATGAGTGACTACAACATTTGTATGTGCCCATACGCATATCCGTACAGATCAGTACAACATCCATATGCATCCCATAGTAATCCCATATGCAACATATTTTCGTACAAAGGCGTACAGATGTGGGAAAGATATGGATCTTCAAGTATGTGTCATGTACGAACCCGTACACATATGAATGTCCAGATAATTCGAATGAATAGATCCAAAGTTCAAAATGTGATTTGAATGTTTATGTTTGAATTTTGGGACATTCTGTTCCAGATTGAATCTCGCAATTCAGCACATTTGATCAGAATTTGAATGCCTGCGAATATTTGTGCACATCCCTACCCAAGACACTTGCAAGCAGTGTATTTCACATTTAGAAGGTTTTGATTTGAAATAGTTTTGCATACTTCTAATCTCAAGGTCTTCTAAATAAATACTGTAATTTCATGGGGCAGAAGTTTCCCTTCCTAACTAACTAAGGGTGTTTCCACACTAGCTGTGGAAACCGGATTAACACCACCACCACCCCGGTAAGTAAGACTAAAGACACTTACTTTAAATGGCTTCCACATTGGAGTCCTCTTCTGAGACCGTTTGTGGAGTCCGCTTCCACATTTTGGCACGCAAGACTAATTTTTAAAACCAGTTTTGCTGCCGAAATCCGGATTAAATTGAAGACCTGAAAAATCAGGTCTTCCATCCGTCACTTCGCCTGAATGTGTGCAGAAGCAGGACGCTTCCGCACGTGGCCAGGCGAAGGGACGGATTCCCTCTGCCTCCTTCTGAAGCCCTTCCTTTGTGCGCCGGGCACCGCCAGAAACACACAGTGACTGGCAGCTCCAGTCACTGCTCCGGGGGCAGTGGCAGCAGTGCGCGAGCTGGAGTACTTTTGGAATGGGCGCTGATGCACCCACACAGCACCCACAGCACCCGTCTTCCTGAATCCGGCCTCCCCGCATGTGTGTCGGTGCGCAGGAATCCCTCAGATCAGTCACTATTTGTGATGGATCTTTGGGAGGACGGATTGCCGAAAAGCGGATATTTTAGATCCACTTTTCAGTGGCAAATGCGGAAACACCCTAAGTGTTGTCATTCCTTCATAGAGATTTCTGTTTAGGAAATTTTCTGACATTTTCCTTCCTCTTCGCTGTCCAGGAACAAAAGGGAGGGAAAGTTAGAGCAGTGAACCATTCTGTACATGTGTAAGAACTAGTGGAAATGTATTTATACTTTCTATATTTCAACGGTAACAAACATTTTAAGCACTGAAATCCCTATGTACAAAACTGAACTAAAATACGAATAAAAACAAGTAATAAGCGAATGAACTTATTTGGATGTTACCATTTGAAGGTCTCCTTGAAACCAAAGATACCATGTGTATGCCATATGAAAGTCAGCATGACATATGAACTAACTAATGATGCCCCTGGATCCCAGTAAGAATGGGTCTGACTGTGTGCCAGCTTTTTGGTGAGCTGCCTGCCTGAGGCAAAAATTGCAGATGTTGCAGTGTAGAGTTGCAAAGGAGGCAGCAGCCATGATGCGCATGGACACCAGATCAATATCAGAGAAATAGCTGTGTTAGTCAATTTCGAAAAGTCCAGCAAGGTAGTTAGTAGCAATCAGAGACTAACAGGAGAAGGGTTGGTGGCATGAGCTTTCATAGACACGTCTACTTCTTCACCTACCCTTCTCCAAGTGCTAATAACTACCTTGATGGACACCAGGGTCTTCCACGAGGATTTATTTATTTTATTTATTTGAGAAGCCTTTTTTGCATCCCTACCCTTTTAACTTCTTTGGGAGATGGATTGTCTGAATAATATGTCCATATTTCATTTCTTGTTATTTAAAAAAAATAGAGATTTAAATTTCATATAAGAACAAAGTACGTATAAAGTGTCAGTTTTTGGAATTGCTGTGAAATGTCACAAGAACCCTTTTCCAAACTATGTGCTTTATTGAACCAAGAATAAGAAATCCACTTTAAAGCTTTGAAGTGCTGCTTCATCTACTACCGAAAAAGTCAGTTTGAAATCTGGGAGAAATTTATTTCCTCTCCTTGCTAGATGGAACATGCATTGTGGGGAACTGAAGCTAAAACAAGAATTTTTAAGACCTAGAATGGCTGCAATAGAGAAGACAATAAAGATCTGGAGGATGGCAAGTACATTACCAAAGGAAAAATATATAAAATCTGTTAGTTCATACGTGTCCAAAATAGAAACTTCTCTAGATCTTCCACGGAGATTGATTCTTCAGTGATTTCCCGAGGGCAGAAAAAGATTTGTCATCCCTTGTAGAACTTATAGCTTGTAATGTCATTTTCTCTCAAGCCACACTGTCCAATGGAGACAGGATTATCTCTTGTGAACAGGAAGCCGCCATTAGCCAGTAATTAGAGGTGATTGTGGGAATAAACAACGTAACATCCTTCAGGCAGTTAATACATATCTGCCTTATAAGACACGAACATCCTTAAAATCTGAGCAATGGTAATACACCATACCATATTTTGAATAGCTTTCTAAGGGCGTGTCTCCATGCCAAAAATATTCTGAATTTAATCTTGTTTTGCCTCTGAGCATCTCCATGCACAGCTTTACTCCAGGCTACACCAGGTGCAAAGGAGGAAAATCCGTGGCAGAAAAAAAACCCTTTCAAACAGTACTACATCCAACTTAGGGGGAAACCGCAGATTATCCTGGGAGCATGGGGACGCTGCCCCACTAAAATGGTGAAGGAGCCGTGAAAGCCGCTGCTTTTAATCATTTTAGCAAAGCTCTTTACATGCGCACAACAGCCCCTGTCCCTGCCTGACAGCTGCTGTCAGGAAGGGAAGGAAGGCAAAGAGACAGGCGCACACAGGAGGGAAGCTTATGGTGTGGGGGGGGGGGGAAACAGAAGAGGAAACCCAGGAAGAAATCAAGAGAAAGGAAGGGAAGGAATCTCTCTCCCCCTTCGAATAATGCAGCCTCCGCTGGTTTGCTTGTGTGGTAAATATGTGAATGCAGGGAGCTGGATCTGACAGCTGCAGGGAGCCTGTCATTGCTCCAGCAGGAGGTGGGGGGTAGAAAAGATGCAGGCTCACAAAAAACGGCTTCCATGGGGACAGGAAAGTACGATTTTAATCCGCGTTACCCCAAACCACATGGGGACTCTTTATTGCGAGTTACAACATGGATTTTTATTAATCACATCACTAGCGAAGCAACCAGCTCCTATGGGGACGCGCCCTAAGTCTGTTTCCTACCTTGTTATTTCCAAGTGTTCAGCTATTTCCTGCCATGAAATGCAGGATCTCCAGATGATGCTTGCGCTTATACATTATGTGTATAGGCATTTTTAAAACTCCTTTCTTGATCCTGATCTTTGTCACTGTAATTCATGTAATTACTTTTCTCCCTCAAAAAAGGAGATTCTCAGGCAATCCGGCAAATGTGAGCTTGGAAAACACACGAGGTATTATGAGTAACAGCCCTGAAGGAATTCTCGAATTACCCCCCTCATTTGTCTAATGAAACATTCCCATGTGTTTTTCAACATAAATGAAGTGGGATTGGAGTAAACGGTGTAACAGCAAAGAGGCTGTTTGAAGGAATGTCATGTTAAGCATAACTGAGAATAATTTGTACAAGTATCCTCATTCCACTCAACTATTTAAAGGAATTTTGAGTACAATGTTTCATTATCTGTATCAATTCTGGCATTTAGTTGACCACAAATAATGCAGTGAGCATAGGAAAATCTTACCTGTGATTTGGAAATATTCTAATTTGCACCAGTCACTGTATTATTACATCAAAGTAGACATACATTTACAAACACATAGAAGTCTCTGCTATGTTTCGCCAAATAGATAACGCAAATAGTGAACTAGAGATGTGCAAATTTGGTTTGTTTTAGAACAGTTCAATTGGAACCATTAAATTCAACCTATTCAACCCCAGCCAAACCACTTGGAATCGCTTTGATTCAAACTAAACAAGGGGTTCTTGATTAAACACTACCCAACAGAAGAGTCTGATCTGAGCAGTTCTAGAATCAGGTCTACATGTTTGACCTGGCTTTAGATTGAACCAAATTCAACAGATCTGAATTTGTGCCATCTCTAACCACAACTTTCTTGTCCAATAGTTTCAGTTATTAGAGAAATAGATACTGAGCATTTGACATTGGCATTGAAATGGCCTTTGTATTACTGCAAGGATGTTCTGAATAAGATACAAAAATCAGTTGTCAATGTCTCCTATGGAAATATTAAAATTGATAGATAATCTTGTTAATGCAAGCAGCCTTGTTCCAAGAAAGTTAAACCAGGGGTTGTTTCCACCCAGCTGTTAGTGTGGTTTGAAAACGATTTGAATTTTCTTTTCCCCCCTTACAGATTGGGTTCCTGCATTTTCCGAGGAGTAGATTGCTAAAAAATGTTCTTAAAAAAACCTGAAAAAACAGCTCTCACTCCTTTTTTGCTGCTAAAACACTTTATCTTTATTCCTTTGGGAATGGTAATGCAGTATTGGGGAAAGTTATATCATGAAACGGGTGGGGTTTCACCCGGTAGGACAGCCCCTGGCTTGCCATCCCTCCTTTGCAGAGGAGTTTAAAGTGTTCGAGTCTACACACACACACACACCTTTCCCTCAGCAGGCCACTTCACAGTGGATAAAATGTTTCATTTTCACCCACCTCACACTGATAACAAGAAGTTTCTCTTTCACCCACTCCACATTGATAAGAAGTTTAATTTCCTGCCCACGCTTCTCCTCACTTTCTCCTTTTTCAGCTGCAGAAAGACGGCTTGGCTGGCTCCTTCCTGCGTGAACCAGCCACAGTGGGTGGGCAGGAGAAAGGTGTGAGAAAGGAGAAAGTGAGGGGAAGGAGTGGGTGAGGAGGCTTAGGGAGGTGATTTTGTGCAACATCATGGAAGCGATGCCTGTGGTCATGGGGGAATCCCTAGTCTGAAATTACACAGTTGCGCAAAAGAGGCTGGATATAGGATCAAAGGGTGGAGCTGGAATTCCCCACCCTCGACCATGTCATCGTGGGATTGAACCCAATTGGGAGAGAGAGGTGGGCACCCAGGTGGCAAAGGGTGGGGAGGAAAAGATTCGCTTTACCAAATGCGTTTTGAAGCGTTTTCTATGGGAGCAGCATGGTGTTTGACTGTGATTTAAAATGAAAACATGGGAATGCCCAGAATGCGCGTTTGCATCGGGTTTAGCTTTGTTTTGTTTTTAAAAACTTAAGTGGGATTGCCGCTTAAGATGAACTTTTTTACCTTGTCAATTTGTTGTTGAATCTACTCAGTCTAATGCTACCTTCTCGCCAATGTAAATGAGTGGATCTTTATTTATTGCAACTTGCCATGGGATGTCACGAGGAGGAATTAGGCTCCTTATCTTGGGTACATGAGCTGAGTTTGTGGTTGCAGTATTGGCAGTCTGCTCAGTAACTACAAAAATGACTCGTGTTCTTTGTAGATATTCAGGGATTTACCCTTGTTATTGTATCACGATACAGAGAAGACTAACTGGAATCAGATTGTCAGTCTCCTCTGCTTCATCAAATGTAGCTTGAGAAGGGACTTCAGACCAGATACAAAAGGTTATTCAAGGAGGGCTGTTTTAAAACCCCATCAGAAAAAGGGGTTGCAAATGTAGATTGCTACTACTACTACTACTACTACTACTACTACTACTAAGAATGTGCACTACTGGTTTTTTGACATTCTATTCGAATTGAATACTCAAAAATTCAATCTTTTGAATCTGTTAAATTTGAATTTAACAAGATTTGATTCATTTTTTCCAAGTTTCCAATTTTGGATTCGAATTTGACAACATTCGTATGTGACCCTACACATCTTCCCAACATCTGTACATGTCCGTATGCATCCCATATTTATCCCATATGCAAACCATTTTCATACCGTACAGATCCGGAAATGCGTATGGATGCAGGAAAGATGCGTATCTTCAAGTACGCATCATGTACGAACCCGTACATATACGAATGTCCAAATAATTCAAACAAATAAATCAAAAATCAAAAATTCAATTCAAATATTTACATTCAAATTTTGGGACATTCTGCGAATGTTGAAATTTGACACATTCAATCAAATTTTGAATGCTTACAAATATTCATGCACATCCCTAACTACTACTACTACTACTACTACTACTACTACTACTACTACTACTACTACTACTACTACTACTACTACTACTACTACTACTACACCCTTTCCACCCAAGGGTAGAATATACAATCAGAGAAATTAAAGAAAAGAAAATTTGCCTAAGGTCTCCAACCCTGCTCGGACGGCAAACCTCGGCGGAGGAGGCATTCCGGAGCATATTGACCCTTCTAATCTCTCTAAGCCAGTGGTTCTCAACCTGGGGGCCGGGGCCCCTTTGGGATTCAAACTACCCTTTCAGAGGGGTCGCAACAAGTCTCCCACCACTCTTCCCTCCCGCTTCCCAACTGCTCTACCCCCGTGGTTGGGGATCTCCACAACATGAGGAACTCCATTAAGGGGTCGCGGCATTAGGAAGGTTGAGAACCGCTGCAAGCAAAACAAGTACCATGCCTGTGGGGGTGATTTTTGTGCTTGGATGGCAAACCTCAGCATAGGAAGTGCACATTGGCATGCGACCCCTCTAATCTTTCTAGGGCATAAGCAGGCACCGGGTTGAAGGACAGGGTTTACGCACCGGGTTGAAGGACAGGGTTTACATTTGAAAGAATTATTTGACTCTTAAGACATCCTTTGTTAAGATGGTTTGATTTTTTAAAAAATATGGTAAAATAATATTGCTTTAGTAATATATTTCTTAATGAAAGTATACATTGTTTTTTAAACTGTTGTGGTTAAAGGAATATCAGCCAAAATATATGGATTGACCATAAGATGGTAGACTTCCAATATTTCTAAGGCCATTTGCTTTGATTCAAGAGCAGGAGAAGGTTTGCCCTTGCCTCTGCTTGACATGCCCATGGACAATTGGTGGGCCACTGTGTGAGACACGACGCTGGACTAGATGGGCTATGGCCTGATCCAGCAGGGCTCCTCTTATATTCTTACCTATCCTGAGTCACCCAGGAAGACCAAGAAGATCCGGATCTAAGGAATGGGCACTTCCCTTAATCCGGGTCTAGTAGATCCGGATTAAAGGAAGGACCCAATGTGTTTCCATGGATGCTCTAGCACCCAATAGCGATGGGTGCTAGCCCCCCTCCTGTGGAAACATCTGAGTACCCATTTGCAAATCCGGATTGACTTTGAAGGCTGAAGACCCCATTGTGGACTCCTTTAATGGAGTCTACACGAAATCCGGATTGTAGGTCCTGAAGGAC
>MTQE01001134.1:3021699-3056429 GCA_014337955.1 Aspidoscelis marmoratus | reverse complement strand
AAAAAAAAATGGGTTCAAAACATTCTGTTTACGGGAGCCAAGGAACCATGAAGAACTTCTGTGAAAGAGTATTCAAAGCAGCCGGCAGCCCTTCCATAAGAGAGTAGAAGAATACTCTGTGCTATAGTTCTAACAGACCATTCCAACAGTGATTGTTCCAGGGTCAATGGGTTAAAGATGGAAACCAAAAGCAGAATAAGAGCAGCTATAGAAAATGCGAATGCTGGTTTGCCGAGTGAAGAAACAGGGTGCAACTCACATGTATATAAAGATTTAAGTTGCTTTTTTTGGCCTGGACAAAAGTTACAGAACTGGATATTGCAGATAAAGCTCAGGGTGCAATTTTCGACATTCAATTCATAAAAAATCTCATATTTGAAAATCCAAATTCGTACAAATAAAGAAAAATGAATGTCTGGGCATTCAAACTGATAGAAATACATTTGTATCTATTAGTTAAAAAAAATCAGCCATATATTAAAAAAAAAATAGACAAAACAGTCAAATATTGGATACGTATCTAAAGATACAAATCTCAAATGCATCTGTACGTATCCCATATGCATCCCGTTTCCACCCCGTACATATATGTATGGATGCACACAAGATGTGTACGTATCCATACACATGTGGATGTCCGAATTATGAATAACTCAAAATATTCATATTCCTATGAATTCTAAAGTTCGAATGTCTGGATATTCGATTCGTATACAAATGTCCAAATTTGTATGACTTTGTACAAGTAACAAAAATGTTGAATATTCATGTACATCCCTAGTTAAGACTGTGACATTCATGCTAGGCAGGGTGCAGCAGAGAAGCCATTTTATGGGTTTTCCCGAGCTCCTGAGTGACAACAGAGGTGGAGCACTGGAGAAAGTCCCACCAGCCCGCCAAAAATGGACCAATAGAGACAGGCGGATCGTGGGCTATAAAAAGCAGCAGCCCGGCGTGTCTCTGATCTCTCAGCAGATGGGGATCAGGGAGGGTTTCTCCAGCCTCACTCATAAATAGGGGAGAAAGAAAGAGAAAGGTCTCTCCTCTTGTGAAGGGGAAGACCAGGGCGTGCAGTGTGTGTAACCGAGTCTTTCTACTCAGAGCTGGAGCGGAGTAGAGCCCGGATGGGCAGATCGTGGCTGCTACAAGGCTGTCTTTATTATTTAGAGGGTTTACCTCACTGAATGATAGGGAAGAGCTGAGAGGGAAGGAATAAGGAACCGTTGGGCTTACTGTAGAGCTTACTAAGGACTGTATGCTTATGGTAGAGCTAAGTGAAGGGAACAGGACAGTTTATTATTGACAATATCTTTATTTTCCAAGCAACTAAAGAACCTTTAAGCCAATTACAAGCCTGCTCCTTTATTTTATCTCTTTGTGACAATAAACTTTAAGTGTTTGTTTTACAATTGAGTCAGCTTGCTGCTTTAGGGGAGACTGACGCACAGACATATAAAGCAGGACGCCAGTGGGCTGGGGGAAACTTGTTGGCATACAGACCCACCAGAGCTGGCAGGCGACCTGGGTGCTCAGCAGCTTGCTCTCTTGCTGCGTTGCACTGCATTGCGTTGCGTTGCGTTGCGTTGCATTGCGGGGGACAAGGAGGGAGGGACTGGGCTGAGTCGCCCCAAAGACCGATCTGCAAGCAATGTGAAAAATAATATCTGTGTAAACCAGGGCTGTACAACTTGTGCCCTCTTGGTGCCCCTGAACTACGTCTCCCAGCATTCCACTACTTGCATAAACACAACACGGTTTACTCAGAGACACTTTGTAGGTCCCCAGGCTGAACTCATATCTAGTATTGAGGATGGTTGTGTGATTAGGACTGATGTTGACACCTAGTGGCAAGCCCAAAGGATTGCATTTATCCTATTGCAAGCAACAAGGGAGAGGGAGCCATGGGGGGGATTCGTGTTTCAGATTGAGACTCTGCACTAGGGACCTGCACAAATCATTCATGCTATTCAGAATTCGGACGAATGGGTCCGAATTCTGAGATTCGTGGACAGATCGAATAGGGCCCTGTTTGTCCATGAATCAGATAATCCAGATACTTGATTCCCTGGGGACTCCGTCCCTGGGTCTTCCTATCCCTAAACCCGCCCACCCCCATGCAGCCTCCCCAGGGCCCCCTTACTTGCTCTGGTGTCGCCTCTTCCCACGCCATCTGGAACGCCAACCAGGCTTTCCGGAACCTAAATACAGGCCTTCCAGTTCTGGAGGGCCTGGGAAGAGACCCAGGGCGCCATCGGAGTGCTCCCACCTGCCTCCCTGGCACCCCTTACCTGTGGATCTACCCCAAACCTTGCTAGGACTTTCCTAACTACTAGTGAGGTGTGATTTGGGGTCATTCCCTCCATGCTAGAGGTAATCACAGAGCCACAGTAATGGCACCAACAGGCATGCATGCATGGGGCTGTAGCTGTGGTAACCAGGTGACACCACACCTTTTCCACCCAGAAGAGGTGCAAATGGAGCACGCTGGGCTGTCCCACCCCTACTGCTAGTATAGTGGTAGCACAGCACTGAACTTCTGGTATAGAAGGAGCTCTGTTTGGTGTGGACAGACCCTGTGGGAGTGTTCTCCGTCTTCACATTTTTGCCTAGTGCAAAAAGGCAGAAAGACTACAACCATGCTGCAAAAAAGGGCACTTTGGAGGGGGTAGCATGAGACCCTTGTGATCTCATCCCATCTCTAATCCATATTTTCTATCCTAGGATGTTCCTGAGGGGCAGAACAGCACCTGAATGATCCCACCTGAGTACCATCTACAAGCTGTTTCAGAGGTGCTTTTTTTTCTGTATGTGGAAGCAGATGAAGACATTACAAGATATGCTTCACTTCGCTTGTGCGATGTTTACACACCTCCCTCTCCCCCATCACACCTTCTTACATGCACAATGAAAATGACATCCTTTGGGAAGGTGTAGTTGTGGTTACCGTGGCTGAATGTTCCCCAGATGTTCAAAGGGAAACAGCTCAGACGCACATGCATTCCAGAGGCCATCTGAGTCACCAGTCTGGGTGCATTTCCACACTTACATGGGAGGCAGGTCACAAGGTTTGTTTCAGGTTAAGTCTTATCAACTGCTTTGAAACAACATAAGCCTCATCTGCACACATGGGGGAGAAACGGCTTGAAAACACGCAGTAGCATGTGGCTATAAGCGTTTCCATTCCACTTCAGATCCCATTAAAGGGCTTTAAAAAGTGCATTTTCTAGCCTTTGGTTTAGGTTGAAGGCACTAGTGTGTGGATGCTACCACCTCTAGGCTGCTTTCAAGGCATTTATCCTACTGTGTATGAATGCAGTCATAGGGTGTTTTACCACCGCGCTCCTTTAATCTGCATCTAAGAAGATCTGGATCTGGGGAATGGGTACTTCCCTTAATCCGGATCTAGTAGATCCAGATATGTGTTTCCATGGGTGGTCTAGCACTCAATAGCAATGGGTGCTAGCCTCCCTGCCGTGGAAACACCGGAGCACCCATTTGGAAATCCGGATCTACCCATGAGGGGTCTGCTTGTCACCCCAGGTGCTTGGGGGGGCGGGGGGGCAATCTCTGAAGCATCTCCGAAGCCACTTCAAAGCCACTTCAAAGCCTGTGCTAAATAGCTCTGGAGCGTCTTTGAAGTCTGTGCTGATCTCTGGAGTAAACTTCGAAGTGACTTTGAAATGACTTTGGAGTGACTTCAGAGTTTACTCCAAAGATCAGCAGAGACTTCAAAGATGCTCCGGAGCTATTTGGACAGACTTCGAAGTGACTTCAAAATGACTTCAAAATGACTTTGAAGCCTAGGTTTTGGGGCTCCCCCCCCAAGGGTGCCCCTCCCCCTAGCCTCTAGACCCCATTGCCAAACTAACGTGGAAACAGGCTCCCTTTAATCTGGATTTTCTAGCTGAAGACCCCATTGTAGACTCATTAATGGAGTCTACAGAAAATCCGGATTAAAGGCCAAAACGTACCCATATGATCCGGATTTCCTGAGGCGCGGTGGAAACAAATGTGTCCCTAATGGGTGTCGTGTTGGAAATGGGGTCATCCAGCGCTCACCCAAATGGGCCCTTAATGGGTGCTAAAATGGGTACTAAGTGACCATGAAAAAACACCCATAGTTAAAGTCATAGGTTTGTTTTTATACTGATTTTATTGTGCTATGCCCTGGGACCTTTGGGTATATGCTAGGATAGAATAAACAAACAAAAACCCTCCCAAACTTTCACTTAGCATTAATGAATGATTCTCTGGTAGGGATGTGCACAATTTTATTTTGCATTCAAATTCGATTTAAATCGAATGTCGAAACATTCAATTAGATTCAAATGTTTAGAATCCAAATGCAACAAAATCTGACTCAAATTGGATACATTCAAATCTATTCGTTAGAATGTTAGATCTGAAGCTGAAGATACGAATGTTGAGAAGATTCATATTTGAAGATATTGATGTCGACAACATTTGTATCTGTACGCATTTTGTATGCAAATGCGTACAGATACATATCTGTACATTTATTCAAACAAATGTTTCAAAACATTTGAAATTTGTTTGAATGTTTAAATTCGAATGTGTAGACATTCTATTTGAGTTCGAATGTCCACATTCAATTGAAATTGACCAAATTTTGAATGTTTAGAACATTCATGCGCATCCCTATTGTCTTGTTCTGCTTGGTTTCACCTTCAGTGTCTCTATCAGGACCACGGCCCACCTGTGAGGGCCAAAAAGCATCCTTGGAGTTTCCCTTTACACAGGGTGTGAAAAACAACTTTGAAGACGACGACGACGTTGGCTTTTCTACCCTGCTTTTCTCACCCATTTAAGGGGACTCAAAGCAGCTGACAAACCTTCTGTTCTTCTCCCCACAACAGACACCCTGTGAGGTAGGTGGGGCTGTGAGAGCTCAGAAGAGAGCTGTGACTAGCCCAAGATCACCCAGCTGGCTTCATGGAGGAGGGCGGAATCGAACCCAGTATTCCCAGACAAGAGTCCAGCTCCCTAACCATTAAACCAAACTGAGGGGCCTTGCCTCCCTCTCCCCCCCCCCACCATTGTGAAAAGTGGCAATGGCAGGAGTGACCTATCTTGGTCACTTTCTGCCTGGTACAATGAATCACCAGGGGCACAATGGCCAAGCTGTGTGGCTACTTCCTGTCTATCACTTATTGTGCCAATCAGAAACTTTGGAGGCTGCAGAGCCAAAGTGCTGCATCCTCTGAGGTTTTTGCCCAGTTTTAAAGGCCAAGAGGTGCCACATGCTGAGCATCTCTACCCAGTGGTGGGACTGTTGGATCCTACTGGGGTTGGTGGAACTGCAGCCGTAGCTTGCTTGACCGAACTGAGAGAATCTCCAGACATCATGAGAAAATGTTGACTTTTTAAAAGGAAGCCATTCCTCACAGTGGCACAAAAATGTGCTATTTGCATTGACTGGCGTGCCGTATTGGCAGGATTCGCACCATCATGGCGCATTACTGTTTCCTGCCCCTGTTGGCTCAGACGTGATCTGTGCTCAGACAGCATTTGACCAATTACCTGGGAAAAAGAAAAGGAGAAAGGGGCAGCACCCCGTACATTTCCTTCACTGTTCTGTGCTGTCTTTGTCCAAATGATCCCAGACCACAGTAGCGTGTAGGCACTGAAACAACATTTTTCAGAAAGTTATGAAATCCCCGACATTCTTTACAACCGCCTTCCTGAGGAGCACGAGGAGCACATTATAGCCGCAGCCCTTTCTGTCAGCTTTGCCAGGATGCTGGTCACATGCTGTCGTTTAATCAGCGTCAGGCAAGCCCCCAAAATTCCCCAAGAGCCGTGAAGGAGGCTTGTCTATATAAATAAAATGCTTTGTTGTTAACACAATTCCTTTGAAGATCTAAGTAGAAAACAATACTAAATGCAGTTCCTAATTGTCTCCTTTGGCAAAAAAGCTGAATCAGAGATTCTTATTCTAGGATTTACAAACACCAGCCGACAGCAGGCAAAAACAAACAAGCCCAGACTCTAATGGATATCTGGAGATAAGCTGTAAATAACAAAAAGGGAGAAACGTTGTTCATGTCTATGACAATCCAGGCAACAGAGAGGGGATGCAAATGTCAAGGACAGGCACTTACATCTCTCTTAGAGCTTTCATTACGGTTTGTTGAATGAAGACAGATGAGCTGAATTTCTCTTCTCTTAGGACCCTTTATATCTCCCTCTGTCCAACCAGCTGGACTGGAGATCGGTCGTCCTGGGAGGCCATTCAGACGGCTGCTTCCTGGCTTGTCTTGGCAGCGTGGCTATTCTTACAGCCCTCTGTGACTGTCAGAGGCCCATTTAATTTAGCTCCAGAGATGAAACAGCTGCTGCAAGCTGAATCAAGGGAACATGGTGTCATGAGTGCTAGAAATCCCACACTCCCATCCATGCACCCTATTCGTCTTTGGATTTTCAAAATCAAGTTTGGCGAAATCAAAGTAAGAGTCCCAGCTGGACTGCTCCTGCTCCGCCCTCTCCACCGCCCAGCCCCAATCCACAGAGTGATGTTGCCTGCAGATATGTTGCCCTGCCTGTTCTCCAGGCCCAAAACTACATTTCTCCTTTGTAACTTTTCAGGAGGAAGGATGGCTGCTGGCTGCTTAATCAAAAGCGAGCTCATAATCTTGCAATTGTTCCCTGAAAACCACGTGAAGAGCTGATACTATCTTCGCCATATTTCCTGCCATGGATCATGTCTCCAGATCCAGTACTCTCTGTCATAGTTAACTTTATTGTGTTAATCAATACTATCTCAAAAAAAGATTTCACAGTGACCCTCACTGTACCCGTCACTTAGCTCTGCTTTTCATTAGCAAAGGCTTTCACCACTGATAAGAACATAAGAGGAGCCCTGCTGGGTCAGTCCACAGCCCATCTAGTCCAGCATCCCATCGCACACAGTGGCCACCAAATGCTCATGGGCATCTCAAGCAGAGACAAGGGCAAACCTTTTCCTGCTCTTGAATCCCAGCAAATGACCTTAGAAGCACCCCAGTTCCCCCTCCCCAGTCTGAAAGATGCACCTAGGCATTCACTCTAGTAGCCATTGATACATCTGTCATCTATAAATTTGTCTAACCCTACCTTAAAACCATCTAGACCGGCAGCTATTACCACTCCTAAAATAAAGTTGCTTTTAAAAAAATCTACTCGTCCAGTGTAGAAAACTTCATAACTTTGGCCATGATCACACCTGGCTGATCTAGGTCTTCCTGTTAAGAAACCGAACTGAAGCCGTTCTAATTCTGTTCACACCAAATCCCCAATATTCAGCTCTCAGACTGACCTCAGTCTGGACTGCGGTGCTCACACCTTCTATGTTATCTCCCCAAGACTTCTTTATGTGACTTTTTAGTTCTCCACCCCTCTTGATTACATCAACACAGGCTATATTCCAATAGGATAAAGTTCTGCCAATCAACAGTGGCAATGGGTTGTGTTTGGAGTTGTGTAGTGCTGAGGGCAAACTCGATGCTAACACAGGATACTGTTGGGGTGTGGGGACGGTGCCCCCAAACCTAGGCAGCCAAGGCTTATCCCATACCTCCACCTCTGCAGCCATTCTGATAGAAAAAGGAGAGCCTGGGATCCACCCTTTTCTCTGAAGCTGAAAAACTTTCACTTAAGTAAAAGTTTTTACAGTAATGAAACCTTAGGCCTTTTCGCACTACAGCCAAACAGCTGTAGTGCAGGAAGGCTAGGCCACGTAGGGATGGATTCCTCATAAGCACCTAGGCAGGTAAGGGATGCGTGGGAACGTGTCCTTACCTGCCTAGGTGCGCATAGGGAATCCGTCCCCGCATGGCCTAGCCCAAAATGTCTGGCATGGGAACGGGACGTCCCTCCCAGGCCTGCTGACATTGGGCTGTGTCGGCCCACTGGCGGACAGGCTGGTCCCGTCCCATCCTGGGTTCCGCAGGCCATAGCTGACCCAATCGGTGGGCACCCACCCACCCAGGGCTGCACACCTTCCCCCGCTCCAGTAGCTTGGCCCCACACTGACCTGATGGGATAAGCGTCAGGTCAGCATGGGGTCTGTCTACCATCGCGTGTGCCTGTGCACAGAGCAGCAGATCACTCTGCCAGGTCACTCGAGAAGGACCCCAGGCCCAACAAGGTGAGTTGACTGCACCTACCTGCCAGCTGTTGGGCCAAAATCAGCCGAATGGTGGCAGCCAGGCTGGGGCCCGCATCTGTCTGGGAGGGAGAGTGTGAATGCTCTCTCTGCCGTACAGCTGCGGAATGGCCTGGGATGGCTGGGAACAGCCTGGGCCGGGTGTAGAGCACGATTTCATGCTGTACACCTGGAATGGAATTGGGCCGCCCTGGGATGGGTCGGGACAGTTTCGGACAGAACCACCAGCCCAACAGAGTGAATGCTCTGTCGCAGGGCTGTCCTAATTGCATTCCATAATTGTTTCCCTTGCACATTGCTGAAGGAAAATGGAAGCTACATTGTCCTTAGAACTGTATCATTTAGGAAGCCGAACTCTTATCTGGGAATACCGGGTTTGATTCTGCACTCCTCCATAAAGCCACCTGGGTGACCTTGGGCTAGTCACAGCTCCCTTTCTGAGCTCTCACAGCTCCACCTACCTCACGGGGTGTTCTGTTGTGGGGAGAAGAATAGAAAAGCTTTGTCAGCTGCTTTAAGTCCTCTTAAATTGGGGAGAAAAGCCAACTCTTCTTCTTCTTCTTCTTCTTCTTCTTCTTCTTCTTCTTCTTCTTCCTCCCTTCATGCCCGCTCCCAACATCTTCTGGCCATTTATTTTTTAAATCCCTCCCTATTTTTCATAAAACCAGAAGAGAGCATTATCAATCTAGCACAAAATAGAATCATATTTTTAAAAAATGATGGACAGAGTCCACAAACATGCGATTAGAACAAAGGGGAAGGGGGAGCAGGATGGGAGGGCATTGGGCAATATGGAAGGACCCAAGAGAGCAGTTGGTGGGAGGCGGGGGAGAATCAGAGGAGGGAAAGAAGCATCAGCCCTAGAAGGAGGAATGGCTGGATACATCCACCCAAGCGCAGTTCAGCCCGTCTAGCCCACTCACACAGGACAAGCAAAAACAGGCTGCCTCCCCAAGACAGCTTGAGCCCTGTGGAAAAGCAGCCTCCGGAGAAGCCAGCTTGAGGGACCACAGCCTGCCTCCAAGACGATCCAGGAAAAAAGAATCTGAGAGATGCAAAGACAAGATGGCCAGAAGCCTTCTTGAATTATGGGTGTGATCATGGCCATGGTGCAATAAAGCTTTTCCTTCCACCACCAGACCATAACTGGTCTCTTTAGATGACAAGTAGTTCAGCTATAATTGCATGGGTTCGTCCTTTTATTTTTTTAGAATGGCAAAAATATATATACTCATGGGAAAAGCCAAAGGGCCAAACTGAAAGGATGTTATTATGTCTAATTTTTTAATGTATTTATTAAAATCCTGAAGCAGCTTCTTCCTATGGGTGAGTCTCCTTGTGGGAGCGCAGAACCAAGGGCATGGAACAGGCCCACATTGCTCCCTCCACAACCACCCTATGAGAGCAGCAAGTGCTCTGGGGGTGGCTCTTCCTTCTCTGGTGGGTTTTGCCACCCTCTGCGGAAGGTTGCAGCCCTGATGGTCACAGCCGCAAGCCACAGCCCTGCTCCCAGGGCCTATCCGTGGGGCCTTAGTCTCAACCTTCTCCCTTAATTGGCAAACATTGATGGATTTCACAACACTGGGCATCCTGGCTGGGAAACAAAGGCCCAGAGGTGCCATGGTGAATTCTTGCTCACCTTCTTCCCCATCCTTAGGACAGACAGTTGTGAGGTGCCATTTGGCTAGTGCAAGATCGTTTCCTGTTCTTAAATGCAGTTCTTGGCAAAGGACCATACAAGTCAGGTGTTCTGTGCTCCATCTGAAGGAATTTGCTTTGAGCTTTGCCCCATTAGCGGGAGAAGCCATGCCTACAGGAATTCTGTAGGTTCCAAGGTTCCAGTGCGGGCCGAACCTTCAGGCTGGCTGCTGCTGCTGAACCAGCATGGGCTGCCCAGTGTGCAGATAGTCTGTCTGGCCCAGTGCACTCCAGGATACCCTGGAGCTGTGCAAAATTTGCTACCAACATTTTTGTTCAAGCTTGCCTCCAAAAGAGTGTGCGGCAATCAACCCTGGGCCTTGAGGAAGAATTATTGTTGGGATCCATTTCCAAGTTATTCTTGAGGTCTGGAGCGAAAGATGTTTGCTACTCTCAGGCCGCATTCCCACTGGGACTTTATTGCATGTCGAAAATGTTTTCAAAATTCTTCATCCGCCTTGAAAATTAGCTTCCCGCACTTTCAGAGCAGTAAATTTGAAAAAAAAAACATTAAAAAAACACTCATTTAAACAACTCTCACTCCAGTTTTTGTTGGTAACGTGCTTTTTCTTTGCTTTGGAAATGGTACAAGTGCAGTATATCATGTCCACTCCTTGCCAACCCACCAGCCTGCCATTGCTGCCTCTGCCCACCCGTTATTACTGCCTTCGCCTCTGCCTCCGCTTTGCCTGCCTGCCATTGTGGCTGCACCTGTGGCTACAGCCAAAGCCACAGCCGCTGCAGCCCCAGCCTCCTGCCTCAGCCACTATTTTGGCTGCCACCTCTGCCCACCGTTGCGGCCACCGCCACTGCCACCTCCTCAGCCAGCTGCCATGGCAGCCACCGCTGGCCTGCCGCCTGGCCACCTGGCCTTTTGGGCTGTGCCGCTGCTGCCTCCTCACTCGCTTGGCTGCCCACCGAGCAGCCGTGGCGCTCCCGGGGCATGGGGAGAAGGAATGCCAGACAGCTGGCAGGTGGGTGGGCAAGTGAGCCCTGCCTCCCCACCCTCTGTTTTGGCTGCCACCATGGCTGCCACTGCATTGCCACTGTGCTCCGCTTTTGAAAGCGGAATTAACAAAACATGGGAATGCCTATAATGTGCGTTCGCATCCGTTTTTGTTAATTCCGCTTTAAATAACTCAAGTGGGATTACGGCCTCAGCTGCACAAAGGGCCATTCAGCATGCGCACCCAACGTCTATCTCTGCAGCCCCTTCTTTCCTTCCCCACACTGCAGGTTCATTAAGGCTTTTTCCAGAGAAGCCAGGCTGCGTTTGGGGGTCTGCTGGAGCCGTTTGATATTTTCCACTCCAAGAGTCAAGGGCATTTACAGTCGGCGTCAGAATGTTCTGTCAGTCTGAGGGAAGACTTTGAAGTGTTTGTGGTCTGGGCCACATGTGCAGGCAAGATGTGCCTCTCCAGCAGCCCTTGAGGTTCTTACTCAGCTCACATTCCCAGAATCATGTGACAAGGAACAACAGTGCTTAACCCTTCCCATACTGCCAGAGCCAATTTCCTCTCAAACAGCTGGGATAATCCGTACAAAAGAGACACACAACACCTCCTTATGCTGGTGCTGCTATAGGAGCAAATATTTTTAAAAACAAGAAAGCTTGCCAGATGGGATCAGCTTACAGCTTGACTCGCATAAATTGGGACTGCGAAGCCAGAATATATTCATGTGAAATTCAACTTTGCTGTTAACAGTATGCTGTATATGTGTGCTAGCTTAGTATATGCATTAAGACATTAAAGTGACGGTGCTTACATTTGTACTTTTGTCCATAAATCAGATGGTGAATGTGTTGGATTATGAAAGAAAAATGCATTTACGCTGTGTTCTAGGCTGATCTATGAAGCTTTGCCTTGCCATAAATGGGGCTGGTGTCTTCTGATGCTGTTTCCCCTTTCACGGCATTTCCAGTGGGTGATATAGGACTGTTTTTTATATAGGAGTACTTATCAAAAGCAATAAATGTGATGTCCCTAACTGATCTTACTTCAGTTCCCATCAGCTCCACCTAGTCTTGCTAACAGCAAGGACTGATGGGAGTTGAAGTACAGCAATTTCTGGAGGACATAAATTTAGCTACTCTTGATATGAGTCCTCTAGTTGGCATGAGTATACTCAACTCGTGTTGATCTGAGAGAGATGGAAGTCCTCAAGGTATGCTGCAGTGAAAGCACTGCAAATTATAAGCTGGGTTCACACGTAAGTTATAATCCAGCTTTAGTCCACTTTCAGAATGAGAGAACACATCAAAGTCTCAAGCTGTTTCCTTTCAGCATTATTTACCTCAGAAAATCTTCCTTTGGGTAGTCACTTTGCTGATGTATTTTACTCACTCAGAGTCCATGTTCCCACCTGAGCTGGCAATCATAGTCAACCCTGAATTGTGTCCCCACAGAAAACATTTCCAAAAAATGCATTGGGGAAAGTGATTCCTTTTCCTCCCCACCCTTTGCCCACCCCTCCTTCCCCACTGGGTTTGATCCGATGACGTGGCCAAGGGTGGGGAATCCCAGCTCCCCTCCCTCCTGCTTTTGCTGCCGCTGTTTGATTCCCACACACCTCCATGGATGCCCTTCTTATTTTAATCATGATTTATTTAAAAAGGGGGAGGACAGAGCCCCCTCAATTTTGACCCCCATGTCCTTCCTCCTGATCACCGGAGCCCCCTCGATTTTGGCCTTCCCTGCCCGCTCTGGGGCTCATCTTGCAGAGATGCGAAAAAGCAAAATTCTTTCAGCAGAAAAAGGAGAAAGTGAGGGAAACTATGGGTGGGAAATGAAACATTGTTATCAGTGTGGAGTGGGTGGATTGTTACTTGTTATCAGTGAGTGTGAAGTGGCTGAAAATAAAACTGTTGTGTGAAGCACTCTGTGAGGGGAAAAAGGCTTTAGGCTTTCTGGCACTTTAAAAATCTGGCAAGGGGGTGTCCTGTGCAGGGTGAAATCTCACCTGTTTGATGACGCATTTGCCCCAATACTGATGTACCATTCCCAAAGGAATAAAGATAAAGCATTTTAAAAACACCTGAAAATGGAGGGGGATTTTATTGCGGTTTTTAGTGATTTACTCCTCATAAAATACGGGAACTGAATTGGCCATGGGGACAAAGAAAGTTCAGATCATTTTGAAATCACTTTTTAGTGGGAACACAGCCAGAAAGTGAACTGGAATCAAATTAAAAGTTGGGTGTGGAAACAGCATAGGGCACCAACCATACATAGCTCTGATAAGGTATCTCTTTCCAATAATCTCTCTTTTCCAATGATTCCTCAAAAACCTTGCCTACAAACATAACAGAAGCAACCAACAAAGTGGATACCTGAGAACCAGAACAACTCAAGCATCCATTTTTCAAAAAAATCACTGCCATTTCTAGCCAAACATTTTGACAAGTTGTGAAGCATCATGGACATCTCTGAAGATATTTCTTCCAGGAGCATGAATCCTTATCACTGGCAGTAAACTTTCTCTCCTGTCATCATCAAATATTATTGCTGGGAGGAACATGTTGTCTGTATCCTGCCTTTATTGTAATCAAAAGTGTTCTTTGCCCTGACAGGTAATCTAGAGAGCAAATAGCTCCAGCCCCTTGCCCTAAATATGGGAAAGATTTGCATCCAGATTCTTTCAACGGGGAATCTCTGATGAGAATTGCAACTTGCAAAACACAGCGAGGGGTTCATTGGAAAGAACTTCATACCTCTTATACTGGTAATGAGGAAAGAAAGAAGAGTCAATCCATTAGGGACTGTGAAGAAGCAATGGACAGCAGGTTCACAAAATGCTAAACAAACAAGAATTCTTCTGTATTAATGGCAGCTGTTCAAGGAGCTAGAAATGCATAATCAAATCATATTGTTTGCTACCTGGTAATATCAATTAAAAATTGTTTATCATTTAGCCTTTCAGTCAACACAAACTCCTGTTGTGCTACTATGATCAACCATCAAATTGTGGAGAGAAAAAAGGGAGTTTGTGCCTAGCAGCCACATTTCTGATGATCTTACTATGTACATATTTAAAAATGGGGAGGGGAAGTTACTGAATCTTGTGTTCATTCCAGATTGATACCAAATAGAACCCCAAAGTGGCTGAAGTCCTACTTGATTCAAAATCGGTTTTCATTTGCCCCATGGGAAATTTTCCTACAGCAATGAGAATCCTTTCAGCTATCATCCACTTTAATGGGGGATATGAGGTGCACCTGTGCTTTGTCATTCTTGAATCAGGAAGGAATTATCCATTGAAGGTTTTACTCAACAAGTCTGCACTGAAAAAAAGTGAAATCACTGATCTAGAGGATTCAGCACGAGTGTACAAAGCCCTTCTGTAGATCTTGAAATTAACAGGAATAAGCAGAATAATCCAGAATAAAGCACACCTAGAGAGGACCTGGCCTAAAATATCACCGCTGTGAGCAAAGTTCCCTTCACAGCAGCCATCAATGTTCTTACCTGCAAACCTTGATCACCATCTAGTGGTTTCTCTTTCAACATTTTTCAGAGCTGCAAAGAATCATAATCAAAAAGAGATAAAAACAACAGATCGACAATTGCTGCTTACCCTCAAATCAAATATTCTAGTGATATAGAAGCTTTCTGAAGCTCCCATTCCTGAATATTTCTTTCCCTGATTATTTCCTTGCTCATAGGTCCTTTCTGCAAGGGACATTATCTTGTGCTAAGAAAGGGTCCATACGCTGACAATAATTCCATAGCATATGGCTCTGCAGTCATTGAGCAAATAGTGGGAACTAGGGTTCAGAATTGTGCAGGATTTTGAGTGTGTGCATGAACTCAGAAAAATAGACTTATACAGTTAAACGTGGCCATAAGAATTATCTCCGGTTGCAGCAGATGCCCTTGCACGTGAGTTGTCTTCTCCCCACCTGGAAGGCTAGTATAGCTCATGGAGACAGTTGACCAGGGCATGCAGTTTCCTCCCAAATGTCACACTGATACCTTTTAAAGTTACTGAGCAAATCATAACCCCCTTGCTGCCAAATATGGCAGAAGCCATTGCTTTGTCACAAGCCCTAGAATATCTGAGATGGAAAAGCACCTTATACTCACTGGAAAAAAGAAGAGAACTAGCGGACTTTAAGAAAGCAATAAAAAAGCACTCCAAACAGCAGTCTGTCTTCTAGCAACAAGGCAAGAAGAAGCAGAAGAAAGGCACTGCATTGGCTGAGGTCCAAAATGTGGCCTGCAATCCATGCCATAACTTTGCCTTCTGAAGGGCAGGATTTACCCTCACCTCTAAAGGATATCTCCTGGAAAATCTGGATATTCAAATAGCCATATCATTAGCTCTGTCTCAAATACCATTCTGCTGTTCAGCAACATTTAAAACACCATTAGTCATACTTCATCTTCTGTGTCGAATAAGGAACTCCAAGGACATTTTCTTCTACAAAGTGCATTGATACAACATGTTGAAGGATTCTGCGCCCTGTCCAATCCTTCCAGTAGGTAGAGTTACCTACTCGCTTAAAAAAAAAAAAATTAAAATTCCCTGATTCAGTATAGAAACCCAGATAACTGTATCTTCACAGGCTTCTCTGCTGGTTCTACACTCTGGATTGGACTTCCTTTTGGCTATGAAGATTTGGGGGAGGAGAGAGAGAGTGCCTACAAGACAGAGTAAGGTGATGAAATAACAATGGGAAAAAGGAATGCCATCCTGAACATTAAAAGGAACAGGAAATGTAAAGACATACGAAAACCATTATTCGAAGCCGCACCCAATATTAGGAATAAGCATCTTCCTGGGTAGATTGCATTACAAATGATACAGAAATGTATGGGAGAATGACTTACTATAATTAGTTGGTCCACAGAAAGTTGATGTAATAGGTTTATGTAACTGCATGTACTATTGTGTATCGCTCTGAAATGTTCTGAAAATCCATAATTAAATTAAAAAAGAAGAAAGAGGGACTGACTGAAGGGAGAGAGATGGAATGAGGAAAGCAGGACAGGATATCTTTTCCATTTAGCTGTGAAAGAGGGAGAGACTGCGGAAGCAGAGGGAGGGATGAGGGAGCTTGCCAGATGAGTCATGGTCGGAGTCCTGCGATGGCTTGATATATCAAGATGGCCACTTCAAGAAGCAGGAACAAAGTAATGGAACAGGGCAGCAAGCTACTGCAATTTATAAAAAAGAAAGAAAGGGAGGAACAAGAAAAGCACAGCAATCCCCAGTCATTTTTAGAGACTGAATATGGATATAGAAAGATCCACAATTTTGTGCTCTACATCTGGAACGTGTGTGTGCACGCTAGGGCGGCCTGGGGCGGTTTGGAATGGAACCGCCAGCCCCGCGGAGTGAATGCTCCATCCCAGGGTGTCCTACACGCGTTCCTCAGGCCCTCGTGCGAATAGGCCTCTGGTTTCCTTTTTACCTGGTCACTCCAACAGCCAGCAAACAGCATGAGTCAGAAACAGGATTTGATTTCTCCCTGGAATGTCTCATTCTTTTGTGCAATAATCTGTGTAACTGCTGGGCATACTGATCTAACACCCTTTTACTGGCTTCACTGCCAAGAAGGCATTCAAAGAGGACACGTTGTTGGCAGCAAAAATGGACTGAACATGCATTTTGCTATGATTCATTGGACCACTCAGGAAAAAACAAGAGTTTTACTGTAAAGGTCAACCTTCAAGACGGGCCAGAATTCCAGAATGCTAAAAATACTAACCTACCCTTCCAGGGTCCTACTCTGGCCTTAGGAAACAGGCTTATATTATCATCCTGTGCACTTCATTAAAAACTTTTTTTGAAAAGGAATATTCCATCCTGATTTGTGACAAACAAATACATTTGAGTCTCTAAAACAATAAACAGTTTTTCAGGCCCTTTCCAGCCATTTAGTACTCTGTTTACAACAGCAGACAAGGAACTTTGATGTCTCATTGGGCAGCCTAAGACATATTACGTCCACGCTACACACAGGTTTTAAGCTTGCCATTGCAGGTGGAATTTTGTAGCAAATGAGGATTATAATCTGTGTTTTATGTAGAATGCTTTCTTCAAGACTGAAAGTGCATCCCTTGCCTTCATCTGCTTCATTTTCATAAGAACCTAAGAACCTAAGAGGAGCCCTGCTGGATCAGGCTACAGCCCATCTAGTCCACAAGAACCTAAGAGGAGCCCTGCTGGATCAGGCCACAGCCCATCTAATCCATAAGAACCTAAGAGGAGCTCTGCTGGATCAGGCCACAGCCCTTCTAGTCCATAAGAACTAAGAGGGGCCCTGCTGGATCAGGCCACGACCCATCTAGTCCATAAGAACTAAGAGGAGCTCTGCTGGATCAGGCCACAGACCATCTAGTCCATAAGAACCTAAGAGGAGCTCTGCTGGATCAGGCCACAGCCCTTCTAGTCCACAAGAACTAAGAGGAGCCCTGCTGGATCAGGCCACAGCACATCTAGTCCATAAGAACTAAGAGGAGCCCTGCTGGACCAGGCCACAGACCATCTAATCCATAAGAACTAAGAGGAGCCCTGCTGGATCAGGCCACATCCCACCTAGTCCATAAGAACCTAAGAGGAGCACTGCTAGATCAGGCCACAGCCCATCTAGTCCAGCATCCTGTCTTACACAGTGGCCCACCAATTGCCCATGAGCATCTCAAGCAGAGAAAATGGCAAACCTCCTGCTCTCGAACCCCAGCAAACAGCCTTAGAAATACCCTGCTTGTCATGTTGTGACATGGTTCCATTGCAGCCATTTGCAGGGGAGATTTCCTTTACTTTTGTGCAGGAATTATCTTAGGCATCTGCGCTTTTGCTTTGCTGCACGAAAGTGCTGATAATGATCTAGACAGCTGTGTCTGGCATGTATGTCTGTATATTCTGGCTTCCATGTAAGTGCGGATTAGAGAGGCCCAGCCTCCCAGCTAGTACACTTTGTCTGCATAGGATGGAGCATAATCTGATTCAGAAAGCTGCTTATCCATGTCACTGGTAGGCTTGATTTATCAGGTCCACTACCATACTAGTGGGGCCTAATCCAGGACATAGAGGCATGCAGAAGGTGCACACCTCTATGTTCCAATTTACAAGGGGATCCTTTTCAGTAGCCTACCTTATTGCACCGGAGAAATGTGTCCTCCAGGGTCTCAAGGCCAGGAACATTCATTCCTGGCCATCAGAGCTCACAGGAGTTTGTGGCCGGCATGAGGGCTGCACTGGAACAACTACTGGAACAGATGGGATTGTTCCAGCCCAAAGCAACCTGTCTTAGCTTTGGGATGAATCCCTTCATTCTAGATCACCTGTTCCAGATCTTCAATTGTAAGTGCAGAAAGGCTGCTAGACTCTTTGCATGTTTCCGCACTTATCGCTTGAAATCTGGATTAAGGAAATCCGGATTTCTGAAATCCGTCCCTGGGAAGATCCGTCTGAAATGGGGATGGATCCAAATAAGGCCTAACACATCCGCACTCGTGTGGGAAGCACAGATAGCAAGGAACGCACCATGTGTTTGCTGTGCAAATGCCAGAGCAACAATATCCAGAAGGATCAGGCCTCTCTGCGGCCTTGGCCGCCCAAGGTGCCGCATGATTGGAGCACTCAGCACTCAGCCATCAGTCACCGCTCGTTCCACCATGCGTGGGTGTGTTAGGGATAGACTGCCCACCAATAAGTGACATGCCTGACATCCCACGGCTGCCCGGCTGTGCTCAACGTGGTGACTTCCAGTCCTGCCCACATGCGTTCCCTCTCCTGTCCCTGTGCGGAAGCGTCATCCTTTGATCCGGAATTTGCAAGCTGGAATGGTTTGAAGACCTAATTTTTCAGGTCTTCTCAAAAACTGGTTTTGGCGGCCTCTAGACCCAATTAAAGATGGATCTCGCAATAGCCCATGCGGAACCACCGTTGTTGAAGCGGCCCTAATCTGTCCTGCTGTGCGGAAGGTACCTTGCAGATGTGTGCCATATGTGTCCTTATTGCGTGTTTAACGGAGTCTTTAATGGCCTGTGTGGAAACACCCTTGGCTTCTGTTGCTAGTAACAATATCCTTTCTCCAATAGGTAGGTCAGCCATCAAACTCAGGAAATATAGTACATTCTAGGATGAGATTGGGATATATTGAACAATACTTTTTTGATACAAGCGCCCTCCCATCACCTAAAATGATGGTATGAAATTTGGTATGGCATCTGAAATATATCCAGAAATATTTATTTATTATTTACTTATTTATATTTCTATCCTGCCCTATACTAGGGATGTGTATGAATTATTCATGCATTTGGAATCCGAACGAATATGTCCAGATTCCAAGATTCGTGGATGGACCAGATAGGGCCCTATTTGAAGGGCCCTATTCGTCCACGAATCGGATAATCCTGTATCCATAGAAGCTTTGGCAGGCAGGGGTTGCATGGGGGGGGGGATTTCATAGCCCTTTCTTTATATTTTAAAATTGTCCCAAAACCAGGACTAAAAAGTTCTATGGGGACGGCAACATTCAGATTAACTGAAGGGCACTCAATCCAGATTAAAAGTAGTCCCCAAAAATTAGTCCCAAGGGACTATTTCAGGACTAAATTTCCTACATGGGGACATAGCCTGAGCCTTCTCAAAAGAAAAGTGACAACCAAAGTACTCCAGGGTCATAGGCCCTTAGATATTTTAAGGTCAACTCTGGCTCTGTGGCTGTGTTCACACCTAAGTTTTAATCCACTTTCAACCCACTTTCAGAGCAGGAGAACACATCAACAAACTGACTAGTCATTTTCTGTCTACTTTATCTAACCCAAAGATGGATTTTCTGGGTCAGATTAACACCAAAAGGAAATAGCTTGTCACTCTGCTGATGCATTCTTGCATTCCAAAAGTTGAATGAAACCGGTTTAAAACTTAGGTGTGAACGTGGCCTGGTATTTTGGCATAATGGAGTGTTTGCTTTTTCTATACAAATGGTGGAGGCATTTTTTAAAAATAAAAAATCAGCTGATCGTACTATAGCATACTATAGACTATAGTCCTTATTTATCAAGAATTTCTTTGTATTTGCATTCCTTGAATAGGGTCAATGCTATTGCGAACTGGGCGTACCGAGTCCCAAATGTGGCTGTATGTGAAGTTCAAGGTTTCTGAATTTTTTTTCATCTCCGACTTATTTCAAACATGGTTTGGGCAACAGAGAAGCAGAATGAGAGAACCACATCTGGCTCTACTCACAGACATAACCTCTTCTCCATTCATTCTTTCCCCCATGGCTTTGGGACAATCAAAATAAGGAATTTTTCCACCAGAATACCTTTCAGAGAGCACAATATGTGAGCAATATGCCCAAAGAGCACCCCACAGCTCCCTTCTTACCTTGGCTTTTACACTCTGCCTAGCTTTCTCCAGCAATTATCTGAAACAAAGTCGGCCTCCTGGCATGGCTGAGCTCCTGGGAGGATCAAAAGCCTTCGTGTGACGGTTCACGAAACTGAGGTGAGCAAGAAGGAAGTTATCCGTCTGGGAGTGCCAACACTAATACAGTGGTCTGCAAGTGAAAGACTGAGAGTTAAGCTGAAACACTTTTTTAAAAGCCCCTTTTCAATATGATTGTCCAGAAGGCAAGGGGATTTACCAAACGGAGAAAATGTTGCCTGTTTTGTACTAATGCAACACAGTTAGGCCCCGTTCCCACTTGACTTTTTAAATCCAAATTAAACTTAATACCAAGGCGAATGAACATTCTTCCCGTTTCCATTTGCTTGAGTATAAATCACAGTCAACCCAAATATTGCTGTTCCCACTGAAAATGCTCCATAAAAAACATTGGGGAAACAGCATTTTTCCTCCCCGCCCTTTTCCAGTTGAGGTTCCCACCCCTCTCTCTGATTGGGCTCTCCCGCTGCTGAAATCATGATGTGGCTGAGGGTGGAGAGTTTCAGCTCTACCCTTCGATCACACACCCACCCCCTGGTGCCACTCCTGGGGTGGTTTGCCTCTTGCTCATCAACCCTGTGACTAAGTGGGCTAGGCAGAAATTGCTGCTTAGGTGGCTGGTTTGCCATCACCTCCTGATGGTTCTCGAGTGCTGCAATCGGTGCCTGTCAGGGCGGCACTTTTGCGCAACTGTAGGTAGTCTTCCGGAAAACCCCTTTAAGCACCCATTAGAGACAGATAGGTGCGGAAGTGGCTTCCCTGATCTGTCTCTAATGGGTGCTGCTGTGCGGATGTGGTTTTCCCATTCCATTCTTAATGGGTGCCATTGTGCGGACACGGCTTTCCCAATGTGGTCTTAATGGGTGTTAAAGGGCAAATGCAGAAGCGCCATAAGATGCTCCCATGTAGAGTGACCTCCCACTTAGAGGTCATTTAGTGACCCAGTTTCTGGCCAGGCTATTTTCATCACACGGAAAATAGCCGACTTCTTCACGGTAGAGATGTGCACGAATATTCAAAAATTTAAAAATCTGATTCGAATCTGACAAATGTTGACATTCAAATTTGAATCGGATTTCTTAACATTTGAATTTAGACATTTGAATGAATTCTGGATGTTCCAAAACATTCAAATGATTCAAAACATTTGAATGTATGCACATACATATCTGTGCAAATATTATACGTATCTGTATGCATTTGCACTTATAATATGGGATGAAAATGGGATACATACGAAATGCATACAGATATGTATAACACATACGAATGTTGTCAACATCCGTTAACTAACATTTGCACAAATAAATTCAAACGTTACAGATTCAAATCAGTTTTTGTTGCATTTGGATTTTAAATATTCAAATCGAATTGAATGTTTTGACATTCAGTTCGACTCAAATTCGAATGCAAAAAAACCTACTTCAGGGCCATTTCCCATCCAGCGCAAAAGCAGCCTAACAGGAAACCTTGCAGGGCCAAATGTTTTTTGTAGAAAGTAAAAATCTTTTTTTGCCTGAAATCTTCAACAAGGAATTAACCCTTAACATTATTTGTTCTTCACCAGCCCTTGAAAATCCACATAGATTATAATCAAGGAGAACTTTATTTCAAGCTCACCTATGTTAAACTATGGAAACGGAATATTAGGGGTGGCTAAACCAATACCTTTTCACCATACCTTATTTTAGGACATATATATCCCACCAGGCCTGCAGCAGATTTTAAAGTTTTCAGATTTATAAGGAACCACCGGCATTCCAAAGGGACTGCTGGCATCATATGAAATGAGAATAAAGCTAGCTTTTAAAGCAAATTCTCCCAGAGAACTAGAAATCCTAGGCAAGCAGGAGAGAAATTATTCGGTTACATTCTTTAACATTTAACATTTGGTCTAACTTTGGGGGTCTCCAGAGTGCAAGAGGCAATTGAGAGCTTTTATCTCTCTCCTGCTTGTTCTTCTTCCCAGATGTCAGCCCTTCCCTTTGTGGTTTCTTGCTTGATGATAGTTAGGTATTTGCAAAAGAAACAATCATGAAGGAAGTAACCTGTTATTGTAGACAGGTTTCCGATAATAACTATATTATGGGACTTCACCCCTATAACCTGTCCTGGGCCTCTGTTGGGAAGGCCACAATGCAGTATAGGGGTGTGAACAAATGTTTTAAACATTCGAAATTCAATCAAATGTGGACATTCGAATTCGAATCTAATGTCTTCACATTTGAATTTAAACATTCAAATGAATTTCGAATGTTGCAAAACATTCGTTTAAATGATTTGAATCATTCGAATGTACAGATACATATGTGCTTATAATACGGAATGAAAATGGGAGGCGTACGAAATGCGTACAGATATGTATAACACATACAAATGTTGTCAACATTCGCATCTTCAGATTTGTATCTAACATTCAAATGAATAGATTCGAATGTATTGGATTCAAATCGCTTTTCGTTGCATTTGGATTTTAAACATTCAAATGTTTTGATATTCGATTCAACTCGAATTTGAACGCAAAAATAAATTTGTGCACATCTTTTGAGTGAAGAATTTGGCCTTTCTGGTCGCTGAATTTTAACATTTCTAGATGACTTCTTATCAAGGGAGTCGCCAAGCAGTTTATGCACATATTATTCTAATAGTTTGGGATTTGCCTATAGGGCTACAGTTGGCTGTATTCCAAGTGTAATTAATATTAAAGAAGAGGTACATGGGGAAATTGGTGCTGATATTTTAAAAAATCTTTGCACAATGAAGTGAAAAGTAAGAGTTAAAGCTTGAAGACACTTTTGAAATCATTGAATAATTCCTGTTTAATCCATTCAAAACAAGGGACAGTATTATTTTTTGTCAGTGTTTCACCCCACTAACAAAAACCACCAAAAACATCTAAGCCAATGGGGATTAATCTTTGCCCATGCAGGCAGCCATATTTGTTCCTTGAAAATATAACTATTTTACTCTAATTGGAGCTCTGCTTTGCATCTGTGATGGAGACCTGATTTTTACTGCTGAATAGTTTAAATTCTGGCATGGGATAAAAGATATATTTTTAGTGCATTACACCTTCTGGATTTGGCAGAAGAAAATGGGGCACTAATTTATTTATTTTATATCAATGGCAAAACACGAAGGCTTTCATGTGACCAAGCTAAGTTACATAAATCAGCTTGATGGGATACGGAGGTGAAATGCTAAGTACACACTGAAATATTAGCTTCAGAAAATGAATTACTTTACAATACCAATGTCCTGTTTTCACATTTCAGGTCATCGAACAACAGCTGGGAGGGATCAGAGGTTATCCAAACAGCATAAAAGGAGAGTATGTTTGAGCCTGGATAACTCAGTCAACTTTAGGGGTGTGCACAGAGCCTATTTTCACATTTTGTTCTCCATTCCCTCCCCACTTACCTCCCCGCCACCGCCATCCGCGCCGCCACCACCACCAGACATCACCCAGGCCACCACCATAGTGCCTCCATGGGTAAGTGGGTGCTGGGTAGGTGGGTGGAGAGCATTCTGGAGGACCTGGGGAGGCCCAGGTCTCCACTGGAACAGATAAGGGGGCCCCGGGGAGGACCCGAGGGGGAGGTTTGGGGGGAAGGAGGCCCTGGGGCATCCAGTATCTATAGGAGGTTCAACCGAAGCTTCTATGGATACTGGATGATCTGATCGGTGGATGGATAGGGCCTTATGAATAGGCCCAATGGCGTGCAGCCTGATTCTGGCCCATCTTGGGGTCCCGTGGGCTCCCACCACCTCAATTGGGCCAGCGGGAGCCCAGGGGGGCCTCCTGGGTGCCCACCCCCATCCAGAGGTCCGCACTACCCACAGCTCCATGGTACACACCTGTGCAGAACACCTGGTTCAATCCGGCAAGCCCTGCCCCCACCCCCCCAGGCCTACCAGTTCAAACCAGGCATCTGAACAGGTATGTCATGCATAGAGAGCTGAGAGCGGCATGGAGCCCTGGGTGGGGGTTGGCACCCAGGAGGTCCCCGCAGGCTCCCGCTAGCCATATTGGGGCAACGGGAGCTCACAGGACCCCAGGATGGGCCTGGCCTGGTCTTGCATTACCCCCGAAAGGGGCTGTCGGCTGGTGGGCTCAAAAGGGCCCAATGGCGGTGGCCCGGGTTGGGGCTCCAGAGCCCTCTGGCAAGGAGAGTCCAAATGCTCCAGCTCTGGGACCACTGGAGACAGCTTGGGCCGGGTGTGGAGCACAATTTCATGCTCCACACTCTGGCCGCAAATAGGCCAGCCCTGGGACAAGACAGGACAGGACAGTTCCAGACAAAACTGCCCAGCCCACAGAGCCAATGCTCTGTCCCAGGGCTTGCCTAATTACATCCAAAGGCCCAAGTGCAAACAGGCCTAGATTGGATTAGATCACACCCACCACCCAGTTGTTCTGTTTCATAGATGACCTAGTTGAACCAGAGAGGCTCTAGGTCAAGCCAAACCACTACTACCAATTCATGTACCCCCCTATTTGGAGCTGTTAGTCCTCACTCTCTGGTCTCCACACAAAGTTGAACATGCCTTTCTGCACTTCCCCATAAAGTTTAACACATCCTCCAATGCTTCCCCACTGGATAATCTCCCTTCTCCTCTAACTGCCAGCTGGAGGCAAGGAGCAAGAGACCATCTTTTAATCCAATGCATATGTCCCTTTTCCTGCCCTTTTGCAATTGGCCTGAGACTGGTACCTGCCTCACTTTCCCAGAATTCCATGTGTGCCTATTAGCAAAAATAGTGACGGGCTTGCAGCCTCGGCATGCAAAACGAGCTGTCATCATGCCCATTTCACGAGACTCACAAGCAGCATGGCTAATACGGCAAATGTTACACTGTGGAGGAGAAGCAGAAAACCAATACAGAGATCATCTGGGGATGGCCTGAACTTCTGCCAAGGCGAATAAAAATTAAAAATAAGAGAAAATAAGGGTGGTTTTAAAAAAGCAGGGGGGAACCATTACATTTGAAAATAGGAGTAATTGTGTTTTCTATCCGAAATGGCATCTGAAAATGATTTAGCTGAGCAATGTGGTTTCTGATTGGTATTTGAATTGGTTCCAGAACATTTTTAACAACCATCATAAAGATTCCAATTATCTGATTCTCTCCCCTCCCCCCACTCCTGCCCACCCCCTAGCATAGTTACAGAGTTAAGTTTCCCGGAGGGAGACATTTTCTTCATTTTCCCAACCTAGCACACAATCCTAGGCTTAAACACATACACAATATTTCTGTCTAAATAAGGAGGCTACTCATCTGCACAGTTTACAGCCGTGTTTCAGAGACTGGTTAACAGATGGATGCATTTTGTGCTGTACTCCAGTCCAAACTGGAAAATGAAACTGCTAAGTTTGGGCCGGGATGTTATTCCAAGGGCTATTCATTTATGATTCAGTTTTGCAGCAGGTCTTAACATTCTTCAAATAACTGCTTACTGAAACAACCCCATAAAATTCAACAATTGCCAGAATATGGGCCAGAAACCTCTTCTGCTTCAGTGATAACAGGGCTTGTCTTCTTAGCCAAATTCTTCTAGACCCTTCTGCCTCTCTTTCGGTCAGTTAAGAGACCCTAGGATTTGACAACCAACCACAAAAAGAAATGTGATCTGCCTGAAAGGGGAGCCCTCCATACCCTTCTTGTAGATTTTAGGCTTTAAGGGTGAGATCTGGTTAGCTAGTTTTTTGAGTAAAGTTGGAAATGGAAAAATAGATGGAATCTTGTTTACTTACAGTGCCTGTCAGACCACAAGAGGAAATTACAGGATCTGTTTTAGATCCCACAGTCACCTCTTGCTATGCCTGCCAGAAGGCACAAGGCAACCCTGGGAAAAATCCCAGGGCTTGTCCCCATGCAATATATAATCCAAAGTGAACCTGAATTCGACTTGGAGCGTCCCCAAGCAATGGCTATAATCCGGGCTACACCCAGAACAAATCACTCAAATCCGCGGTAAAAAAAAAACACCCTTGCAAACTGTTTTCACTGCGAATTAGGAAGCAAGCATGGATTATCTTGGAGGCATGGGGATGCTCCCGGGTTATTGGGAGAGGAGATTGGCAGTTGCATCAGTAGCAGGCAGGTTTCGCCTGTTCCCGTCCTGCTTGGGGATTTCTTTAAATAAATTTGATGAAAGAGAAATGATGATGCCTCTCATTTGTCCTATGGGTGTCTTTCTGACTACAATTATTACAGCCCCCTCTTCCCTGATCACCAGATCGGCAAGCTACGCGTGGGTAATTGCTTGATTTTGTGCATGAGCGCTGCTTCGCCTTAATGGGAAACACACCCGTGGCTTCCCTGCACCAGATGCAACATGAGAAGACAAAGCACAGAATCCCTCAAACCTGTTGCGAGTGGGGGAGGGGGTGCCCACTGTCATGCAAAGGTGCGCACCTCCACTAAACTGTGGCAGCTTCAAGCAATGAGCTGCTTTTCATTGTTATGCCCTTTATTATCATTGTTTATCTTTTTGTGTATTGTGTTCATGGAGGTGCAACTGAGGTGTTTCCCTGTCATCACTGAAGCGGGTGGGACAGGGTATGGTGACGTCAACCTGGCTTCCTATAAGGGGAGAGGGGGTGGAGAGAAAAAGCTGTGGTTACCCAATGCAGGGGTTTATCCCAGTTTTCATGGGGACAGGTACATTCGACTTCAACCTGCACTCTCCTCAATTTTATGGGGACGGGTTAATTCAAACTACAGTCTGCATTGGGAATGACCTGATTCAAACTTGAAATAAACGGAGTTCATGGGGACAAGCCCCCAGTCTCCTACCTTGTCTGCCATCTGCATATCCTTTCCTCTTGTAAAATATCCGTATGCTAGCAAGCGCCTGCCCCCTTCCTTTTGCTTTTTTCCCTGCACTTGCTAACATACAGGTGTTTTGCAAGAGGAACAATGAGGCAAACAGCAGATAAGTTAATATGATGGGAAATCTGACATCGTTGCTGACTTTATCATCATATTGCTATTTTGGGATATCCCAGCATTATATTGGATGAATCATATACAAGGCAGACCCAATATAATGCCAGGAGGGTGGAAGGTTTTCACCCATTCTTGGACACACCTTTAGTGTACATGTCTTGTGATTGTTCCCACCTGCCTTTTATTGCAGTCTGAAAACTATTTGAGTTTTATTTGGCCCCATTACAGATTGGGTTCCTGTGTTTTCTGAGGAGTAAAGCGCTAAAAACTGCAATTAAAAACACCTGAAAAAACAGCTCTCACTCCCATTTTTGCTGCTGAAATGCCTTATCTTTCTTTCCTTTGGGAACGGTTCCACAGTATTGGGGGGAGATGTGTTTCATTCTGTAGGAAAGCCCCTTACCACCCTTCCTTTGCAGAGGAGTTTAAAGTGTTAAAGCCTCCCCCTCCTCTCTTTCCCTCGGCAGGCCACTTCACAATGGATAAAAAGTTTCATTATCACCGACTACACACTGATAACAAGTTTCATTTCCCACCCATGCTTCCCCTCACTGTCTCCTTTTTTGGCTGGGGAAAGACGGCTTGACTGGCTCCTTTCTGTGTGAACCAACCATGGTGGGTGGGCAGGAGAAAGGCGCGAGAAAGTAGAAAGTGAGGGTGATGAGGCACAGAGGAAGGGGAGCACAGAGGAAGGGGAGCTGGGATTCCCCACCCTAGGCCACATTTTGGGATTGAACCCAATCAGGAGAGAGGGGTGAGCACCCTCGCTGGCAAAGAGCAGGAGGGGAAAGATTCGCTTTCTGCCATGTGGTTTTGAAGCATCTTCTGGGCAGAATGTGCATTTGCATTGGGTTTAGGTTTGTTTCATTTTAAAGAACCCTAAGTGGGATTGCAGCCTTAGAGTACATAAGGAGATAAGTGGCTGTACTAAATTTACCAGCTATCGCTTCCCCTGTCACTGGTAGGGTGCAGGATAAGGCAGTTAAAATAAAGTGATATCAGAACCAGAATAGGTGGAACTAATGGTACCTGAGATGCATGAAAATTACATGCAATTCTATGTGCATTCACATGAGATTTGCCTCGCTAAATGTGGATTATGCTTATATCAGCAGTGCTGAAGTGAAACATGAAAGAAGGAGAAAGAGAGGGCCTCAATCCACAAGCAACTCCAGAGGAGACATTACCCACATTGTCTATATTTATTTATATCTATTATATTTTTAATGCCTTCCAAAACACAGTATCAAAGCAGTACATTAAGACCAACATTTTTAAAAATACAAAAAGGAAAAGGTAAAACATAGTAATACCTCTATTACTACCCTCCCCCCCCAAAAAAAAAGTCTTCCACACTTACTATACCATCGCACTGGTTTATCTCAGCTAGTTTTCTTGAGCTCAAGGTGGAGCATATGGAAGAACACTGCACTGATCTGATATAAGTAAAAACCTATGAAGAATGCTGAGTTTAGTGCATCATTTACCATCACATCACATAACTAGGAAATAACAAAAAAACAGTACATTTTGTATATAATATGATTTCTTTCTTTGGACTCTCAGACCATGTCCCCATGCATGTTTTGGTCTGAATCAAAATCTGATTCAGCAAGGGTTGTCCCTGTGCACTTTTGCTTTGGTCTGATTTCTGCGGACCAAATCGCCCAAACCCATATCAAGCCCGTACCAGATTTGCTACTGGAAAAAACAAGTCTCATCAGGGTTTGGGCGATTTGATCCGAGCTGAGCCTGCATGTGGGGATGGTCCCAGGCTCTTTGGGGAGGAGACTGGCGCTCGTGTCAGTGGGAGGTGGGATTTGATGTCCTGGGCTTGCCGTTCCTGCCCTGTGTGTTGGAGATTGCAACTGCTGAGATTTTGGGGGAGTACTTTTGGTGTTAAAGCCGAAATGATGAGGGGGTCGAATGGCCTTTGCTGCCCCATGAGACTCTTTTATACTAGTATTCCATCTCCCATTTCCTGATCTCAGAATAATGGCTTGATTTTTCTCCCTTTTATGCAGAAATATTCCACCCCTGTTTCCCAATCGCCAAGGCAGGCATGATAATGGATTGATTTTCTGCTGGAGTGGAGGTGTGCAAAACTGCTCAACCACTCAACCTCCGCCAAACCTTGTAGCGGCTTTGGGTTTTTTTAATTATATATTTTTTTCTGTTTGGTTCTGGCTTCTGTGCTGCTAAGGGGTAGGGAGCACAGGGGTGGAGTGATGTCAATCTGGCTTCCAATGAGGAAAGAGGGGGCGGAGAGGAGATCGCGCTGCTCCCCTGTGCTGGCATTTGGTGTGGTGTGCATGGGGACAGCTGAATCCGCATCCCGCCCTGGTTGCCGGGAATGGCATGGGGACAGGCACAATTCGATCTCTGTCCTGCACCCAGTCACATCCATGCACAATCAGAGCCAAACGGCTTGCATGGGGATGTGGCCTCAGATAGTGGAGGATGGACAGGTTTCATGTCAGGGTAATAGTTAGTAGAGAGAGACAGGTTGGCTTATAACCCGATGGTGGTTGTGACCCAGAAGTAGAACATGAAATAATAAATATCTTGAAGGAAGATAGAGCTGCTTATACAACCTTCCTCTTAAGGCATGGCTCAATAAACAAATAAATAAATATCCACTGTAATTGGGCCACAGCTATTAGAGCAGAAACTGAATGGATCCCTTTCAGGGTACTTAATGTCTTAAAAATTCTCTTAGGCCCTGTCCCCAAGCAATTTAAAGTCTGCTAAAACTCTTCTTTTGCCTCTGAGCGCCCCCATGCCAGGGTTTTTAACGAACTTCCAGAGCTACAAAACGAGGAAAATGCGCAACAAAAAAAGTGCCCTTTAAATAAGACTTTCAGCGCTCTTTTTGGAAGATGCAGGTTTTCCTCGCAACATTTACCTTGGGGACGCTCCATGGCAAAAGGGGCAGGGATTGCCGCCTGCACACACAGCAGTAATACAAGCAGCTTCCCCTTCTAAAGCTCAGAACTAAAGAGCCAGAATCATGCAGAATTGCAACATTGTTGCAATTGCTATGAGGTGTGAAATGGGTGGATTATTGCTAGGGGTGGATTTTGACAGCAATAACAGGGAAAGTGGTGAGTGAATGAGCGATCGTGCGCTGGACAGGGTGGATTTTGACAGCGATAACAGGTGAAAGTGGTGAGAGTGAATGTTTGCCGGCACGAGAAGCCATTTCAGGGGGCAGACGATCTGGGAGACGAACAGAGAACCGATGGCTATTTTTCCTTTGGACTTGTCAGTGATTGTCTTCCTGGTTGTGGCCGCGCCGAGCGCAGTCCCTCCCCATTCCCGCTGGCACCCTATCAACAAGAGCAGGGGCGGGGAGAAAAAGATGCGCGCAAAGAAAACATGGCTCCCATGAGGACGGAAGGTGCATTAAAAATGCACATTTTGCTGAGCCTCATGCGAACGCTTATTCCTGATTTGCATGGCACTTTTAAAGTCCATTTCAACAGAGGGACAGTAGAGGGACAGAAGAGAAGCAAATAAGTCTTTTGGGGACGCAGCCTTAAAATTGGAAATGTCTTAAAAATTTGATACAATCTTGGTTTAAGAATACAAATTTCCTATTATATCAATGGGAGTCAGTAATCAGACAGTTAGAGTCAGGGTTCAGGCCTGCCAGACTAGCGGATAAAAAAAGCAGTTATATAAAAATCCACAGCTTGCCTGGGTGCAAAGTCATGAGGCATCGTCCCCACTCCAAACGGAGGTCCTCAGCTTCCTCCTCAGCAGCTGTGAGTCTTTGGTGGCACATGTGGTGAACCACGTGTCCCATGGGATGGAGCAGCCAAAGGGAGCGGAGCTGCAGGCTCAGTTCTCATTGGCTGTTTCTCGCCGCCTTGTCAGGATACTGCAGAGCGAGTGTTGAAACCTTCCGCAGCAGGTAAATCCGCAGTACCGGCTGCATGATGCGCCACCGCTACGAAGTATCGGCTTTCAGGTGTGACGCCCATGCACCGACTGCGCATCAGAATGCACAGTATCCCCCAGTCTGGACACACCCTGTATGGATCCTTGGTGTGATCTTTCAAGACCATGTTACACTCTTTGGTTCTCCCTGAAATGGATCGGAGTAACTCATCAACATATGGGCAGCATTAATACTGGTGGGAAGAGGATGCCATTTTCAGCTTCTGTTCTCCAGCCCCTGCTTATGATCTTTCTTTTCTCCCTAACTTTCTGCAGTGGGGAGATGGAAAAAAAGGAATGCTAACCGCAGCATCCCATTTCACCCCTTTGAAACGTTGTTTAGGGCACAGTGCATAATATATGAGGTGTCAGTGGAAAATGTCTTGGGCAGGGCCTATTTTTGTATCTCACTTGTGGCTTAACTCCGTGTCTTTCTCCTGCACTGTCTGTCTCCTTAATCAGCTGAGGCTGAGCCCTTCCAGATTTGCTTATTAGCACAGCCTAAATGGCCGTTTCCCTAAGACATGTGTGATCCCCCTGCCTTTGTTCCGTAGAGGTTTTTTCATCTCTGATTAGACAAGACTTGGGACTTGGCCATGGAAACACTTGCCTGAGAAATTGCTCTGTGTGTGTGCTACAAGAGAAGCTGGGCGGCATGGTTTATCGAGGCCCTTTAAGTATCGAAAACTGTACACCAGCAACTCCTGCAGTCAACCACAACAGCCCATAGCTGGGAATCTGTGAAGAAAGGAACGAGGAAGAAAAAGAGGCCCCCGATCCGCTGCCTTTTCCAAATCCGCTATGCATCTCTGTCTCTGCAAAAGTGTTCTTGGGAACAAAACTGTGTTTCCTTTGGCTGGCACGCCAACCCTGCTGGCTCCTCTTGACATGGAAAGGCACAGACATTCTGCTGAGTATCCCACAGCTCTGCTTGCCAGCAAAACCCAACGTCTCCACAGAGAAATCTCAGTGGAGGCTCTTCAGATCAGACATCGGACTGAAGAAGACGTTTGCCTCAGGTTTTTGGATTCATAACCTTTTTGTTTTTGTTTTTTGTTTTGTTTTTTTATTTCAGGCCATGCCAGTGTGTTGAAGGAACCACCCAAAGCAAAACACCGGAAGTGTTCTAATGTTTGGCTAGAAAAGAAGCCAAATACATCGGGCTTGATAGCTTCAAAACCTACTGACATCAGTTCTGCCTTTATTTTATAGTGACTGACCATGCCAACTGGCAAGCTGCTTTTAGTTCCCCAACTCCCTTTTCTTTAAAGCAAAATACTCTTTTTTAAAGCTTAGTGTAGTAGAGAATTAAGCGCCCCCCAGCCGGGAGATCCTGGAGATTTCCTCCACCCCATTCCGCATGTGGGTGCATATCAAAGGCCTATGTGAGCATATAGGCACAGAGAAGAAGAAGAGTTCCTTTTCTACCTCGCTTTTCTCACCCATTTAAGGGGACTCAAAGTGGCTGACAAAGCTTTTGTTCTTCTCCCCACAGCAGACATCCTGTGAGGTGGGTGGGGCTGTGGGAGCTCAGATGAGAGCTGTGACTAGCCCAAGGTCATCCAGCTAGCTTCATGGAGGAGGAAGAAGAAGAGTTGGCATGCGCTCTCCCTCTTTGACAACTGGGCAGGGCCTCTGGAGGCCAGATTGGGATGGGTGCTGGCACCAGCACCCTCTCCAATCCGGCCCTGCCACCGCTGCCCCACACGTGTGCGGACGCGCGGGGCCTCCAAGATTCTGCCCCTGTTTGGGGCAGATTCTTTTTAAAATGTGTCGCCCTTCATTCCTGTGCTTTTAAGATAAAGGGTAGCAAGGCAGAAGTGATTTGCAGATACTTTGGGCTCAAACTCAGCCTTAAAACACTTGGGAAAAGCCACAATCTCAAAATGCCTTAAATGAGCCTTTGGCCTGATCTATCAAAGCAATTCTGATGTTTTATGGTGTTATTTCTGTTAGATAAGCAGGATTCCTTCAACAGGAATACTTGTTTACTCACTCAGGTTATGATGACCTTCCAAAAGAAGTGAATCTTTGTAAAGAAGCACAAGAGCTTTTCCTGACTTGACCACTCAAGCATCAAAAGAAGAAAAGAAAGGAGCCGCTCAACACAACTGTTTTTAATCATACTCCAACAGTGAACCTTATTTGACCACTGTCTGCCATCACATGTATCAACAGGAGATAAGGGAAATGGCAAATCACGATCCAGGGTATAAAAGTGGAAGCAGATATACGAGAAATAATTTTATTAAATCGATTGTGCAAATTTGTTTCCGGGTTTTGTCCCACATAAACAGCAGCCAGTTATGTTGTTATTCTGGTCAAATAATGCCTCTGACTGGATCCATTAAACTCCACATCATCAGGACACAGAAGAATGGAACATACGTAGAGAGAAATATTCTCCTAATATCCTTAAACTTAGCCTATAATTTAATCTCATAGTTATAAAGTTATAGGTGAGGGTCCCTAGACTTCCAGGCTCGATATGAGCTACAGCATAGGAAACAGCTATTAAATAGATAGAAGTTTTAGGATTTTATAGACTGGACTATTTAGACTGGACCCTGCTGGGACTGAGGGCTCCTGGACTGGAACAGGCCCACCTGCATTGGGCCAACCCATTCTGGTCCAACCCCTGTGTCAACCCCAAAGCTCACAAAGGCCCAGGGGACCAATTGTGGTAGCTGGCATGATGAATCCCATGGTATACTGGACCACAGAGGTATGCCATTCAGACATCTCCATGGTCAAGAATCTCACCACCTAAAATTACGGTAGCTCTTGAAAAAGATGTCTACCAGTAGATTGGACCAAGCTGCCATTTGGGCCTCTTGAGAAGAGACGTAGAATGGAGGGGCACATGGGTAAAGAGGAGAACCAAAATGATGTTCTACTTGGCCCTTCATCTCCTCCATACTGGTTAAAAAAGGGGGTCAGGGTGAGGCAGCACAATTTGTTTCACATTCTTGTTCCCTTGAGAAGGTCCCTGTCTCAACCCCTGGGCAGGCACTCCCCTCCTCTGGAATGGGGTGCAGGCTGCAGAGGGCAGGAATATTTCTTAGGGCCTTTGCAAACTGCTTTGCAAACCTTTGATGCAAACAGCAAAAGGGTGGGAAAATATTCCCAGTCTTTTTGCATTGATTGGCTGCAGGCAGAAATTGGAGGGAAAACCTTCCCAGGGGCTAGGAGGCTTGAGTGACAGGTGTGAGGAGTTTCCTTCAGTAACCACTAGCAGCAGCCAATCAGAGCACCTGGAACTGTTTGGTATAAAAAGCAGGAACCAGAGCTCTCTGTATCTTTCTCTGAGCAGGATTTGCAGGGGATTGGTCATTGGGGGTCTTTGTCTGAGGGAGATTTGCTAGGGATTGACCAGGGCTGGGGTTACAGCCAAGCAAGGGAGAACTGGGTCATGAAATCACCCAGGGGAACATTAGTTTCTTTGGCAGGGCTTGAGCTGAGGCAGAGCTTGACTTTTAAAAGGGCAGAAAGCAATCTTGACAGGAATACTGAGTTACTGAGTTACTTATTGGACTTTATCTAGCAATACCTTTTCTTTATATTC
>MTQE01001134.1:2997305-3008416 GCA_014337955.1 Aspidoscelis marmoratus | reverse complement strand
TTAGATCTGGATCATCTTAGATCTGGATTAAGGGAGGTCAGTGGAAAAACCTCCTGTGACTGATGGCTCCCTGATGGATTACCTTTATTAGGAAAGGGAAACGAGCATGCAATTTGTTGGTTCTCCTAAATCTCTTAATGGCCTTTGGCACCATTGGCCATAGTATCCTGCTGAAGAGACTTTGAATCCTGGGATTGGCAGGTTCTCTTCCTATTTCTCAGGTAGATTCCCAAAAATTGCAATGGAAAGCCTTGGGAACTCTCATATGGGACTGGTTATGTCCCCAAGCAGCTCAACATCTATATGAAGGCACTGGGAGAGGTCATCAGGCAATCTGGAATGAGGCACTGATGAAACCCAATTCTCTCTATGATTCCAGTTCAAGTGCTTGATTGCTGCTTGGAGAAAATAATGGGCTGGATGTGGAGCAATAAATTGAAACTGAATCCAGACAAGACAATGGCTGTGTGCTGTGGGGGCCCAGATCCAGGATGTTAAGAAAGAGGCATCCAATTCTAAATAGGGTTGTTTTGCCCCAGTAAAACAGGGTGTGTGATCTGACAGTGCTTGAACCTCAGATAATAGTGATAGCCAGGGGTGCTCACCACCATCTCTGACTAGAGGGCTATTCTCATTTAGGCCTCTGGACACAATTTGCTCTGTGGGCTCGGTGGCTCCATCTGGAACCGTCCCATCCTGTCCCAGGGCTGGCCTAATTGCAGTCAGAGTTTGAAGCCTGCTTGCAGCCAGAGTGTTAATGAAGAAAACAAACTCCAACATTTGCAGAAGAAGAAGAAGAAGAAGAAGAAGAAGAAGAAGAAGAAGAAGAAGAAGAAGAAGAAGAAGAAGAAGAAGAAGAAGAAGAAGAAGAAGAAGAAGAAGAAGAAGAAGAAGAAGAAGAAGAAGAAGAAGAGTTGGCTTTTCTACCCCACTTTTCTCACCCATTTAAGGGGACTCAAAGTGGCTGACAAAGCTTTCTGGTCTTCTCCCCACAACAGAAGAGGTAGGTGGGGCTGTGAGAGCTCAGAAGAAAGCTGTGACTAGCCCAAGCTCACCCAGCTGGCTTGATGGGGTGAGGTGGAATCGAACCTGGTACACCCAGATAAGAATCCAGGTCCCTAACCACTGGCTCACAAACAAACTGGGTTTATCTGCTTTGACAAGAAAGGTGGCCACTCTTGAAGGCAATGAAAAAATATATAAAACTCATATCAATTCAGAGAACTAACTCATATCAGAAGTGCAGGCCCTGAGCATAGTAGGACTCTAAGGTTTCATCCAATATTCATTCCAGAGCTAGTGCTCCATCCAGCAAATGAAGCGTTCCCAACCTCCTTGTCATCACCTCCTTAAGACAACTATAGAACGGATACTATTAAACCTTTAATCCATTACACATTTATGTCATGCCTGGGAGATATATACTGCAACTTAGTGAGCACTGAACACACCAAAGGTCAAAACTTGGGATTTTTACACCCCCTACTGATTTATTTTTGAATGTACTGTGAGGAAAGATTTTGCAAACTGGAAACAGTGGAAGATAACACCTTGCTTTTGGTGACTGGGCAGAGGTAGCTGATGAGAACCATTTTTCCTATTAAGATCCTTGCTGCCTTATGTTTCTAAGCACAAAGAAACTGCTCTTGCGTTGTTCAAACCATATACGTAGATCCTAACACGAGAAGACATCCTGGTGAGCTATTTTCCCAAAACCACGTAGTAGGACATCTCCTAAGAGGGTCTTTGGTTTGTTTGGCATTGCCAGCCAAGCCACATTCCATCAAGAGCCAGAGAACACCTTGGAGGCATCCTTCCAACTGAGCAGAAAGAATTATTCTGAGTGAGCTGAATGGCAGCTGTGCAAGTAACCTACCTGCTTCACAGCTTCCTAGGGTCATACATGATCCACCACTTGGCTCAGGGAAGTTCTTGACAATAGCTGGGAAGCTGCTGTGATACACTGGCTTTGTTCCAATAGATTTACCCAGGCTTCACTGGCTAGGATCCTGGAGACCAGCCATGTGTTATGGGTGACCCGATTAGACTTGAAAAACAGGGGGAAATGAAGAGCTGGAGACAGGAGTCAGGAGGAAACCAAGAGAACATTTTAATCTTGCCAGGGGCTTTTATACATCCAAAGAAGGGGCATAGGGGAAATGACATCAAGGCAGCATCTAGGGAGGTGATTGGAGCAAGGCTGGGGCCAGGCAGGTCAAATGTCCTTGTGATGTCGCATCCTGTTGTCCATGGCAGGAAAAATATGCAGCCAGAAGAGGACAGCTGTAGATTTTTATCCATGTGGGTTAGAATTGCCATTATGCTGACCTGCATTGGCATGGTGTGAAAAGAGGTCAGCACCTTGGACAGCACCGGGCATGTAATGCAAGCCTATGGAGAGAAAAATTCCTGGAGCTTTTTATTCTTGGGGCTTATAAGCGAACGGCTTCATTTAAGCTGAACGGCTGAAGGAAAGAAAGCCAGAGAGGAAGGCTAAGCAGCCGAGTGGTTACTACAGATATTACCTTGAAGTCTTTCAAAGGTTGCAAGTATGGGAGGCACAGAGCACGGAAATGTTGTGCCTCTGCCTCCATGACAGGTGCAAGTGCTCCAGCTCAGGAATCTATTATCCTCCATTGCAAGGATACAGCCAAATCTAATAAACATTTTAAAAATGTGGCAGTTTTGAATATGGGAGGAATAATATCTTGTAAGCTACAGAAAGCCAACTGCACTGGGATTATACTATATTTTAAGATGATACCCTTTCGTCTAGGCACTTGCACAGACCTGAATTGCTAAAGAAAAATGCACTGTGTGGCCATGTCATGATGGTGGAATGGTGGCATCATGAGTACCCTTGTCCACATGCAATATATGGATTTTGGCAGTCAAGATGTCCAGACAGGATGTCCATGAAACCTCATGAAAAGTAGTTTTACAGCAGAATGAAAGTGGATTTGTGTCTACTGAAACAGCAACCACAACTGGTTGTCAGTGTGTGGACGAACACTGATATGTTTGAACAAGTGATACAGAGGTTGGAGGGATGGTCCCACTTTTGCACTCCCTGGGGGGATCAGAGCCTGCTTTATGTGGATGCAGGCTGTGTGGCTAAATAATAATAGCTCAGATGATGTGAAGTCCAAGAGCATACTTTACAAACAAACACCATGTAAGCCTAATATTGGAAAGGGCAGCAAGTACAGACTGTGTAAAGAAAAAAGACAAATTATTAGACTACTTCATGAATCAAAATGAATATAAGAAGCAGCAAAAATAAAGTCAATCAGCAGAGAAGAAATGAATGTAGAGAGATTTAGCATACAGTAGTTAATTTATGCACAATTAGTTGAAAGATTTAGGTTTGACAAAGCGAATGATAAATTTGAACAAGAGAAGCAAGCTTGGTAATTAGAATTGAAAAAAGGGGAATGGGATAATATTGCAATGATTTACAAATTGTTGTTAAAATGGGTTTAGAACAAAAGCAAGTTAGAATGTATGGTCGCATGAGCTAGAAATTTTGGATATAGCAAATATGAGAGAAAATGTGGTGAAATGATATGAAATTCACAGTGTGTTATGCTTTGAAAGGAATTTTTATAAGATGATGTACAGATGGCATTTGAACCCATATAAGTTGTTGAAAATGTATGTTGATTTTTCTGATAAATGTTTGAAATGTTACAGGAAGAATGTATCATATGCTGTGGACATGTCCAAAAGCAAAACATTTCTGGTCCTAAATGCTAAGAGTGCATTTAAGATTGAAACTTGAAATGTTTCTATTAGGATTCATTGATAAAAATCTAGATCAGTATTTCTCAGCCTTCCTAATGCCGCGACCCCTTAATGGAGTTCCTCATGTTGTGGGGACCCCCAACCATGGGGGCGGAGCAGCTGGGAGGTGGGAGGGAAGGGCTGTGGAAGACTTGTCGCGACCCCTCTGAAAGGGTAATTCGACCCCCAAAGGGGTCCCGACCCCCAGGTTGAGAACCACTGATCTAGATGAATGGATGGTGTTCATACAACATAGAGTGATAACTGCTTCAGGTATACATGTCCAGAAATGGAAAATAGATGATATCCCTTAAATAAAAGGTTGGGTAATTAAGAGGATGGAATTTGCTGAAGTGGGCAAACTAACTAATCTGGTAAGAGACTGTTCCAGTGTGAAAATGTATGAAAAACTAGGTATATTTTATTGATTATTTACAGTTGTAAGAAAACAACTTGTTAATTAGAGGTTCTGTGGACTAATAAAAGAAGCAAGATAACATGAAAGAAGAGAAGGGAAAACACTATGGGAGCAGATTATTAGAGTTACATCAAAACAGCAAGAAGGAGAGTGGGAGTCCTGATCATAATGAAGAGATTAACTATTCTGTAATTTTAGTGCTTTCTATTAAAGTAAGTTTTATCTTTAGAGAAAGTAATAAAATTATTACTAAAAAACAAAATAAACAAAATAAAGTCAAGCGGTGTTATTTTAGAACTTATATGAAAATTAAAGTTTACCAACTGGGAAAAAATCAGAAGGAGCATAAGCCAGGGGAAACTACAAAAAACAGAAAGCTGAAATATTATGGGATTTTAATATTCAAACAAGTAAACAATTGGATTGTAATATACCTAACATTACTGTGGTTGAAAAAAATGAAGCCATGTCATGTTACCATGGTTGTGGTCATACTTAAGGTTTAATCCATCTTCAGTCCAAGAGACCAGTACTATATTTTCTGGCATATAAAACTACTTTTTAACCCAGGAAAATCTCAAAAGTCAGGGGTCGTCTTATACGCCGGATGTCGTCTTCTTATACGGCAAGTATATCCCAAACTCTATTTTAACTGGAAAGTTGGGGGTCGTCTTATACACCCAGTCGTCTTATATGCCGGAAAATACGGTAATTTTCTTTCCACATAATCTATCCCAAAGGTGAATTTTATGAGTTATTTAACACCAAAACAAAAGAGCTTCTCAAAAGAGAAAATCACAAAATACTGAGATTACAACACCAAATTCAATGCCTGAGAAAAAGATATTAGTTGCAGTTGTTGGTGTAACACTGGATAAACTCAAGAATATTTGAAAGACATAAAAGCTGATAAGTAACAATTTTCTACCTGCAGATGGTTACATTCTCCAAAGAAGCATGTATGATTCTCGAATCCTTGGTTAGTATTTGGATTAAAGATGCGCCAAGACTTTGGTCATTACGTGTGGTAAATTGCGTAATCTGCGCAGGACAGCAACAATGGCAAAGTCTGGGCAAGAGGGACACTGCAAGAGATCCCTGAGGACCGTCTGTGGCCATAGAGTGATAATTACCATGTTACCAGCTCAGTAGAATGCGCCACCAGCATTCTAGCAACTATTAAAAATGATGAGGTAAGTGAGACTTCTCCCACGTGTGCAGCATGACTGGTTCCGTTCAGTCCTCTGATTATGGAGTTGCAAGCATTTAAAAGGCATGTGGCAGCTATTGCAATGAATCCCAGATTTCCACTTCTCAAGATCATGCACCACAGGAGCTCTGCTGCAAATGCCTCAGGCATTTTTACTAGGGTTTTTGTGTCCTGAGTGGAGTTATGAAAGGCGGAGGGTGTTAATTCTTGATTCAAAGTCTCCTGCTGTGGCACTAGAGGCGACTTGTGGAAAGGAACATTTCCTCTTCCTGTGGCACCAGTAAGTGGCCTTGGTTCAAGTGTAGTCACGGCTACCACATACCAGCGTTAGCTCTCTAACATGTTCTTGTCACCGTATAGTTTCTCCCACTCTCCTTTTAGCTATTTTCTTTATTTTACAGGTAATAACATACTTACAAATACGTTAGGCATGTGGACAAATTTTTTCTTGTATTTGATTCGTATCAAATCTAATGCAAGAAAATTCATATTCGTTCGAATAGATCCCCTTCGAATGTGGTAGGATCCGTATTTGATACAAATATTCAGTCCCATACAAATGCATACGAATAGCATACGGATCCCATAAACAAATCCCATATGAAGCTTCATACGAATGTATCAAAACATTCAAATTCGAATCTCAGTCTTCAAATGCCAATGTTCGATTCGAATTTGAATGTCCAAATTCAGCCGAATTTGGGCAAATTTCAAATGTTACGAACGTCCATCCACATCCCTAAAATACATATTTTTTTCAAAGGCTGCGTCCCCATGGGCTCCATTTATTTCAGTGTTGAATCGGGTCAACCCCAATATGCATTGTAGTTCAAATTAACATATCCCCATGCAAGGAGAGCATGGGTTCAAGCTGAACCTGCCTGTCCCCCTGAAAACAGCGGTAAACACCTGCATTGGGAAACCGCATCCATTTTTCTCCACCCCCTCTCCCCTGATGGGAAGTCCGGTTGACGTCATCATGCCCTGTCCCACCTTCTGCAGCGATGACAGGGGAAACCCCTCCCGGTTGCACCTCCAAAAACACCACACACAGCATAGATAAGATAAAAAATGATAAGAGGGGGGCATAATAGGAAGGGAAGGCGGCTCATTGCTTGAATCTGAGTTTAGCGGAGGTGCGCACCTCCACATGACAGCGGGCACCCTCCGCCCTGACAGCAAGCTTCGTCTTCGCATCCTTCACATCCTGGTTCAGGAAAGCCACAGGCACTTCACCCATTAAGGTGAAGCAGCACTCGTGTGCTAAATCAAGCCCTTTATGTACATGTGCCTTGCTGATCGGGCGATCAGGGAAGGAGGGTGTCCTGCTTGTAGCCAGAGAGACGTTCGCAGGGCAAATGAGAGCCATTTGACACCCTCATCCCTTCTCTCTCAGCATAATTTCTTTGAAAAAATCCCCCAAGCAGTTGCGATCGCAGCACGCATAGCAGGAAAAGCAAGCACAGGCAAAACCCCACCCGCTAATGCTGCGATCACCAATCTCCACCCCCAATAACCCGAGAACATCCCCATGCCTCCAGGATAATGCATGATTGCCTCTTAATTCGCAGTGAAAACAGCTGGAAAGCGGGTGTTGCCCTGGATTTGTGTGACTTATTCCACATGTAGGCCGGATTAGAGGCTTTGCACAGGGACACTCCGAGGTGAACTCAGGTTTGCTCTGGAGTATCTTCAGCATGGGGACATGCCCTTAGTGTACAAAATTGGGGTGGGTTTCCTTGAGCCTGTGCCAGCCCTAACACATTTCCTCCCTCTTTTTTTCCAAGAAATCAGTCAAGCAGGGTTATAGTACAAAGTATTTATTTTAAATAATGGCAATGCCTCTTTTGGTGCAATGCCTGGTCTCTGGGGGCTAGCATTTTTGTTGAATCAGAGGCAGGCAGCAAAACCCAGGTAGAGCTGGGTAAAGCACTTTCCCACCTCAAGCTTTGCCAAGCAAACCAACTTAAAAGGACTATCTGCTCCAATGCACAACCCCTTGTGCCAGTGATGGTGATTTGCCGTGCAGCCAGCCCCTGAAAGTGCACAAGAAAACAGCTTTGGTGCTCTTCTTCACACACTGCATTTGAGGCACCTTAGATGAATCCTTGGGTGCTACTGTTTACCCCCCAGACACCTTAGCTGGGGAGACAGACTAGGGAACTAGGGACCCATAAAAAATATCCTTTCTATGTAATAGTTTTGGCCCTAGTCACCTCTTCACTTTAAACCTTCTTCAGTCCATCTTCAGGTCTGACTGTTCACACATTTTCATTTCTATCTGCTTTATACGTGGACATTCCACCCTCTGTGTGGACCTTCCATGGTGGAAAGTCCACAAATAAAATGGATAGAAATGAAAAGGTGTGAGAGTTGTGACCTGAAGATGAAGAAGGCTTGAAGTGAAGGTGTGACCACAGCCTTAATAAAATAACTTACATCAAAAAAGAGTCTCAAGACAATTTCTCCTTTCTTGCCCCCATCTGTTTACAATTCCCAAAACAACTGGGACATACTGTTGCTCATCTTAATGCCATGAGAAATAATTTAGTCTCTAGGAATTTACAGGAAAGTTGAAAGTTTGGCAGCTGTCTCAATTTTATCCGACATTCAATAGCTATAGTGGCAAAAACTGTGTCACTCACATCTGCCAATTCGTGGGATCATAAAGGGCAAAAGAAAGGAATATGAGAGAATTGATGTCTATCGATATAGCAGCTCCAAATGTTCTAAATTTGCAATCAGGACTTTAAATTGAGGAAGTTCAAAACAGTAAACAATAGAGGCGGTATAGCAATGCTGCCTACACCACCAGGGCTCTGTTCCCATAGGCATTTAAATCCAAACTGAATTTGACTTTGGGATCCGGCGTTCCGATGACTTCTGCAATTAATCCAGCCTTTCCCATTCAAGTTCTTCTTCCCGGATTTTATGAGGGCTATTCTGTAAAAATCCTTAGGAAAAAAACTCCAGAGAAAAGGAGGACTTTTTTACCCTTTCGGAGGTGAGCCCACCTTTTTTTTCCCCAAATGGGAACGGTCGCGGGTTATTTGAGGCAGAGCTGTAGCCCTCTGGCTAATGCCAGCCACACGTGGGTGGGATTTTACAACAGCAACAGAGAGGAGGAGGAAGCGCCGGCCAGCTGGCTGGAGGGAAAGAGAGAGAGGAAGGTGGCAAGGGAGGGAGGAGGGAGGAAGGGAGAAGAGGCTGCCCGCAAGGGTCCTTCAGCAGCGAAGAGAGCCCACCCCGCCCGCCTGCCCACTGGCCAGCCGGGAAGAGAACCAACCTGCCATATATATATCCCATGCTACTAATAAATTAAAATATTCACCTCCCCACCAACAAAAAACATAAAGCAGAGTTGAGGACAACTTTATTTTTCCCCCCACCACGCACAAGCCGCTTGTGCGCAGATGCATTCTTCTGGGTAACGTAGATCGAGGTCTGTGTGGGCTCATGAGGCTGGCAAGGAGGAGGAGGAAGGAGGCGGCACCCCACCACTGCTGAGACTTGACAGGGAGTGGAGGGGGGAGGTAGGGAAGTGCATCGAGAAACAGCCCCCTGAGCTTCTTCCACCAACATTTTGCCTGGGGGTGATGGAGATTAAAAGGTCCTGTTTCTCTGTGCTGGGAATGTGCGCAGTGAGTGGGAACGGCGCTATTTGGATTCAGTCCGGTTTACCGTCAAACAAGTGGGAACAGCCCAGAATGTGCACTCAGTCCTATATGCAGATTAAAATAGCCTGGCGGGGTCAGAAATAGTCCAACCTGCACTAAAATAGTCAAGTGGGAACGCATCCCAGAACTCTAGAAGCTACACTGAAGTTTCCGGAGTGCCTTTAATGGCAGCACAATAGCCTGAGCAAACATGAAAAGATCATGCAATAAACATAGGTGGGGTACAAAGAGTATGAGGCCTTGTACACTGGTGAGCTGTGGCCTCAGCCTCTCTTTGTATTCTGACTGCAGTTTCATATAGATGGTTAGCAATATTCATCCATGGTATAACTTATTGTTGCTTCTGGGAAGGAAAGCTATGGCAGACCTGGTGGGCATTAAAAAAAGCAGAGATATCACCTATATAAAGGTCTGTAGACAAAGCTATGGTTTCCCCAGTAGTAATGTTATGACTGAAAGTAGAACCATAAGAAGAAGGAGAAGGAGAAGAAGAAGAGTTGGCTTTTCTACCCCACTTTTCTCACCCATTTAAGGGGACTCAAAGTGGTGGACAAAGCTTCTGTTCTTCTCCCCACAACAGACACCCTGTGAGGTAGGTGGGGTTGAGAGAGCTCAGAAGGAGTGCTGTGACTAGCTCAAGGTCACCCAGCTGGCTTCATGGAGGAGAGCGGAATCAAACCCGGTCTTCCAAGATAAGAGTTTGGCTCCCTAACCACTAGACCAGTGATGGCCAACCTATGACACGCGTGTCACAGGTGACACACCAAGCCCTTTTGAGTGACACACATGGTCACCCTGGCACCTGGGCATGTAGTGCTTGCTTGTTCTTGAAGTGTACAAAATGCCAACTTTCAATTAAAGATTTAGCAAATGAAATTCAACAAAAGTCACTAATGTAAAGAATTATTTGTTTTTGCTTTTAATAAAATACATACCCGTATTTTCCAGCGTATAAGACGACTGGGTGTATAAGACGACCCCCAACTTTCCAGTTAAAATATAGAGTTTGGGATATACTCGCCATATAAGAAGACAGCCCTTGGCGTATAAGACGACCCCTGACTTTTGGGAAGATTTTCCTCAGTTAAAAAGTAGTCTTATACGCCAGAAAATACAGTATATCAAAAATATAACTTTTTTACTAGACTAAAAATACCACAAAATTATGGATATTTCTAGATGTGACACAGCACCTGAGTTAAGGTAGGTTTTCTTGTGAATTTTGACACACCGAGCTCAAAATGTTCGCCATCACTGCACTAGACCAAACTGGAAGGCTCAGAGCTGAAAAAAATAAAAGCTTTCAAATTGTGGCACTGGAGAAGATATTTAAGAGTCCTCATTGAATTGCAAGGAGACCAAACCAGTCAATACTAAAGGAATTCAACCCATCAGTTGAAGCTCAGTATCTTTGGCCACATTATGACAAGGCAAGACTCATTGGAAATAGCCCTGCTGCTGGGAAAGATTGAAGGCAAAAGGAGAATGAAATGGATAGATAGTGTCATAGAGGCAATGAACTTGAGCTTCAGCAAACGTCAGGAGACTGTGAAGTACAGGAGGCCTGGAGTGTTGTGGTCCATGGGATTATGGAGAGTTAGATATGACAAGCCAATAACTGAGGCCACATCCCCATGCACGTTTGGTACGGTACTGAACGCGGGATCGGCAAGGGGCATCCCCATGCGTTTTGGATTTGGTCCGCAGAAAGCGGACCAAATCTCCCCAAACCGTACCAGACTAGGGCCAAATTTGACACCCAAAATAACAAGTCTTGGCATGGTTTGGGGTCCCGTCACACATTGGTTAGCGAGACAAGACCGCGCATGGGGACAATCGCAGGCTATCAGGGGAGGAGACTGGCGCTCACATCATTAGGAGGTGGAGTGTGCTTGCCATTCCTGCCCTATGCATTGGAGATCACAGCTGCTGACATTTAAAATCCCAATTGCCAAGGCAGGCAGGATACTTGGTTAATTTTTGTGCATTTTCCACGGAAATATTTCCAACCCCATTTCCCGAT
>MTQE01001134.1:2966343-2989638 GCA_014337955.1 Aspidoscelis marmoratus | reverse complement strand
TGAACCTGAAGCTCCTGAGGGAAACTCCTCCTCCTGGCCACCAAGCTCCCTGATCCCCGGACAGCTTTTCCCTCGAAAACACACCTGCAGCCAATCATTGCACCCGGACCCAGACAGGATTTCCCGCCCTTTTTGCAGCCTCTGGCCAGGGCTTCACAGGGTGTTCTATTGCGGGGAGAAGAACAGAAGGTTTGTCAGCCGCCTTGAGTCCCCTTGAATGGGTGAGAGAAGTGGGATAGAAAAGCCAAGTATTATTATTATTCACCTTCACCATCTGCGTTTTGCCAAATGGTCTCAAATTTCCAAAACAAGTAAAGAAGATGAATAAGGGCAATGAACTAATATTATGACATTGAAAACACATCTGTTGGATCAGTTTTGAGCATGTGAATAATTCTGCTGAGATAAAGTCGTTGTATATATCATAATCACCACTAAGAGCGTTGATGCTATTAATGACATTCCTAATGGTGTTCTAACTGTTGACTTCAAGAAACCTTTTCCTGTAGAATTTTACTCAACTACTGTAATCTGGACAATAGAAAAATCAGCTGTCTCACTATAGCCCTGTTTCTAACAACCTGGAAAGATACATGGGATTTTGACATTCTGTAGCGTTCTCAGGCTGTATGAACAACCAATTGGAATATGTATTTTTAATATTAAAAATTAGAAAGCCATTGATTGATTGATTGATTGATTGATTGATTGATTTGGAACACTACACTATTGAATGAAGATCTTCAGAATTTTTTAAAGAGGAACTTACAAAATGAGTAATGAATTCTCATGATGGATGAATGGAGATTATTACTCTAGAATTTTGTTGGGAAAAAATAAGTGTATGTTGCCCTCTGTTGGCTAGTTGTACATCAAATGGAGGTTTAGATTTTCTTGCTCCTCCTTTTCTCCCCCAGGCACATTATAATCCACCACTGGCAAATATGTGCACAATCTACTTTGTTCCATAGAGTTGGTTTTCATGCAGGATTTAAACAGAGTTGCAAACGTAAAGTGTTCCCCCAGCATTACCTCCACCTATCTTGTCACTTCAGCATCACTTCCTTTTAGCAACTGTGCTCTTCAAACCCAACAGCAACAGTAGGAACTAAAGCCTTTTCACACTACAGCCAGACAGTTGTAGTGCATGAAGGGTGAGACACATGTGGACGGATCCCCCATTCACACTTGGCAGTAAGGGACGCTTTCCCATGCATTCCTTACCAGTCAAGGTGCAAATGGGGCATCCGTCCTTGCGTGCCCCAGCCCAAAAAGGCTGTTGAGGCGGGTGGGACACCCCGCCCAGGCCTGCTGCAATTGGGCCATATCTGCCCACTGGTTGGCCAGCTGGTCCCAGTCCATCCTGGGTCACTCGTGCTCCTGCCAATCTGATTGGGTCGGCTAGAGCCCGCAGGGACCCCCTGGGTACTCACCCCCACCCATGGGCCTGCACTACCCCCCAGCTCTGCATGTGCGACTTACCTCTTCGGAGGCCGAGATTGAACTGGCAGCCCCCATGGGCAGGTCATGCCAAGTTGGATCCATGGGGGTTACCAGTTCGATCTCGGCCTCCGAAGAGGTAAGTAGCAGCACAGATCCCTGGGTGGGAGTGGGCCCCAGGGGGTCCCTGTGGGCTCCCGCCAGCTCGATTGGGCCGGCCTGAGCCCTCAAAATACCAGGACAGTGCTGGCTGGTCTCACCCCTCACCTGTAAGGGGCTACCAGCCAGTGGGTTGATAGCCGCCTAGTGCTGGTAGTCCAGGGCAGGCCTTCTGGGCTGTCTGACAGGGAGAGTGTGAATGCTATCCCTGCCTTACAACTCTGGGATGCCCGGGGATGGCTTGGGCTGGGTGTGGAGCATGGTTTCGTGCTCTACACTCTGGCCGCAATTAGGCTGCCCAGTGACTGGCCAGGATGGTTCCGAACAGAACCACCGGCCCACAGAGCAAATGCTCTATCCCAGGGCTGGCCTAATTGTATGCCAGAGGCCCTTGTGTGAATAGGCCTCTTGTCACCAGTGATTCTTGAAAGATGCTACAGTACTACTTAGTCATACTTAAGGACAATAGACAGGAATAACAAGTCCATTATTCTAGTAAATTGGGGATCAGTCTTATAGGTGCTGTAGGGAACTCTGGAACCCTGAGAAACTGCTGCAGGCATCATCCATCTCAGTTTTATATGTACACAAACACATATGCACATGCTATGTAAGGTGAACTGCAACAAATCACACAGTTCACGAACCAGAATGGAAGCCCATCCCAAGCAAACACATGAAGTTGCATATCACACAAACGTGCACATAAAAAATACCAAGCCCAGCTTTCCAGAATACCTCCAGAATGAGGATGAGGCCACTGTGCTTTTCAGGGGCACAAGGCAAAATCTTGATGGACAAAGCTTTGTATTTGTGACTCCTGCAAGGGGTGGCTTTGTTCAGTAGAGCTTGATGAAAATGCATGGCTTTCCAGAACTACAAGTGAAAGGTCACATCCCTATGCACTATAAAATCTGAATTGAATCCAAATTCGGTAAGGAGTGTCCCCATGCAAACCCCCCTAACCGGACTATATGCGGACCAAATTACCCCAATCCTCACTAGATTTAGTCCTGAAGAAAATTGTTCTCAACATGGTTTGGGAGCCAAGTCCACATCATTTTGTGACCCAAGTCCATGCATGGGGACAGTCCCGTGCTTTTTGGGGAGGAGATTGACTCTGGTGTCATCAGGACGTAGGGTTTCTTGCTGTTTCTGTCCTGTGCATTGGGGATTGCAATTGCTGGGTATTTTAAATGGTGACAGAACAGAAACAAGTCTCTCTCTGCGATCCAATTGCCTGGCAAACGTAAAAGAACTGAACACTCCAGTGTGACAGGTAAAGATGCAGTGATGAGCAGGGTCATCTGGTCCTCCCTGTCCAATGAGTCTCTTTCTGTGACTCTTATTCAACCCCTCTTCCCTGATCGCTGGCAAGCAGCTTCTGAAGTCTGAGAGCTAAAAAGCCAGATCGCTACAGTGTTTAGAGGCAGTTTAGTGGAGAAGCGCTCCTCCACTAAACTGCCCCTAAACATTGCAGTGATCTCTCCACTAAACTGCCTCTAAATATTGTACCAATCTGTCTTTTTAGCTGTCAAACTTCAGAAGCTGCTTGTCAGCAATCAGGGAAGTGGGAAAATGGGGGTGGAAAAAGGGTAGCGGAAAAAGGCTTGTGGGACAGCAAGGGTCAGATGACCCCGCTCATCGCTGCATCTTTACCTGTCAAACTGGAGTGCTCAGTTCTTTTACCCTTGCCTGGTGATTGGATCACGGAGAGAGATTCGTTTCTGTTCTGTCCCCATTCAAAAATGCCCAGCAGCTGCGATCTGGGAAGGGGGCGTTGGGTGATGTCAACCTGGTCCCTATCAGGGGAGAGGGGGGCATAGAGCAAATGATGCTGTTGGGTTTAGTGCGGTTTGCATGGGGACAGCCATATTCAATTTGAGCCTGCATTATCAGCAATTGCATGGGGATGGGCACAATAGTCCAATTTGGATTAAACAGCCATAGTTGTAGCCAAATGTATTTTTTCAGCCCAGGTTGAACTCTGTGCTTTCTCAGAGTATAAAGTATAATGCACATTTCTGATTCTGTATTTCAACGCTGCTGTCAGATCACCATGGCAGTGTTCGGTCTTTCACCAGATGTTGTTTTCGATCTTCCCTTGGCGATTCAAGCACCCCTGGGCTGGCTTTTCACACTTACAAGCACTGCTAGTCATATATAATGCTACTTCAGTGCTTGCAGTGTTAATAGCTGCCACCACCCTGGATCCTTACTGGCCTGGCATATTCTTGTTATACAGTACCAGGCAGGCAAGTGCAAACAGGTCCAAAGTTTGTGTTGGATATTTAATTGCAAGGAACTTGCTGATAGATGCTTCTCTTCATCAAGAGAGTTAAGATAGTAGCCGTGAAATGATTTCCTGCTATTCTTTTGTTTAAGACAAGACTTTCCGGGCCATTTGTTCTAAAAATGTGACCTACTTCAGATTGAGGCAAGCTATTTTGATTTTTTTCACAATTTAAATAATAAATAAAAGTTAAAAAGAGAATACTTTAGAAATCCTGCTTTTGATTTACTATCCCCACGCACTGCTATCAACCTTAATGAAAACAACTCTCACAGGAACTTTTCTCCTAGGAATAGCGGTGGCAGGTGTTTGTGTTTTGATGAAAGTGGGAATGAAGATGCCTCTCTCTCTTCTTTGTACGCTCCATTTACTATGCGTTTTTGATTGTATTTATTCAGCTTTATGTACACCATAATTTATTACATAATCTTGATACTGTCAGTTGATATGGTCAAGTGACCGCTCAATTAAAAAAAACCCTACTTAAAAATAGGGATGTGAACGGATATTCTAAACATTTAAGATTCGATCGAATTAATTTGAATGTGGACATGGGAATTATGGGTTTCATTCCGCCCTTCTCCATGAAGCCAGCTGGGTGACCTTGGGCTAGTCACAGCTCTCTTCTGAGCTCTCACAGCCCCACCTACTTCACAGAGTGTTCTGTGAAGGGTGAACAGAAATGGAAATTTATGGATGACAGATGTATCAATGACTACTAGAACGAATGCCTAGGTGCATCTTTCAGGCTGGGGAGGGGGAACCAGGACGCTTCTAAGGCCATTTGCTGGGACTCGAGAGCAAGAGAAGGTTTGTCCTTGTCTCTGCTTGAGATGCCCATGAGCATTTGGTGGGCCACTGTGTGCGACAGGATGCTGGACTAGATGGGCTGTGGCCTGATCCAGCAAGGCTTCTCTTATGTTCTTATGTTTTCACATTCCAATTTAGACATTTGGACAAATTTTGAATGTTCTGAAACATTCGCTTGAATCATTTGAATCATTCAAATGTACAGATACAGTATTACATATGTATCTGTATGAATATCATACATATCTATGCATTTGCACTTATAATACAGATGAAAATGGGATGCATGCAGGATTAAACGGGATGTGTACGAAATGCATACAGATACGTATAACACATACAAATGTTGTCAACATTTGTATCTTCAAATTCATATCTAACATTTGAATGAATAGATTCAAATGTATCAGATTCTAATCAGTTTTCGTTGCATTCAGACTTTAAACATTCAACTTGAATACGTTTTCACATTCGATTTGAATGCAAAAAAAAATTGTGCACGCTTAAAACTTAAAACATGCTCACTAATAATGTAGTTGTCAACTAAGGTCTTGGTTGTGGGGTGGTGCTGATTTGGCTGCAACAACTGTCACCCCACTGATTACTATAATCGATTTGGGCTGATCTGGCTAGCTAGGCAGATGTCCCTTTCCTCCATCCCTGCTCTGTGTGCCTCCTCTCAAAGCTATGCACTTGGTACTGCTCTTTGGTCAAAGGTGTACAACAACTGAGCTCTCCTGAAGAGCCTCCAACAAGCTCACACATACTTGTGATTTACTGCAGCACATTTTTCAAAGGAATGGCCTGCAGTTTATGAGGAGTGCAACATCCTCACAGTCACTTGTGAACTGTGGGAGCATGGGCTTCCAGTTGCTGCTGATTCAGAGGAGAGGACAGAGGAAGTATACGTGGTAACAAAAAGTAAGAAAAATATTAAATAGTAGTAAAAAGCAAAAATAATTCAAATGATTTTAAAAAGTAAAATACGAATAACTACAAAAATTGAAATAATTTAAAAGTCATGAAGGTACATAGCTAGCAGTGTTTCACATGAATGTTCTAAACATTAGAAATTTGATTAAATGCTATCAAATGTGGACAATTGAATCTGAATAGAATGTCTTCACATTTGAATTTAAATGTGGCGCATGAGGTGGCTCATGGTGCTTTTCAGACTCTTCCTCATGCCCAAACTGCAATTTCCTCCTTTGGGTAACGTTCAAACACAGAAAGCTGCATGAATGAATATAGATTGTCTGTGTCTGCTCCTTTCCTCCTCTTCCTTTCCTCTCCTTCCTTGCAATACATTATAGCACGTATGTATACTAAGTACACATGACCTTCCATTGCTCACAATGTTTCTGTGTCTTTCCCTCTTCCTTGTTCCTTTGTGTTTTATTAGTGAACTTTCTTTCTTGCTTCCTGTCAATCTTGATTAAAAAAAATATGTTTCTAAGCTTGTAACAGTAGGGCCTCTAAGCCTTTGAATCAGTTTTAATTTTGTTTCTATGTATTTCAGTGTATAATAGATTTGGAATAAAAGTGGCAATTTGCTTCAAAGTTACCAGGGAAGCAGTTAAAATCACAAGTAACCCCCCCCCCCAGTAGAACTAGTGTTTTAACAGACTGTTAAGCTACTAATTGTATTCAGTTGAATCATTTTGCTGATTGTTTCATTGGGATGCATTTTTTATATGGGCTGTTCAATAAAAATAATTTTTGAACACCTTGGTGTAGTTATTTCCCACTCACTTTAGCCTGGAAATTCACTGCCAAATTCATGTCTGTAAAACCAGCCCTTAGTCAAAAGGTCTCAAAATTCAGAGTACTCATAAGCAGATGTATTTAGGAGATGGAATCATAATATAATTTGTATGAAGGCAAGCTGAATATAAAAGAGACTTATGAAAATAATTTCAGTTCCTGGAAACAGGATTTTTTTTCTTTGTGGACCAGACTGGCAAAAGAAAGATGCGCTGAGCTCTTCTATGGGGTTTTTTCCCACTAGCACTAAGTACCCACTAAGTACCCATTAGGGACCCATTTAGGACCCATTAGACTCAGAGCAGGAAGACCCTATTTCCATTGCAGACCCCATTAGAACCCAATTTGTTCACATCTGTACTAGGGAAATCTGAGGTGTATTTCCATGGGTGGTCTAGCACCAACTAGCAATGGGTGCTAGCTTCCCTGTCGTGGAAACCCCGGAGCACCCATTTGGAGATCCGGATCTACCCATGAGGGGTCTGCCTGTCACCCCAGGTGTTTGGGGAGACAGGGGGTGCAACCTCCGGAGCGGCTCCGAAGTCACTTCGAAGTCTGTGCAAAATAGCTCTGGAGCATCTTTGAAGTCTGTGCTGATCTTCGGAGTAAACTTCTAAGTGACTTCAGAGTCACTTCGAAGTTCACTCCAAAGATCAGCACAGACTTCAAAGATGCTCTGGAGCTTCGAAGCTGGGATTTCGGGGCTCCCCCCCATGGGTGCATCACCTCTCCCTAGCTTCCTCTAGACCCCATTGCCTGTTTCTTGTGGAAACAGGCTCCCTTTAACCTGGATTTTCTGGCTGAAGACACCATTGTAGACCCCATTAATGGGGTCTAAAGAAAATCTGGATTAAAGGCTGAGATGTACCCATATGATCCAGATTTCCCCAGCAGTGGTGGAAATAAATGTGTTCCAAATGGGTGCCGTGGTGGAAATGGGGTCATCCGGCTCACACCCAAATGGGTCCTTAATGGGTGCAAAAATGGGTACTTTCTGACAGTGGAAAAACACCCCTGGATTAAATGGGTCCTTCAGTATTTTGTGTATTATAAGCATTTCCCACCCTTTCACTGCCAGTGGGTGGATGCAGGGAATAAGGCTTTAGGTTGCTTTCTTGTATTGGAAATTTCTATTGATTATTTGAGGGGAGTGGGATATCCGTAAGGATTTCAGGTACAATGAAAATCAAGCTGCAATATCATGAAGGAGTTTATTGGAAGAAAAACTGAAAAAGGTTTGAGTATAAACTGCGATGTTCTGTTGGAGTTTGACACAGAATAATGGGCCTTTTCACACTTAACTTCACTGAAAGATAAACGGCTCTCTAAAAAGTGCTACAGCTGGAAAACCCATGGCCGGCATTGGGTTTTCCAGAAACAGTTAAAAGCACTTTTTAGGAGTGAAAGTGGGGCTATGGTTTGGTTGCCTATGATACATGAGGCAATGCTACCGTAGCAGCTCCATAATGACACCGTATTTGTCCCAACTGGATGGAGTTTTAGATAATGCCAAAAGAAAACAGCTTGCCACTTTTGTTGATATTTTCCCTCACTCTGAAAGTGGACTGAAGCTGGATTAAGATTTAGGTGTAGATGCACTGTAACACAGAAGCAGCAAACATTCCAACCCAAAAAGCAAGACAGGAGCCACTAAGGGTGTTTTTCCACTTAGCACTAGAGTACCAATTAAGGACCCATTAAGGACCTTAATGGGTACTCTAGTACTAGTTGAAAAACACCCTAATATGCTGACATTAGCTGCTTTCAGCTAAAACATGCAGAATTTCCCCCATTCTTTCCCCCCCAATTTTATTAAAATCCAATTTTGACATTAAACAACCAATTCATATACCATTTCAACACAAAGTCAATAACTGAGCGAGAAATGGTGTATTCTAAATTAATTCGGTCCAGGTAAGTAATTACTGGATTACATACTTCATTAAAAGAATATTTCTGTTTCCTCTCCGTATAACAGCAACATTGGGAAGCAATCAATTCAGTTGCTGTGTTATACCAAGTAGTAAGTGTCAGAGTGGAGTGTTGCTTCCAATTTTTAGCTATTATGTATCTACCTGCCAATAGTAAAAAATATAACTGATAGTGGTTTTAGATATGACAGATTCTGGGAAAATATGCAAGATAGCTATTTCTGGTGTAAGGGAAATTGGTATATTCAATTGCTCTCTTAATTTTTCTTCTAAGAGATTCCAAAATTGTAACTCTAATGGATATGCCCATCAAAGGTGGACCTATGTTCCAATTTTGACCAAGCCAGACTGGGGTTGAATACTCCTTCATAAGGATTTTCAAATAAAATTCTCTACTATAAAAACAGTTTCCACATGAATACTTTGTTGTCTTACATGCTTTCTATTAAAATCACCTATGCATCTCCCACAGCCAAAATTGATACATAAACACAATTGAGGAACCAGCGAACTAGAGAGCAAGAAGAGTTGGCTTTTCTACCCTGTTTCCCTCCCTCACTTAGCACTAGAGTACCAATTAAGGACCCATTGGTACTAGAGTACCAATTGGTACTAGAGTACCAATTAAGGACTTAAAGTGGCTTTTCTATTCTTCTCCCCACAACAGAACACCCTGTGCGGTAGGTGGGGCTATGAGAGCTCATGAGAGAGTTGTGACTAGCCCAAGGTCACCAGCTGGCTTCATGGAGGAGGAAAAAGAGTTGGCTTTTCTACCCCGCTTTTCTCACCCATTTAAGCTTCCAGTTCTTCTCCCCCCAACAGACACCCTGTGAAGCCGGTGGGGTTGTGAGAGCTCAGAAAGAGGGCTGTGACTAGCCCAAGGTCGCCCAGCTGGCTTCGTGGAGGAGGGTGGACTCAAACCCAGCATTCCCAGATAGGAGTCGGTCTCCATAATCACTAGACCAAATTGGCTCATGTTTGCTTACTATCCGAAACAAAGAAAAAGAGATGGTGTACTTTTATTTTATTATTTATTTGCATTTTTATCCCGCCTTACGCCGAAGGATCTCAGGGCGGGTTACAACCTATGAACATGAACACGTCAGGACCAATTTAGGCTGCCAGTTGTTGACCAAAACATTTCCTCGTGGGGGTCGTTTTCAAGTTTGCTTTTAAAACACGACCCCCCCCAACACGCCACGACCCCCACAGCCCCATTCAGCAAGGCGCAGCCCCTCTGCCGCCGCCAGCACACGCGACGCCCACCCTTCACGAAGGCCCACAACGGGCCGACGACGACGCCTCGTTCTTTTCCGCCCCTCCCTCCGCGCCTGCGCACGAACTCCAGGCTCGGTTTGCGCCTGCGCAGCATGGGCGGCTTGCTCTCCCTTGGTAACGGTGCTGCGCTCTCTCTCTCTCTCTCTGGCCGCCGCCTCCCCATCTCGCCCGACCCCGCCGGCTTTCTTCTTCGGTGGCAGCAGCAGCCTCCGCCGCCATCATGCAGGGAGAGGACGTCCGCTACCTCAAAAGGTGGAGTCGCGTTGGGGGGTGAGGCGAGGAGGCCGGGCGGGGGCGCGGCTGTCGAGCGGCTCTTGAGGGGAGGGGCTCCTGTGGGGGGAGGGGCTCCTGTATGGTGAGTGGGGGAGGGGAGGATGCTGGGGAGGGGGAGGGAGGGGCTTCTGTGTGGCGAGTGGGGGGAGGGGAAGATGCTGGGGGAGGGGAAGGGGAGGGAGGTGCGCTTGTGTGGTGAGTGGGGGGAGGGGAGGGGAGGATGCTGGGGGAGGAGAAGGAGTGGCTCTTGTGTGGTGAGTGGGGGGAGCGAAGAGGAGGTGCAGGAAGGGGGGGTGCTGAGGCGGACAGGTAATCACACCCCCTCCTTAGGGCTCTCCGAGGTGGAGCTGTGGGATGACTCTGGAAATCCAGGTGCAGTGTGGAACCAGAGCTGGGAAGCTTCGGCGGCCACCTTTGCTTAAGCTTTGGCCCTGGGGTTGCATCCCCTCCTTTGGTGAGCCAGGTTGGTCCAGTGGTTAGGGAGCTGGACTCTTATCTGGGAATACTGGGTTCGATTCTGCCCTCCCCCATGAAGCCAGCTAGGTGGCCTTGGGCTAGTCACAGTTCTAGCCTCACCTTCCTCACAGGGTGTCTGTTGTGGGGAGAAGAACAGAAGGTTTGTCAGCTGGTTTGAGTCGCCTTACATAAGAACATAAGAGAAGCCCTGCTGGATCAGGCCACAGCCCATCTAGTCCAGCATCCTGTCGCACACAGTGGCCCACCAAATGCTCATGGGCATCTCAAGGAGAGAAGGACAAACCTTTTCCTGCTCTAGAATCCCAGCAAATGGCCTTAGAAGCACCCCGGTTGCCCCCCCCCACAATGGGTGAGAAAAGCAGGGTAGAAAAGCCAACTCTTCTTCATTATTCTAGGGCCAGCCTGTGCCCCAAGGCCATGGGGTTTCATATCTTGGGCCTCTTTGCTTATACAGCTCATAGCAGTAGTAAAAATTGACCTGTTTGTATGAGTTGCTCTATATAGACATCTGAGGTTATCCCAGACACAGGATAGGCTTGTTAACACTAGTTTGGCAATACCTGTTCCTGTATGTCCAGGTCGTTTCCAGAAGTATGAAACCAGGATTGGTGTGGACAGGATCTGTCACTGAATATTAGTTCTTGGGAAAATAATATGGATGGGCTTAGTCTTCTTAGGTTTAGAAAGCAACTGGCTAGTCACTGTGGGTTCCTAGGAATGTTTTCACTGACATAGGTCTGAGAAACAGAGCACCAGTTTGTATAGTTGCTCTCACAGTTTATGTTATGAAAAGAATTAATGAACCTAGTTGCCCTTTCAGCACTGAGCTTTGTTCTGGGTTATACTCTGGAATAGGAGCCAGGCATCTGCACCCTGATGCAGTCAACAGTAGGCCCCACTCAGGGCCTGCCACAGTCTGCACCAGGATGTGGACAGCAAATACCTATTCTGGAATGTAATCCAGAATAGAGCCCAGTGTAAAAAGGGCCACTGTCAGAGAAGATTTTACCTATGAACTGAGTATCACCTTGATCCTTTGATCGCAGCTGCTTAAAATGAAACCTGCTAATGCCAGGGATATTGCTTTTTTGAGAGACATCTAATTCTATCTTCTGCCAAAATGGGAATAATGGAACCCTGTCAGCTGGATAACCCAACTTGTGATTTACTTGAGAAAAAAGGCTGAGAAAACTTTGTCTCATGTAGCTATTAGTGTTTCCAGCTATAAGCCCTATTATTACTTTCTTCTCACTGCTGGTTCAAAGGAACACATTTTATTATATTACTCTAATAAAATTTCTCTTGAAAAGAGATTTGATATTGTTATAAAGGTAGAAGAAGAGTTGGCTTTTCCACTCCATTTTTCTCACCCATTTAAGGGGACTCAAAGTGGCTGAGAAAGCTTTCTGTTCTTCTCCCCACAACAGAATACCCTGTGCGGTGGGTGGGGCTGTGAGAGCTCAGAAAGAGAGCTGTGACTAACCCAAGGTCACCCAGCTGGATTCATGGAGGAGGGTAGAATCAAACCCGGTATTCCCAGATAAGACTCAAGCTCCTTAACCATTAGACCAAACTGGCTCACACATGCTACATAATCCAGCTTCATTCCTAGTGACTTAAAGGTGAGAAAACCCATGAAGTTCTCCCAGTAAGAGTAGTGATGTAACTTGTTGCTGCCTTTTTCTAGGGTAGTCTTTTGATCTCCTAATGTAACCTACAGATGCCTGCTTTTCTCAGGAAACCTTACCAAGCAGGCTTAACACTCTTTACCTTCTGATCAGAAAAGGTAAACAAGGGGCAGCCTGTGTAGTACAAATAGATTGGTAATATATCTACTTAAGTGCTGACCAGACTGATCAATTTCTTACCAGAAAACATTCCATTGTAATGATTTAGCCGCTCCCTGGCAAAAGTGCTTCACTCCATAGACAATTAACAACTTTTTTCTTGTAGCTAAATAACTGTTCAAAAAAGAATTGATTAACCTGGAACACTTTGATTTTATCTTCTGTTTTAAACTGACTGTTGTTACTATAGTAGATCATATAAGTTATTTTCAACCTTTTATCCCTCATCGCTCTGCGCTGGCAACTCTAGATCCTGCAGATTGCACCACTTGTGGTCTGATCATTCTCTCTGTATCACCTCACTTGATTCTTATGTCCCATAACTATTTCTTGCTCTTGATCAATAGGAAGGTAAAAGGAGGAAATATTGATGTACATCCATCAGAAAAAGCCCTTATTGTTCACTATGAAGTGGAAGCTACAATTCTTGGGGAGATGGGAGATCCTATGCTGGGAGAGCGCAAGGAGTGTCAAAAAATGTAAGCTAATGATATTTATCCTGTTAGTATTTGTTTATTTAAAACATTAGTTTTCCTTCTTATAAACCATAGTATCTGGTATTTAATGACGCAATTAATGTGTGAAGTATCAAGAGAGCTTGGATGATGCTTGTCGTTTTTAGTTTAAAATGTGATTTCTTAATTAAAAAGTACCATGACTGGATCTCAAAAGAAATTCTGTACTCTGTACTCTTCTTAAAACAAATTTTTGTAATGAATTTAAGCCCAGTATCAAAAAATGTGTCTTCTCCTTAAACCGATGATGGCCAACCTATGACACGCGTGTCACAGGTGACACGCCAAGCCCTTTGGGGTGACACACCTGGTCACCCTGGCACCTGGACGTGCAGTGCTTGCTTGTTCTTGAAGTGTATGAAATACCAACTTTCTATTGAAGATTTAGCAACAAAAGTCACTAATGTAAAGAATTATTTGTTTTTGCTTTTAATAAAATACATATCTCAAAAATATAACTTTTTTACTAGAGCTACAAATATCACAAAGTTATGGATATTTCTAGATGTGACACAGCGCCCGAGTTAAGCTAGGTTTTCTTGAGAATTTTGACACACCGAGCTCAAAAGGTTCGCCATCACTGCCTTAAACTAAAGATGAAAATTCTATTTTATAGCATTCGGTTGAAGAGTCTTAATGCAAACACAGACATTTCTTCCTTGGCTCGAAAAGTGGTGGAGGAATGCAAGCTTATTCACCCTTCCAAACTAGCAGAGGTTGAACACCTGCTGTATTATCTGCAGAACCGCAGAGATACTTCTTCAGCAAAAGGTAGGAATTTATATTGAACAGGACCTTGAAATACACACTGGTCTCAGTTCATTTCAGTTTCTCAGTGTTTTGTGGGAACTAAATTGATGATAAAAACTGTAGCTTCATTTCCTCCACCACTGAAATTAATAGCATAAGAACATAAGAGGAGCCCTGCTGGATCAGGCCACAGCCCATCTGGTCCAGCATCCTCCCTCACACAGTGGCCCACCAATTATTCATGAGCATCTCAAGCAGAGACAAGGGCAAACCTCCTGCTCTCGAATTCCAGCAAATGGCCCTAGAGGCATCCTGCTTGTCCCCCTAGCCTGAAAGATGTACTTAGGCATCCATTCTAGTAGCCTTTGATACGTCTGTCGTCCATAAACTTGTCTAGCCCTTCCTTAAAGCCATCTAGGCTGGTAGCTGTTACCATCTCTTCTGGCAGCAAATTGCATAAACCCACGACCCTATTGGAAGGGATATGCTGACATCCTTTCCTCAAATCTCAGTGATCAGCCTGGCTTCAGATGCTAAGGTAAAAGTGAAAAGAATGAACAGAGTGACTATCTATTACAAGGTTTTGATGTGTTATTTGTATTGTATCTTTTCTGTTTTTTATAAACTGCCTTGGCAAATTTTTTGGAGGGAAAGGTGGTATACAGTTAAAATGGAAATGGAAAAAGCAACAGCAAACATTTCTTTCCAGTGGTAGATGGTGCTAAAAAGTAGTTGCCACTGCAGCCCTTGCCTAAAATGACTCTAGAATGTACAGTGGTACCTTGACATACGAGTTTAATTCGTTCCGTAACCTTGCTCTTATGTCAAATCGCTCGTATCTCAAAGCAGTTTTCCCATTAATCCATTCCAGCTCCCAAAACACCACCTCAGTTGTTTTTGTTATGTACTGTACTGTATTTACATACTCGTATCTCAAATCTTGCTCTCATCTCAAAGCAAAATATCACTCGCTCGGCGGCTTGTATCTCAAAACACTTGTATGTCAGGGCACTTGTATGTCGAGGTACCACTGTATGTGTATTGAGTTAGTATCTTGGCACTTATCATATTTTTTTCTTCAGTTGTTCTTTTTGGCCTGAATGTAAAGGCAGGGTTAAAGTAAGATGAGTAACTTAAATGATCCCTTAAAACCAAGCAACTCCTTTTTGTTTCCACAGAAAAGAAGGAGAAAACCAGTAAGCCAAAAGATCCACCACCTTTTGAAGGAATGGAGGTGAGAATGTGACATTTTAAAAGGAATTTTAAATATGGGTTAATTATGTTGCTATCCTTCTATGATGACATAAACATTGTATCTTAGTAGGTTTACCATGACCCACTTGGGCAGTGTTTCTATCACAAAAAAGCTGTACTATTTGATTATAGCATATTACCTTAGGCTCCGTAGGTCTGATCTTGGCCCAAATTTGCAAACGTGGCTGGCAGCCTTTGTCAGAGGCCATCCACATTACAGAGATCCCAGCCTCTGAAGTTGCTGGCCAGGGCTTTTTTAAATGAATGCTCAGAAGGGGTACCCTTCTAGTGACATTTTTGGGAACCTGGTGAAATGGAGGCAGGCTCCTCATGATCAGTAGGTTGGCCTGGGTGCTTGCTACCTTCCTCATGTGAGTACTGGGCTTATCCACTGTTGGGGAATGCTTCAGAGACTCCTTTTAAGCTGTATCCCATTGAAGTTGGCTACAGCACCATTTTAGTATCATACTCTAACCCAACACTGCATCCATTAAACATGGCATTCTGTCAAGAAGCCATACCTCCCAGCTGACTGATCCTGAATGCAATGATTTGACACCTTGGGAACTCACTCGTGGGGTTCCCCAGCGTCTGTCTTATCTTCTATGCTATTTAACATCTACATGAAACTGCTGGGAGAGGTCATCAGGAGCTTTGGAGTATGCAGATGATACCTCTATCTCTCTGTGCTGTTTGAATCAGGAGAGGTGGTCAAAGTGCTTGACAGATGTCTGGAAGTGAGGGCCAATAAATTGAAGCTGAATCCAGACAAGGCAGAGGTGCTGTGTGTCACAGGGTCTTGGGTTCACGTTGTTGGTAGACACCCTGTCCTTGATGGGGTTGTAATGCCTTGGAAGGGATAGGTACATAACTTGGGGGTACTCCTGGACTCCGCACTAACGCTTGAAGCCCAGGTGGAAGCTGTGGCCAAGAGTGCCTACTTCCAACTACGCCTGGTGCATCAATTGAAGTCTTTTTTGGACAGAGACGACTTGGCCACAGTTATCCATACTCTGGTAACCCCTGGACTGGACTAATGTAATGCACTTTACATGGGACTGCCTTTGTAGATGGTTCAGAAGTTGCAGCTAGTGTGAAATGCAGCGGCTAGAGTGCTGACTGGAACAGCTAGCCAGATGAACATCATGCCAGTCTTAAAAGAGTTGCATTGGCTGCCAGTTCTCTACAGAGCCCAATGCAAGATGTTAACTCTGACAAGGCCCTAAATGACTTGGGCCCCAAATACCTAAAGGAACGCCTTCTCTCATACCGACCTGCCCGTGCCTTCAGATCTGGAGATGTGGCCCTCCTGGTTGTCCCACCACCCTCTGTAGTGAGGCAGGTGGGCACCCGGAAGAAAGCCTTTTTGGTAATGGCCCCAGGTTATGGAATAGTCTTCCCCCCGAGGTGCATCATGTCCCTTCTCTGTATACATTTAGGAAGGTGGTGAAGATGCACCTCTTTGCACTGTCCTTTGGCTAATGTGACTGTATTTTCCCTCCACTGTAGGTATTTGTATTTTAATATTTAGTATACATTTTTAAATATGTTGGATCTCTTATGTGTTTTTATGGATTTTATTGTTTTTCATATATATTAGTTGCAATTTGTTTAAAACTTTTTACCTGCCCTGAGACCTAAGGGTATAGGGCGGGAGAGAAACATAATGAATGAATGAATGGATGAATGAATATTAAATAAATAAATAAATGAATAAATAAATCATTTATTTGTTTACTAAGCTAGAAACAATGATAAAAACTTTGGCATCATATTTTTACCACCTTGCTAACTATTTTTTTTCTTAATGTAGCTTTCAAATCAATTCACTAAAGTTTTTACTGCACTAATATGAATCACCTGCTCTTCAAGGCAACAGTTAAGGTATCCTTTTTCCTGATTTTAGATTGACGAAGTAGCTAATATCAATGACATGGATGAATACATTGAGTTACTTTATGAAGATATACCTGATAAGGTGCGTGGCTCTGCACTCATTCTGCAGCTGGCTAGAAACCCTGACAATCTGGAAGAACTTCTGCTGAATGGTAATATAAAACTTAATTTTAACATTGGTTTAATTTTTCCTGAGTAAACTGAGCTCTCTGCGTATGACAGTCTCTCAAAATGCATAAAAAACGTTGTGAAGTTTAAACTTGCAAATGTTAAGCTATGGGAAAGGGGAGTTAAGGGAAGAAGCTACTGAGACAAAACTCTTTTCACAGTAGTTTTCCATGAAGAAAAAGGCCTCCTGAGCAAATGGGAGCGTTGGAGGGCCTAGTGCAGAAAACAAAAGCACCCCAGAAACGCTTTCGCTAGTGTTCCCTTCTCCTTTTCCCTTAAGAAATCTAAACTCTCCATCCCTCCTGGAAAAAGACTGAAGCAAAAGCAGAGGTGAAGATATCAGGGTTCTGCTGGAGGGGATAGAGGTGGGATACTTTTTTCAAACTTTTTTGCACCTTCACCTAACATGAAGCCTGGCCCAGTTCTACGATATATTGGGTGTCTGCATTTTATGACACTTGATCTACCCAAAATGTACCCAGTGCTTCCTTAAGCACTGTATTTAAGTGCAGTGACTGGGATTGCCTTGCCACAGAAACAGTCATGTGGTGCCTTGCTGTGGTGACAGGGTGATGTGGCGGCAACTGCAGCTGAGCTGCCGGGTCCCACACTCCGTGCCCTCAGAGGAGGTGAGAACAGAGCAAGGCAGTATATAAATAAAAATGGAAATGGAAGGAATCGTATATGGATCACAGCTTAAAGACCAACACCTGATTTAACAATTTTCTCTGGGTTTTGGAGTAAACATATTCAAATACAGAAATGATTTCACACATGAGACTGAAAATATATCTTACACAAAGGTAGTGTGATGTTGTAACGGGCTGGAACACCTCCCGTACAAAATCAGACTGCAGTGTCTAGGCCTCTTCAGTCTGGAGAGATGATGTTTAAGAGGGGACCTGACTGAAGTATATAAAATCATGCATGGTATAGAAAAGGTGGACAGAGAAAATTTCTTTTCTCTATCACACAACACTAGAACCAGGGGGCATCTATGAAGCTGATGGGCGGGAGAGTCGGATCCGACAAGGGGAAGCATTTCTTCACCCAGAGGGTCATTAATTTATGGAATTTGCTGCCAGAAGAGGTGATCAACCAGCCTAGATGGCTTTAAGGAAGGGATAGACAAGGTTATGGACAACAGATGTATCAATGGCTACTGGAGTGGATGCCTAAGTACATCTTTCAGGCTAGGGGGACAAGCAAGATGCTTCTAAGGCCATCTGCTGGGATTCGGGAGCTGGAGAAGATTTATCCTTGTCTCTGCTTGAGATGCCCATGGTCAATTGTTGGGCTACTTTGTGCGATAGAATGCTGGGCTAGATGGGCTGTGGTCTGATCCAGCAGGGCTCCTCTTATGTTCTTATGTAATTAGACCAGGGATGCTCAAAGTGCAGCCTGGTAGATGTTTAAGTTCTTTAGCCATCATGGTGGGTATATGGACAGCCATAGGTAGATCTTCAGATCTTAAGGAAAAAGGGTGGGGTGTTTTTTTGTGTATTGTGGGGTATTGTAGAAATTTTCACTTTCTGACTAAAGTTTTCACAAGATTCTGCATAGTTACACAGTTTCTCTTTGAAATAGCTACTTAGATTTTCCATGAATATGTGGTTGCATATGAGAAGGCAACAAATATTGTTTTAGAGCTAAGGAAGTGTCCTTGAGTTGTAATCTATTCAGATGTAACATGGCCGGGTGTCAACATTTCTGTGAATCTCGTGGATTTACTGCCTTTATTGCTGTTTTTGTTATGTGAAGAAGGAATGTTAACAATGTATCAGGTGCATTATTGTAAAAACATTATTTTATTAGCCTCTCCCTTTTTTTTAGAAACTGCTCTTGGTGCTTTGGCCAGAGTTCTACGAGAGGATTGGAAACAAAGTGTAGAACTTGCTACTAACATAATTTATATTTTCTTCTGCTTCTCTAGGTATGTTTTCTAATTTATAGCACTTATTAATGTGTTTTTTAAAAATGTATTATTTGCTGAGCCTCCGTAAGGATTGTTGAGTGAATAGCAAGACTTGTTTTCAGTTGAACGTCTGTGTAGAGGAAACTCAGGCCTGAATTTCAGAACCACTGAGATTGTCTACAAAACCTCTGTCGTCATTCTCCCTAGAAACACAGCTTGCATCATTAGCTCTAAAAATACAAAGTGACTTTGCTCTGTCTTCCAGCTTTTCTTTATAAAAATAATCTAGTTGATCCTACAATTTAGATTTTATACCTCTGGAAGGCAGGAAGTTGTAACATGCAGGTCTGAAATGTAGGCATATGGTTCTAAGTGAATCTCTTGATGGTTAGAAGATGTTTCAGAAATATTGAAGGTAGATTGGGAGAGATCAGAGAACTGCTGCTCTTCTATCAAAGTAGTTCATATTAAGTACACTATATTGATGGAGAGTTGAATATCATTGGGCGTCATATCATCTACTGAAATTGTTTCTCATCCATTAGGATTTTCTTCATTAGATTTCAGATATTATCTCATATGTTGATAAGATGACACTGAAAGGCAGCCAAAAAGTGAACTGCTGTGAAGCTTTCCTCTTACAACCATTCTGCCATTAGTGTTGTTTTCCAAACATTTCACTGTTGACGTGACAGCTAGTGAATTTTGATCATAGAGCTCCGTGGATGTTTGTAGGGAGGTGTTGCTTTGGTTTTCATGCTGAATTTCATTTTAGTTTTTCTCAGTTTCACGGACTTATCACGCACTACAAAATTGGAGCACTCTGCATGAATATCATTGATCACGAATTAAAGAGACATGAACTCTGGCAGGAGGAACTTACTAAGAAGAAGAAAGCTGATATCCTTAATTTTTGTAGTATATTCCTGAGTGCTGTAATGCTGAGCCCCATTCTGGGTGGCAGATAGTAGAACACTTTTCCAAAATGCTCTATTCCATTACCATCTCTCTGGTTTTGTCTCTCATTTGCCATTCTCCACCATTCAGCGCTCTGTGCTCACTAACCATTCTCAATCTCTTCTGGTTTCTGCTAGGTTTTTTTATTCTACCTGTGCAGCCTTCAACACTTATGCAAATATTGACATTCTTTCCACCAACGAGCTGTTATTTATTTAAAATATTTCTATGTTTCCCTTTATAAAACATTTATGTCACTTTATGAATTAGAGGCTGTCTTTGCACCAGCAATGGAAACTCCATTAGGAACTCATTAGGAACCTGATAGGTATGCAATTGGTATGGATCAGTTACGTACCTTTCACACACAGTACCCCTTTAGGACCCCATTCTGAATGCGCTGAACCCACGAGTGCCAGCGAAATCCAGATTTAATGGGGTCTTTGGGCCCTTAAATCTGGATTAACTGTAGACCCCTTTTATGGTGTCTTCAGTCTAGTATTCCACCATGAAGACCGGATCAGAGGCCATGCGTCTGCATGTATACTGGGGCAGTGGTGTCCAGGGGCAATCTTAGAGGCCGCCATTTGCAGTAGGACGGCTCCTGCTCTGGCCCTCAACACACACAATACATAGGCCCACACATCCTTCATAGCAGTCTCTGAAGCTGAGCACAAGCTTCATTGTGGCTGTATAGGCAGCCATGGAGCAGTGTTTCTCAACCATGCCCATTGTAACCGGAAGTGACCCCTGATTGATGGCTATGCAGGCCAATTGCACATCGCCACTGGCAAGCCTTCTCGCTCAGACCTCATCAGAGCCTCAGGTGCTACAGAGGTACATGCAAAACCAGCCTAAAAGTAATGACAATGCTGAAAACAACATTTAATCCAAATTAAACCCCTCAAACAAAATCTTCTGGTGAGATTTGGTTAAATATGAACAATACTTCTTCCTTAAGGAAGCCAAAAGATTTATACAATCCTAAGGAAAGCCATTCTTTCTTAAGTTAAGATAGTTAAAATAGCACTGTCTAGTATCCTCACCCCCATAAAGCTTATTTGAATTTATGCTGAAGAATTTGTGTGCCTTTGGCCCCCACAAACATTCATATTATTCTGATTTGTGAAACATTTCCTTAATTTCTGCTATTACCCGATGAAGATCCTGATAATCAAACTTTGAAAAAAGAGTATGAAAAAACTTTTAAAAAATACCAGGGACTGGTTGTCAAGCAAGAGCAGTTACTTCGAGGTATGTGTTCCTAATTTCTACACTTTCAATTATGCTTAAATCATTTCAAAATATTTATTTCCTTCTTCAAAACTAGGGAAGTGCACAAATTTTTTTGCATTTGAATTTGAGTCAAATCAAATGTCAAAACATTCTATTCAATTCAAATGTTTGATACGAATTTGATACATTCGAATCTATTTGTTCGAATGTTAGATTCAAATTTGAAGATACGAATGCTGACAACATTTGTATTTAAAGATACGAATGTTGACAACATTCGTATGTGTTATACGCATCTGTACGTGTTTTGTACACATCTTGTTTTATTCCGTATGCATCCCGTATTTGTTCCCGTATGCATCCCGTATTATAAGTGCAATGTGTACAGATACATATGTAACACATTCAAATCATTCAAACAAGCATTTTGGAACATTTGAAATTTGTTTGAATGTTTAAATTCGAATGTGAAGGCATTCTATTCGACTGTCCACATTTGACTGAATTCGATTGAATTTTGAATGTTTAGAACATTCGTGCAATTTCCCTATTCAAGACACAAAATTCTTGTAAGCATATAAAACAACTTAGCACTGTTTCTAGCATGGGTCTCTGGAAACGTCTAAGGAGATGAACATCCTTAATCTCTGGGCAACCATCGTCTATAATGGAATCAATGGTAGTTGTAGTGAAAGATAAAAATAGCAGGTGTAGATATTGAGGCATGTCTGATTCTGTTTTTCTTCTGATAATTGTAGATGCTTGAAGTAATTTGCAAAATGTATTGTTTTTTAAAATCTAAGGGGTTTGAAAGATATGCTACACTTTAGCCCCACTTTCATTTTTTAATCAAACCAATCACAGAGCAAAGAGTACAGGTCGTATCATTCTCAATTATTTCAATAATGTTTAAGATGTACCAGTAAACATTTGAAACTTTTTCTTCTAAATTTCTGAGTACTTAGATTTTTTTCTTCCTTCTTAATGTGCTTCCGTAGTTGCCCTTTACTTGCTGCTAAATCTTGCGGAGGATACTCGTACTGAGTTGAAGATGAGAAACAAGAACATTGTTCACATGCTTGTGAAAGCTCTGGACCGGGATAATTTTGAATTGTTGATACTGGTTGTGTCATTTCTGAAGAAACTCAGTATCTTTATGGAAAACAAAAATGATATGGTAAGTGTTATGGTACCCTGAGAAAACATGGTTAGCTGTGTGTTTTCCTTGCAGCAGGAGATTTAAAACAGTTTCTATAGGATGTTACAAATTTTGTGTTGAGGTTTTGTTCTATGAAGCGTTTTATTATCTTTTTATCTTGATAGCCCTTTTGGGCATTATTGCTGGACAGACAATCCTTTAAGACTTGTTGTGCAAGTATTTGTTGCTTAAGAGAAATAAAGAGTTAGGGAAATTATGTAGATTCGGTCTATTACTGTAAGGTTTCCTACAGATGCAAGGTGTCTGAGGCCTTCTCAATGTAATGCAGTGGTATTATGGGAGATCCAGCAGTGATGCTGAATTTTCCACAGTAGCTCCTCTTACTTGCAGATCTAATGACCAGTATCTTCGAGCTCAAGAAAATAAAATCTGATACCACTTCCATTTCTTCCCTCTATATTTGCCAGGAAGTGATAGGACCAGATGCCATGATATTAGTTCATTCTAATGTTAAGCTTCAAGCCAGCTATTGCACTCTCCTCTTTCACCTTCATCAAGAGGTTCCTTAATTGTTCTTCACTTTCTACTATTGTGTACATATCTGAGCTTGTTGATGTATATCCTGGCAATCTTAATTCCAGCTTCAGTCCATCCAAGTCTAGCACTTTACATTATATGGTCTTTGTATAAATTTAATAGGTGATTCCTTTCTCGGTCTTGAACCAATCCATGTTTGGTTCTAACTTCTTGCTCAGGAGACAAGTAAGGTGGTCTAGTACTCCGATGTCTTTAAGAACTTGACACAATTGGTTCTGTTCTATACAGCGTAGTTAACGAAGCAGATTTTTTTCTGGAACTCCCTTGCTTTTTCCACAATTCAGTGAATAATGGTGATTTGATCTCTAATTCCTCTGCCTATTTGAATATCAGAATGAAGTTCTGGTGGATGCCAAGTTCTAAATATGCTCTTAGTAAATCAGTATAGATGACAGAGAAAATCTGGAGAGATAGAGATGTGGAGTAATAAACAATGGACACCTAATATAGAAGTTGGAAGAGTAGAGGAAGTCAAAGAAATTTAAGTAATGTAATGATTAGACAAGAGGAAAGAATGAAAGAATTTATTTTAGATTGGTGGAAAAAACTTTTAATAAATAAGATATATATATATAT